>JAVBJF010000120.1:600000-990960 GCA_033439095.1 Pseudococcus viburni | reverse complement strand
AAAAATCCATTTAAAATTAACGAAAAAATAACCATAAAATTATTAAACCTTAAAAATTCACGAAAAATAATCGCAACGCCAACAAAAATTAATTATTTCGGTATCTTTATAACAATAGATCAGAAAAAACACTGTACGTTAAAACAATAATCATATCACGTCATCGATCAATTTGAATTAATACGTAACTCAAATGAAAAGCGTAGTAAATTTAAATTATCACAAATAGGAATATAGGTACTCACAGTAACTTTGCCGGCACTTCAAAAGATGAAATACCTAGTATATTATTGTACAGGGTGCGAAAGTGAACGTTTTCTTGTCGAGTGCGAGAGTTGGCGGAAAGAGCGAAGCGAGTGACGCCATCGCACGAGACAAGAAATGTTCACGTTGGTACCCTATACAGTAATAGATTTTTCTTTATATAGCTACGAAAATAAAGAATTTTGAAATATTCAATAATTAATTAGTCATAAAAAGTAGACATACAATGTTGATATCAATAACACTTTTGCAAGCAGTGACTTTAAAATCGCTTCTTTTCGTCGCACTGCGATGGAAAAGTAGAGACACTATCTAGTGTCTCTATGGAAAAGAGTACTTTTCATCGCAGTGTGACGGGAAAGTACACTGCGATGAAATCGAGTATTTTCGCATCCTACGGAACGGGAGAAATTCTACGTTTTCGTAGCATGTATAAAGAAAATATTGTTTTTGTTCAACTGAGGCAGTGAAGTAAAGAAGTCACCTTACCAGACGAGAGCCAAAACTGGAATGAGTTGAGAAATCTAGAAAGCGCAGAGATTGGCGATGGTTATGGGAGGGGGCCTTGCATACAACCTGTTCCCAACACCTGCCCTTTTGGAGCCATAAAACGTGTACGTGACTAAACTCATAATAGGGCAATAAAACCAACCTTTGCATTACTCCGAAACGCCGACACAGCAGGTGGTATTCCAAACAACAAGAGATAAACTTATAAAAGAAATCTTTTCGAATTTTATTGCCCCGATAAAAAAAAACCAAACCATCTTCCTTTTGTTAATAATCAGGTGGTATTCCGAACAACAAAAGGTAAAGTTGTAAAAGACATTTTTTCGAATTTTATTGACCCAATAAAAAAAAATCTTCCTTTTGTTAATAGGCTGCGCTTCTGAATTTAATTCTCTTGATTAAACAAAAAAAAAATTGTATAGGGCCATAAATCTTGAACGTGACCAAACTTACAAAGAGATAAAAAATAAATTGATAATAGAAGACCGCAAAAAGGGGAAAAATAAGATAAACCTGTGTAATATTCTGAGACGCTGACTCAGCAGATTGGCAGATGTCAAAAGAAATACGTGATGCGGGTAGGGTACCAGTCCTTCTAAGTTCATAACTCGCCCTTGATTCTAGATTTTAAAAATTAATTTTTATGATCTATATGACCTTGCCACCAACCCGCTTTTTTAAATTTGTTTTGATTAAAGATAAATTAAATACCTTACAACCTTATCAAAAAATAGGTGCTCATTATGGTATCAAAACTATAGGTAACTGACCTTTACAAAACTCAAAAATTAAGACAGACACTTAGATAGCAAAGAGAAAACTCAAAAGTAAGTAGGAAAAGAAAAAAAAACAAATTGAAAGCAAAATGCGGAAATTGAAAAGTAAAACATTAGATAGCAAAAGTAAGAATAAAAGCTAAAAAATCAAAAAATTGAAGTGGACAGCACAAAATGAAAAGGCAAAAATTCAAAGTAAAAAGTAATAAGTACACTCGCAAAGTGAATTCAAAAAGCAATGGCAAAAAGGGAAAAGGTTTTTTGAATTTTCCATCATTAGGTATTTTAAGAAAATTGATTATTTTTTACAATTTTTTATCAATCTTGAGTGGTCCGAGTGCTAAATTTCAGATAGTCAAGTTCGTCTGATTTTGCACACTGGTTCCCATACTGGTGTTAAGACGAACTTGACTACCTAAAATTTTACACTCAAATCGCTGAAAAATGATAAATATAAGCTAAAATTAAATTATAGTTGTATCCTGTGTAGGTATTAATGTTTTTGGAATTGTTCAAGTTAAGTTAGGTAAGTAGTGATTTTTTTTTAAAGAAAAGAATCAACCTTGATAATGCAGAATTATATTATTTAAAAAAAAATTCACTACTTACCTAACTAATAACTAACTCTTATTGATACAAGTGGTCCGAACTTGACTACCTAAAATTTAGCACTCGGACCACTTAAGATCGATAAAAAATTGTAAAAAAGATCAATTTTCTTAAAATCGTGATGGCAAATGCAAAAATTACAGGTAGTCAAATTGGACACCATAACCAGGGAAAGTAATCAAATGTAAGAGAAAATAAGAAAGCGGGGAAAGAAAAAAATAAAAGTGAAAGTGAAAAGAAGCAAACAGCAAAAGTGAAAAAAAACGAAAGAGGAACAGTATAAAGAAAATCAAAAAACCAAATCTGAAAGTAAAATATTTAAAAACATGAAAGCGAAACTCGAAAACAAATGATTAATAAAAGTAAAGAGTGAAAACACAAAAATAAATTTAAAAAATAGAAGCAAACTATGGAGTAGATAGGGGGGTGTTGAAAGTAAATAAAATGGTTAAAACAAACAAAGTACCTAAGCAAAGAGAGAAAGCAATAAAATGTGAGTAAAAAGCAAAAGCAAACAAAGAAAAAACAAAAAGTAGAAAGAGAAAGTGAAATGTGAGAATAAAATATGAAAGTAAAAACTAAGAAAGCGGAAAACAAAAAAACATTTAAGTGGAAATGAACAATAAATTAATAGCAAACACAAAAATAAAAAATAATGTGAACCGTGTTATACCAAAAGCAACCAAGCGACAAATTTTGAAGTGCTGAAATTTCAACAAATTTCTCACTGGTAACATAGAATATGCTTCCAAATACATGAATTACTGATCGATTAATGTTACCAGAGTACATAATTTTCAGACTTATTATCCCTCGTTCAACTTTTTTAGGATTTATCATACTTTCCAGTTTGTTTTTTGATGAAATTTTTGATGTCGCTTGGTTGCTTTTGGCATAACACGGTTCATGTCATACCACCAGTTTACTCGATAGCTTCTGAAATACAACTGACCTCAAATTGAACTATTCTCTTAGTAGCTGGTAAGTACTCAAAATCTAACCACGTGTAACCACTAAGATGGCAGCACAAAACAGCACAAAACAGCCTAAAACCACTATTACAAAAATCAGAAGTGAAAACTAAATGTAAAAAGTTCAAGGTAAAAGTTGAAAGAAAAACTTGGAATTAGGAACTAACAGGAAAATTAAATAGTAACATCTCACAAGATGTTCACTCAAACACATTCAAAATAAAAGTGATCTCAAAATGAGTTGGATACTAAGCTTTATCAAAATTTAAAAGTAACATCTCACAAGATGTTCACTCAAACACATTCAAAATAAAACTGTTCTCAAGATGAACTGGATGCCCAGCTTACTCAAAAATCTAGACATTTTGAAACAACTACCACAAGTAGGTACACTAGCTAGACCCCTGCGCCACCGTGCCACGCCGCCGCCGCCGCCGATTCATTTCAAAATGTTTTTTTTTGTCCTAAAAAATATAACTTTATGTGAATTTAAAAGCCAAAACTATTATTTTTACCTTTTTCAAATTTTAGAATTTCAAAAAATAATATTTTTTTTGTCCTAAAAAATATAAGTTTTCGGGAATTTAAAAACCAAAACTAGATTGGTTACCCTTTTGAAATTTTAGAATCTCAAAACAATTTTTTTTCATCCTAATAAATATAAGTTTTCGTGTTTCAATTTTGTTTTCATAATAAGTATTAGTAAAAAAAAAAAAATAGAAAGTATACCAGTTTCCCTTATAAAATTTAGGTTTTGAATTATTTCAAAACAAAGTTCCTTTCCCAGGAAAAAAATTGGATCCAATCGGATCTAAAAAAAAAGCGCCATTTTTTGGATCCAAGTGGATCCAAATAGATCCACTTAAAGACATTTTTCTCCTTGAATTAAGATAAATTCTATTCCAATTGGATCTTTTTGGATCTAATTGGACCTAATTGGATTTTTTTGCATCTAATTTTTTTATAACTCCACTACAAATTTTTTTTCTCCTTTACAGGGCAAAGAAATGTTATCCAAAAAGATCCGATTAGATCCAAAAAGATCCAATTGGATCCAAATTTTTTCAATTTAAAGAGAAAAATGTCTTTAATTGGATTAATTTGGATTTGTTTGTATCTACTTATATCCGCTTGGATCCGATTTGATCGCGCCATTTTTCGAATCCAATCAGATAAAATTGGATCCAATTGGATCCATTTTTTCCCCTCTGGTTGTTCTTATGAATAAAAGTCATAAACGTGTTCATGTGTTTCAATCTTTTAATTTCATTCTCACATGCATAAATATTCATGTTTTGTCAATTTTTTGTAAAAACTCTATTAAAAAAGTGTAAAAAACGTCGGCGTGCGCCGCCGCCAGCTCACTGTACAGCCGCCGCCGAAAATATTCCTTTTTTCGGCGCGCCGCCAGCCGCCGACAAAAGGTTACTCTAGCCGCCGCCGATGGAGCGGATTTCGGCGCAGGGGTCTAGGAAGAACACAGCATGCGAATTTTGTTTCCAGTATTCCAGTTAGGTACATCTTCAAGTCAAATTGTTTCTGTTTGAATCAAAATAAACAAATTCGAATTAATTGAAAAGCAAGCTAGATACATTTATAAATAGTGACTTAAAAAGAAATAAATTTGCAATTTAATCGTAAAGAGAACGTTTAAACAAAGAATAGACAATCAATATCGAATCAACCGAGTATCAAAAGGAAATCGATCGCTATACATTATCAATCACTTATTCGTCCCAAAGATTATGATTATCTACGACCTACGACGAGGACGAAATGAGTTCAACGCGAATTCTTTTATGAAGAGGACCCGCATACAGGTCTGTGCAGAGAGGGAGGGAAAAGGGATATTCCCCCCGGGCCCGAGGTTTTTGGGGGCTCGCGAGGGCCCCTTAGGACTAAAAAACATGCTGTCTTTATCGCAAGCGCGAGGCCCTCTCAAACAAAAAATTTGGCTTAGCACGTACCCATCACATGAGTACACTCGTAGGTTTGGTTTGAATTGTTTTATAATTTAAGATGTGTAATAGGATGGGCCGAAAAACCAAAATTTTTAATATTTGAGTTATAATATTGCGCAACAGATGAGGGCTAGGGCGAGTAGAAAAATGAACGCGTTTTTTGCTTTAAAGCAAAAATCTTAGAACATGGATATGTCAATAAGATATACCATACTCACAAATTTAATATAATTCTTCAGGATGTTCATCAACTTATATTCAACATGGGATGTACTCCTTTCAATACCCTTAAGGTATGGCAGCTTCATTTAGTTACTGTGTTACTGCTATTACACAGGTCTGAAGACACTTTTGATTACCATCAAGGAGAGGGATGCACCATACACTCTGCTTCTAGTGCTGTGCCACTACCAAACTAGCGCATATCTTTCCAACTACTATCTCTCAGACAATCATTTTCCGGAAATCTTTCCCAACTTTCTGTCTGACATTCTGTCTAACTTTCCACCCAACATTCCATCTAATGCTCCATCTAACTTCTTCGAGTCTAACATAATGTCATTATGTCTTAATTTAAAAATGTTACTGCCTAATGCTCCATCTAATATTCCATCTAACTTTCCATCTAACATTCCGTCTAACTTCTTCCAGTCTAACATAATGTCATTAAGTCATAATCTAAAAACTTAACTGTCTAAAACTTCATATAACACTCCGTCTAACTTTCTATCCAACTTTCCGTCTAATAATCTGTGTAATGTGCGACCAAATTTCCGATCAAATTCTGATCGATCGAATTCCCGATCGAATTTCTGAACAATCGAATTCCCGATCGAATTTCCGAACGAATTTCCGAACGAATTTCCGATCCAAACGAATTTCCAAACGAATTTCCAAACGAATTTCCAAACGAATTTCCAAACGAATTTCCAAACGAATTTCCAAACGAATTTCCAAACGAATTTCCAAACGAATTTCCAAACGAATTTCCAAACGAATTTCCAAACGAATTTCCAAACGAATTTCCAAACGAATTTCCAAACGAATTTCCAAACGAATTTCCAAACGAATTTCCGAACGAATTTCCGAACGAATTTCCGAGCGAATTTCCACCGAACAAATTTCCGATCGATTTTCCGACTATCTTCCTGATTTTTTGACCTACTTTCAGATTGAATTTTTGATCAATTTTTTGACCAACTTTTTGACTGTCTTTTTGACCGACTTTTTGACTGACTTTTTGATGAGAACCATGAACAGATATAACATCCATCTACTCAGTTGAATATATTCCTCTTCCTCTTATCTATATACCTTTCAGGACATAATATTTGTTGTCTCATATTATATTACATCCATCCACCTAGTTGAAGATCTTCTGCTTCCTCTTATACAACTTTCTAACATAATATTGCTATGTCTCAATCTACCATATTATTTTCAAGTTTTTTCAAGTCTAACATTACGTCGTTATGTTCTGATCTACCACAACTGTTACATAACTATAACAAACATGATGTCTAACATAATATTATTATGTCTGGATCTACAATTCAATTTCATTTCCAAGTTTTTCAAAGTCCAACATAATGTCATTATGTCTTGATCTACCATAACTGTTACAGTTACATTCACCGTTACATAGGTAAACATAACAAACATAATGTCTAACATAATATTATTATGTCTGGATCTAGAATTCAATTTAATTTCCAAGTTTTTTAAAGTCCAACATAATGTCATTATGTCTTGATCTACCGTAACCGTTACGTAACCGTAACGCTTTTCAAAAATTTTACCCCCCAGGCCTAAAGACATATCCATGTCAAAATTATATTTGAAAAATTCAAAATCGATTACTTGATGTTCCGATCGCGCAAGAGCCTTCAATTCTTTAAAAATTGTCAAAAATTCATTTTTTTAAAAAATTTAAAAGTTATTAAAATCAAGATTAAAGATTATTCAACGACTGTGTAGATCAAAAAGCACAATTTTTTTTCGAGAAAATTGCCATTTTATAACAGTTTTCAATTTTTCTTCATAGATTAGAAGTGAAGTGTAATAGGAGAAAGTGACAAAGCTATAAAATATTGATTTTAACAAAAAATTGTAATTTTTGGTCTGCATAATCCAAGTCAATGAATAATCTTTAAAATTGATTTAATCAATTTTGTATTTTCTTGGAATTTAAAAAAAAAATTATTTTCGAAAATACCTCCATACTTATTACTTACTTACTGAATTTTTGACAATCCATGAAGAATTGAAGGTTCTTGCGTTAATCGACTTAATTTTTTTTTGTTATCCACAGCCTCCTTTTTTTGCGCAGTATTGGAACCCAAAAATCAAAAACTTTGGATTTTTGAGCCCCCCCCCCCATTGTCGGAGACCTTTTTTCTCTTCAATTTTTTCCCCCGGGGCCGGATTTTTTCTGCACGGCCCTAAATATACGCCAAAATGTATGTATCGTATCTGTACCTCACTTGATTTTTACTCCAATTCCTCTATTTTTCGTGATTTTTGTAATTTCGTCTAGGTAGTACACAAGTTGAAATTGACGTTCATTTTCATCGCCTAAGAAATTCTTCCACGAAAAAATTAGCTACTATTTTTTCCCCTTCTACACAGCCGATGCCTGATTTCACAATTTGAAGAAGAAGTTAACAACACGTTCGTCATTCGTGGCATAATCTAGATCATTAAATTTCAAGTTCACCACGGTTTCAAAATGATATGTCTAGAGGTCTAGACCACTTTTTTTAATTTTTTGATCTTGATCTGATCTAAGATCAAATATCATTCCCAAAAAAGATCCTTTTTTAATATCATAGACCTATCTTTTGGAGAATTTTCTTAAAATTGAAATTTTGCAATTTAAACACATTAAAATTATCACAATTTTGTAAAAAAATAATTTCTGCATTTCTTTCAAAAATTAAATTTTTTGCAATTTCTTTAAAACGAGATTTTTAGTGCGATTTTTTCTATCAACTCGAAAGAAAATGAAAAAAAGTTTTCTTTTTCAGCTCTTCAAATGAATTTTTATACCTTGAGAAATATATAATTTTGATACCCGCCAATAACAGCCTTAATAAAATTGCATATCGAATTCACCGTTAATATGCAAGTGTTGAGTTGCATTTACGGCGAATCAGTTAGGCAATTTTATCAATGTGATTTTATCTTCAGCTATAATCTGTACAGAAAATATGAAGTGTTTCGCGATTAGGGAGGTTCAGCTCAGGATGAAAGAAAATTTAGAGTGTTTCTTGATGTATTTATATGTAGTAGAAAGAACTCAAAAAATTGATTTTTTCATCAAAATGTCATATTAATCTGATAGAGGACAATTCAAACAACCAAATAATAATTTTAAGAAATTTTCAAATTATCATCTCTTTCCCTTTTAGATTTCATCATTCTTTTGCGAAAGTTTGTTTTTCATCCCCAGTCATCCTTGTCATTATTTTTTCTAAATTGAAAAGTTCAAAAACCTCAGAACAGAATTGAATAAAATAAAACCTTGGAAACTATAATAGAATCGAGTTTCTCTCTAGCCAAAAATGATTGATCAATTTATTATTTCTTTCGGATGTTTTCACAACATTACCAACATTAGAAATTGTTTTGAAACCCTTAAGCAGCATAAAATCAATTCTAACCGATGAGGATGAGAAATCTGGTTTAAAATTAACTCTAAAATATCTCCTCACCTACTCTTTACCCCACCTTACTTGTCCGAATCTAGCAATGGGCTTCTCATATAAAAAAGAGATAATAGTAGGTATGTACATAAATACGAATAAATATGAGTGAAGGGGGTAAAAATAGTCTCAGTTTGAATCGGCTCTGTCCTGAGGCACCCTCCCTTCGTAAAGAAGGATCAAAGGTGTACTGGGTTTCTTTTCCTCAAAATTAATGCCATCTCCATCCATATCGATATAAATCAATATTATTATTATATAAAATACGAGTAGAATCTCATTTTTACGTCACAACACCAAAACAAAACGTTTCAACAGACACAAAAGATGAAAACTTTGGAAAGAGCTTGATGAGTAGAAGGTTTATGATGCAAAAAGCTTCAAAAAAGTAAGCTCCAAAGCTGAGAAAAGTTTTGTCATTTCCTCTCTTCCCCTCCCTTCCGGAAATGCAAAAAACGGTTTTTTGTAAATATTCCAAAAAACGTTAATCAAATCAAAAACAGTGTTCAAAACCGATTGAAGTTCAATTGGTGGTGGTGGTTGTGGTTTTGGGATGCGTTGTTATTAAATGGTTCCTGGTTCTGGTTTTTGAATTGGTTTTTGACAATTGTCTGAAACGGTTCTGTTTGGTTCTGATATTTTCAGTTTTTGTAATTTGTGATTCTGATCTTGAAATGGTTCTGGTTTTTTATTTTTTGCAAACGGTTCTGGTTTTGGGTTCTGTTTCGAAAAATTTCATCATATTGTTCTGGTGGTGGTTCCCAAAATTAGAGACCGTTTCAATTGGTCCCGGTTCTCCCGGTTCCATTCGGTCTCTCAATTTATTTTTTCAATTTTCAATCAAGTAGAAAAAATTCAAAATTGATACCTATGTAAGGTACTTTGGTTTTTCCATTTTTTTGAATTTTGACCAGATTTGGAAATCCCTGTCCCCCCTTGGGGTGTTCAGATCCCATCTTGAAACGTAATTATTTGACAGCATGAAAATTTCTCCTTGCTGTAATTTTTTCAGATTTTTAAATGGTGGCCCACATCTTTATCTTTTATATTCATCATGAAAGTTGAACTTTAATTATGGAGGTTAATACTTTGAACTTTTCAAAATGTGATCATCAATTATTTTCAATTTCCTTTCAATTGTTTACAAAACTGTGCAAACAGATTCTTCTTGGACTTTACCAATCTCGAGATATGAACCTTCAAAGTTGAGTCGTTTCACAAAAAATCTTGACTGTATGAAAATTACGTGGGCTCCCGGCTCTCCCACCCTCCTAAAGGATTTTGATCGAAATGACAATGATTCCTCGATTGTACCATTTAGGGAAACCTGTAAATAAATTTTGAGAAAAATAGGAAGACCTAAGATCAAAACCTGCTCGAGTTGACATGGAACACGCCAAAAGAAGGAAAAAAAATCAAAAATACCAAACTACGAAAATATGAATTGAATATTACATTCCGTCATCCTCCGCCAAATTGAAATACACTAAGTACATACTTCATATAAAGATTAAAGAAAGGTGCCTACTCAATTGCTTAAAATTTTTTTAGAACCAATTGGAACCGATTCACAAATTGGTGGTGGTTGTTCTTGTATCGATTAGAAATTTATTGAAATGGTTCCTGTTGGTGGTGGTTTTTATCTCAAAATACTTATGCTTGTTCTGGTGGTTCTGTTAATTTACAAGCTTCAGAATTTCTTATGGTTCTCCCAATTGGGAATTTCTCTTTTTCCCTGCTGAATTGGTTCGTTTTGGTCTTTTTTGGGAATATTTCAACACCTCTTGGAACCGGTTCCAATTGGTCCTGGTTCCCATTTGAAAAATCGAAAATAAAGTGGTTCTGGTGGGTTTTGGTTCTGGCGGTTTTGAACACTGATCAAAAATGTAAAAATTAGAAATTGACTAGGTTGACTCAGTCAATTTTTCGTTTTTATTAATAAGTTTTCGAATTTTTCCCTTTTTTTCTTTACCGAATGACTCATTCAATTTTTAATTTTTATTAATAAGTTTTCGATTATTTTTTTTTTTTTTTTTTTACCGATGACTCAATCAATTTTTTCGTTTTTATTAATAAGTTTTTGAATTTTTTCATTTTTTGTTACTGATGAGGCGATGACTCAGTCAAGTCAATTTTTAATTTTTATTAAATAATAAGTTTTCAATTTTTTTCATTTTTTTTTACCCATGACTCAGTCATTTTTTCCTTTATATAGATAAAATTTCAAACTTTTTCATTTTTTTGGTAAAAAAAAAAAAAATGAAAAAATTCAAAACCTTATCAATAAAAACGAAAAAATGATTGAGTCATTGCTAAAAAAAAAAAAAAAAAAAAAAAACGAAAACAAGCAGGGTCGCAGGCGACCTGGCAATAGGGTGAGAAGGGTGAGATAAACTTAGGACCCACAGAGTGGACTTCAGCTGCCCTTATCTCTACACTTCACAAATCACAGGTTCTACCTATACCGTTTCTCGGGCTTAAGGGTCCCGGTCCCTGGCCAGCTCAGCGCAAGCACTCAGTCAATCACATCGGTCGTGATAGCCCGGCAATTTACGTTTACGTTAAAACACTAAACACAAACCCAGGCTTTCATTGTATATTTAAATACTAAACATGCACTACACTGATTTCATGGTATGAACTTAACACTACGCGGTCTAAGATACTACAAAGTTACTTGGTAGGTTCTAGCTACCAAGTAGGATCGAACTCTCAGCGGCCGGCTCAGTGTTACCACCTGAGAGGCCTGGGCATTCCCACCGTGACATATGCCCCCACACCTTATCAGGGAGTTAGGCAAAAACCTACTCACTGAAAAGTGTGAAGGAACGTACCAGCTCACAGTTGGAATGTTCAGGTCACTCAGGAGTGTACCCTATGCCCCCACACTTTTGAGTGGGTATAGGTAATCCAAGCCAACGAGCGAGAGCTTTCGATCAGTATCTTTTGTACAAAAAAAAACTGTCTTAAATTTAGCTGAAAAAACAGAAAAACACAAAAGAAATTTACGCACCTGCATAAAAAACTTTACAAAAGATAAAAAAAATGCAGGGCAAAAAATTAGAAAATAAATAACAAAAACAAAAGATAAAACGAAAGCGATCCGGACATCCGCAGTTCCAACCGTGGCATGGAGACACCGTCTCGAAAATAACTGTGGATTGATGCAATACCTCGAGGGGCCCAGCCTCACCTCGGCTTCCAAAATCGATGATCTTCTTCGCTGTGCTCAAAAGAAAAGACTTTAGTGCATTGCATTGTCAGGTGCTAACGATTATCGTACTTATGAATTAGATAACAAATAAAAAATATACGACTTGTTCCTGATTCCATGCTCTTGATTTCAGGATACTGGGCTGGATCAAGATTGGCTGTTTTAGAACCGAATCTCAAGATCTTCAGGTAAATATGTCATCGTCGGATATCATTTGAATATTTAGCTTGCGAATGGGTAATTAATCAATTCGTTTCTTTTGATTTGTTTCAGATCCTTTGAACAAAATTTTCTGGTGATATGGTGGAAAATATTTCATTCGAAAGACGTGTTGAAGTCGAAAAGGTAAATCCAGGTCGTATTCGAAATTCAAAATTGAATAGGTAGCTTCCACACGGACTATGCTACGTTACAATACTCGAATGTTTGCTTTTTACAGCAAATTACCAAACTATTTGGCAGCGTACGTACCAATTTCCTTCCAGATGAATCCATATGCCGCCGGTTGTCTTCAAATTTGGTCTGGTCGGCGTAAAACCGGGAACTGCAGTCGCAAATTCTCGTTCCAGCATTATACAGCGTTCATATCAAGTTGAAAAAGAGTAAGTATAGAACTGCTCTGGTTCAAAATTCGATCGATGTTATCTTTTGACCTGTCTTATCGACGATTTTTGGATTTTTTCTTGTACCTTGAGTTTCAGACTACATCATCTTTTGATTCTTAAAAGTTATTCGCGGTTTATGTCAATCACTCGATCAAACAGGACGACAAGCGAGCCCGATATGATTCTCGGTGGCCATAATTAGCGACTTTTATCGAATCAGACGAACCGTCTTACGCTTCTTTTGGTACGTTAGCGTAATTAGATTTTCAAAAATAATTCCTGAGATGGGCGAACTTAATCGTTATCGAATTTTTCCAGGCTCAACGCATCCAGAAACACTAGACCGGCTCCATGGAGAAAAATTTCGATTGTTAGATTCGTCGACATCTTTTGAAACGAATCTGTCCATCTATTACAGCTGTCGAAAAAATTAGTACGTATAGGTACTTACTTGTTTTTATTTCGATATCACCATGATTAATACTTACCTTTTTTATTTCGCAGGCTTCCTAGACGAAGAATTTTACTTACCGTAAGATTATCCATTCTAGTCGTATACAATATGTCCAGATTTTACCTGGCTGTTCCTTTGTATAGGGATACCTACCTAACAAATTGCATCACCTATTATCTCTCTTGTTTGGTGGGTTATCTTTTTCGGATACCTATCCATTGAGGAATATTTGGCGTTTGCAAAATCGTTTGCATATATTTTCAGCCATTTTACCCAACTCCTGATAGTTTGTACCAGAGTAGGTATCTTTTGATATACCTACCGAGTTGGACTTGATAGCATTTTTATACGCATCTAATATTTTAGACTTGGTAGGTATCGACCTACTTTGTCTAAATTGGGAAGGATGAATAGGAAGGTGGTATCTTTCGCCAATTGATTCTTTTGAAGGAGAAAAGTTATGAATAAATTCCAACATTTTCTTCTTTTTGTTTGAATAAATTCTTGTAATTGGATACTCAAATCCAATTACTTTTTTATATTCAAGCAATTTAATTCGCTTTCCTCGCTTTAGGGAGGAATCTTTTGTGCGAATTGTCAAGTGTGGGAACCTAACTCCAATTTTTCCTCGAATGTTTAGTTCGATCTTTTGTAGTTTGGAGGGTTTCCATTTTTTAGGCTTACCACACAACCGTTTCGATGTCTTGGGGTTCGATATGTTCTCAGATTGTGTCCTTGAACATTCTCTTCCTCGTTTTAGGGTTTTAAAGTCTTCTAAGCTCGGAATTGATTCGGGTATCAAATTTTTATCGAACCCACTGCCTGCAATGATTTGATTACTCGCTTCAATTGACAGGTTTTCCATAGCTGTACCACTGGTGGTATTTTCAGGAGACTCTGGTGTAAATGCTGACACACTCGTTTGGATTGCGTCCAATTCTCCATCTCGTTTCTGTTTGGACATTTGGGGGGGCATGACGGTGGGGTATGCCCCTGTGTCACGTGGAGTATTCATCAGCTGATCGCCGATGCTCATTGGCGCAACCTTAGTTGTAGCTTTTGGGTGTTCGGATACGAACTGCGCTCGAATGCTCTCGTCCAAATCTCCAAATTGTACAGTGTTGGATGGGACTGGATCCTTCTGAGGGTGTGTTACTAATTTTGGGCGTCTTTTTGCCCCAGTTTCAGTCTCATTTGTGGCGCACATACGTTTTGCTGCTGACGTAGTTGAAGGTTTCTTCGTTACGTTGGCATATGAAACGTCATTTTTAATATTTGAAACTGAGTTCTCTAACGTATTTAGAGGTAGGGTGATAAGGTCTAGTTTGAGAAGGGACACATAACGTTTGGTATGTGTCTTGACATTTTCGGTACAAGGTTTCTTTAAAGATGGGAAATCTCGCTTTCTGAAAAGAGAGGGTGTTTCTTCAGAATCTTTTGGTTCTGGTTTATTTGCCCCATTCGCCGAAAACTCTTTTGGAACATCTGCGTGTATTATTACGCCTTCGCTAGTTTTTGGGAGGCTCATTGATCGCTCCAGAGCTTCTTGCTCTCTTAGAAAATTGTCCAATCTCCTCTTGACTGAAGTATTTCTAATCTGAACGTTCCCAGTGCACTTGGATGGATGAATGATTTTTTGATAATTCCATCCTATCGCTTCGTCCACGATACATTGAATAATGGGCTTGAAAACATTGTAGTTGATGTAATGTTTTCCGGTGTGTTTCGAATAGATAAACTTCTCCGTGTCTGGTACCATTTTTCCGCGTAATTGAACTGGTTTATTCAACTTGGTCCTGAATAGGTCGAGGGAATTACACTTCAGTAATAATTGCGCTGGTTTGAATGATACATGGACTCGATCGTCTTGAGCAAATTGGCTGAACATCCTCCGCATCACGTAATATCGGTTTGCGTCGACTCCTCGATCTCCTTTTGACCATTGACGGACGATTGGAAATAAAAGAATCACTTGTTCCATTCCTAAGTCGTTGAGTAGGTACGACAAAATGCTAGCGATTTTCTTTTGAATGGCCTCTGTTGGTATTGAGCCATGGTTCAACTCATATTGGCAAGTATTTAAGATTGCCTTTTTCTTCTTAATTTTAAACATTTTGAGGAATATGAGTAAGTCGTCTGCGGACTGTTGCTCACGCAGGTACCTAGGAAAACGGTAGTTTCTATCACTACGCTTCCTATATTGTTGGCAAATGTGGGCTAAAGAATCACCTATCAATTCGTAATTGTCGAGAAAAGACGTGTCAATCTGATTCGAGGTAGGGTAGCCTGCGTACAGATCGAAATTTTCGTAATCTGGATCGCATTTGTCATGATTTAGTTTTCCAACGGCTTAATTACACCTTTGATTGTAACCGTGGAGTTAGGGAAGGGGGGCGGGTTGTCTACGTCTGGAATGCTTTTTAGTTCAGCCACTTCCTCAGTAGAAATTTGGTTCACCACGGGTACCTTCTTAGCCTCTAGTTTACTTGTATATTTCGTCATTGGGATACCTATGGTTCTTTTGAGGGGAGGTTTGCGCTGAAGAATCTTTTGGGTAGGCTGATCATCCACAATTGAAGGATCAACGCGATGAACTCCTGGAGGGGGTCCTGAGCAGTCTGGAGGAAACGTAATCGTCGGCAGCGTCATATTGGAAGGCATCTTCATGGCCAGCTGCGTAAGTAACAGTTTAGATCCAGGTTGGTAAATTTCCGATGTCTTCGAAATGTTGGATCTGGATGTTAATGCTATGTTCTTTTCTGTTCCAGATGGCGTAGCTAGATCTCTTGTGAGATCCACAGGTACCTTATTTATGATGATGGGTACCCTGAGTGCAGCAAAAGGCTCCTTGGTATATAATCCAGGTTCGGGTGTGGGGGGAGGGAAGAGTCGTTTCCTCAATTCCTTCCTTTTCTTCAATTCTTCATCTAAAGAAGCTTTTTGAATTCTCAATTGTTCTTCAAGCTCTTTGATTTCTTCAGCGTGTCTTCGAATCACTGCCTTTTGTCTTTCTAGTAATTCGAGACCTTGTTTACGGAGGAGTTTTTTATCCTCCTCAATTTTCTTTTGAGTTGCCAACAAAATTTGGATCTTTTGTTCCGCTTTTGCTAGCTTCTCTTTCGCCTCCCTATCCATCCTTTGTTGCTCAGTTTCCTGGGTGGGTTGGGGGGTAATGGTGGCATCAGCCATATCGAATTTATTTCGTATGGAAAACGAACCGCACGTAAATTACCACTTCGTTCAAGGTTAACTTGATTTTCGAAGTTAGGCGAATTATTACCGTTAGGTAGGTAAATAATTCTATCCTATCTTTCACTGTTATCTCGGTTTTATTCGATTACCAGTGAAATAGGTAACCTACGCTAATGGGTAGGTATTGTGATTCCAACGAATTCGAATTCTTTTGAAAGGAGTCACGCTGCGTTGAGATAACAACCAGCGTTACGTACGTATACGTTTTAGGTACCGTACGTTGACCTAGTGTTCGGAATTGGGCGTTGGCTATCTTTTAAACAATAGCTAAGCGCCGGCCAATTTCAACACAATTTTTGTGCTGAAAGTTGTCAAATTTGGCACACGTATTCTATCCGAACACGTTTTTTGTACTTGGAAATACGTTTTTAGCGTAATTTCCGACCTAGAAAATACGTTTTTAGCGTATTTTCTGAGTACAAAAAACCTACACGTACTCGAAAATCGGTTTTAGCGATGTATTTCGAGTTAGGAGTACACAGAAATGTACCCAAAAAGACGTTTTACCGACTTTTTGAGTGGAAAAAAAAAACACATGAAATATAATAGAATGCAAGGAAAAAATTGTCCGAAGACGGAAAACAGGTTAAAAACACGAAAAAAAAGTTAGAAAAAATGATCTTTTGAAAGGGGCTTGGACGGAGTCCACTTACCTTTCCTGGAGTCGTCGGCCTTTCTTCCGAGTTCCACACAAATTCTCCACCTAAGTGGGCGCCAATGAGAAGGGTGAGATAAACTTAGGACCCACAGAGTGGACTTCAGCTGCCCTTATCTCTACACTTCACAAATCACAGGTTCTACCTATACCGTTTCTCGGGCTTAAGGGTCCCGGTCCCTGGCCAGCTCAGCGCAAGCACTCAGTCAATCACATCGGTCGTGATAGCCCGGCAATTTACGTTTACGTTAAAACACTAAACACAAACCCAGGCTTTCATTGTATATTTAAATACTAAACATGCACTACACTGATTTCATGGTATGAACTTAACACTACGCGGTCTAAGATACTACAAAGTTACTTGGTAGGTTCTAGCTACCAAGTAGGATCGAACTCTCAGCGGCCGGCTCAGTGTTACCACCTGAGAGGCCTGGGCATTCCCACCGTGACAAGGGTCCCCGGAATTTTGATTTTCAGTGATGCTGACTATTTTTTTAAAATTGTCAAAATTCAACAAACTCGGAAAAATTTTGAAGTTGAATTTTTTTTAAATGTATGAAGTAAAGACCAATTAACATTGATGAAGCTTCTGGGATGAAAATAAATTGAGTCCCTTTTCTTCACATAATGGTTTTGGGTTATTGGCATTGGTCTTCAAGTTGAAAAAAATTTTCAAAAAATTCAAGTTTGGAAAATTTCTTTAAAAAATTCTGGGTCGGAAATTTTGAGAAAAATAATTTAAATTGGAAAAAATGTTGGAAAAAGAAGAAAACGCAAAATTGCATAACATTTCAGGAAAATTTGAAATTGGAAAAAAATTGTTGAAATTAAACTGAAAAATTAGACTTCAGAAAAAGGAACTACTCCACACAAAACAAAATTATCCAATGGTCCCATGTATAAAATAGAATAGACTTCCGTTATTTATACTTCCTCTCTTCTAATTGGTTTACTAACACGATGCAGCTGGACGTCATCGAGGTATAAGCCAATAAGATTCTTCACTCGATCTAATGAAAATCGCAAAGAAGATGACGATGATGATGAATGAGTGATTTTAATAGGGCTCCTCGGCCTTGGAGGCCGGGAACCCTAAAAATCGGAGGATAAGATTGTTTTATCACAAGACAGTCAAACCTGGAACTCCAATACCTTCATGACGTCACTACTCATACCGCTGAATGTCGTTGAATATTTTACGTCAGTTTTAAACAGTTCAGAATTTTTTGAAGAAGTTTTCCAGCTCCAAATTTTTTCCTCAGAATTTTTTTCTCAGAATTTTCTCAACTGAAATATTTCTGACGTATGTAATTTTCTCCACTGAAATTTTTTTCTGAAGAATTTTTCCATCGTTGAACTTACATCTTTTTTGAAAAGAATGATTTCTGTTTGATTGACACCGTAAAAATTTTGAGGAAAAAAATCAGAGTTGAAAAAATTATGATTGGGCGTGGAAAAATTTCAGATGTGAAAATTGCGAGAAAATAAAATTTTTACGACGTCAATCAAACAGAAGTCATTCTTTTCAAAAAAGATGTAAGTTCAATAATGGAAAAATTCTTCAGAAAAACTTTGGTCGTGGAAAAATAACATCAGAGAAAAATTTCAGTTGAGAAAATTCTGAGAAAAAAATTAGGAGTTGAAAAAATTACGAGGAAAAAATTTGGAGTTGGAAAACTTTTTCAGAAAATTCTAAACTATTTAAAAATACGTAAAATAATCTGGACTTTGAAAAAAAAAGTCGAAACGACATTCAGCGGTATGAGTAATGACGTCATGAAGGTATTCGAGTTCCAGGTTTGACTGTCTTGTGTTTTATCAATCACAAAAGAATCGAAAGCTAAAAATGTAAACAGGAAAAAAGAATCGTTAAGTTCGAACGACTTCACAACCTCATATTTTTGCGGATTTGAGCGTCTCCTAATTCAGATAAGGCAAGCTTGTTTGCGAATTGCGATTTTACGAAATACACTAACGATGCGCCACTCCAGTACCGAATCATGAATAAGGCCGTTCAACTACGTTCATTTTTATTTTTCATCAACAACTCTTCAAGTTTTTAATTTTTTTTCGTTTTTCTAGTATTTTCTTTTCTCGAACGTTGACACTTGACACTGATATTTCCTTCAAATTTTAGTCAACTCCAAAATTTTTTCGAGATGAAAGTTTTCTTTAAGTATATTTTTCCAGCTCTACAAATTTCGCTACTGCGTACTGCTACAGTTTCTTCAACTCTGAGATTTTTCTTCAATCAAATTTCATCTTTATTTATTTTCGAATTCATTTATTTTGAAGTGAACTGTTTTAGTGTTTTTTGCTTTATTTTTTTTGAAATTCGAATTTTTTTACCAGGGTTTGAAAAACGTAATGAAATTGAAAACCATTAATGAAAAAAGAAAAACATTTTCCAACTGACGTTATTAAAGGAAAAAACCAATTTTTTTCGTTTTGATTTTTTTTGAGCAATTTTTAATTTATGTAGCAGCAAAAATGTAAGTAAATCAAATCAATTTTCAAATCTATACGAACTTACAGACCTGTGAGAGGAATGTGGGGCACAAATTTTGTAAATGAAATCTTTAGGGCACAAAAAGTTCAAGATTTCTATCTTGAGAAAATTTGAATAATGATCATTTTCTATTTATTTTCATTTAATAAATTTTTAGAATTTTCATTATTATATTTAATCACTTACCTACCACGTATTTATTTGCGTTTCGACTTTCAAAAAAAAAAAAAAGTGAAATTTTTTTATTAAAAATGAAAACAGAAAAATTTCCCGTTTTCCAAACTCGGATTTTTACAGAAACATTCATTTTTTTCTAAATTGAAATTCTCTCGAGATTTTTTCCAAAGTTATATTTTTTTTCTATTTTTTCCAATTTATAAAAATAAAAGCTGTCACCAATACAAATTATCGTTTCAAATTTCAAAAAAGTGTTCCACATTTTGGACGTACAATTTTCTCATTTGATTGATGATGAGATTGCGCCTGTATACCGTAGAATAACAGGGACAGGAAAGGAAAATACATGTATGTATTTTGATGTCAGTAAAATTATTGGGACGGAAAAAAGCCGAGCAAAATTTTTAGGACTGAAAACAAAATTAAGAGAAAATTTCAGAATTGGAAAAAAATATCAGAAAAATCTCAAGGTCGAAAAAAATTTAGAATAATTTCAGAGATCATTTTTAGAAGAAATAAAAATGAGATGAGATTTGTTTTTTGACTAAAAATGTCAAAAGTTCAAAAAAATTAATTATGGTAAAAAAAATATGAAACTGAGAAAAATTTCAAGAGTTTGAAAAAATTTTCAATAGGTACAGTGTGTGAAAAATTTTTGTTTTTGCGAAAACGTTAACGGAAAAAATTCAAAGGATGTTTTGATTTGAACGTGATAAAAACTTGATAATAATTTCCAAAAACATTTATGCTATGCTATCTGGACTCGGAAAAAAAAGATGACTATAAGTGATCAATCAGAATTGTTCAATTCTTTAAAAAAATGTGTTTTTTTCATCTCATTGTTTTATTTGAAAAATTATTTTTCGTCATGGAGGGAGAAAAACGCTAGGTACTTCATTCCCTCTCTCGAATCGCTCGAGTGCTTGAATTCGCTTTTTTCTCCCTCTATGACAAAAAATATCGTATAAATGCAACTCGGGAGATGAATGATTTTTGACAATTTTGAGAGATTTCCCTCGCTTCGTTTTGGCAATAAACCTCAAAATTCGTCGAAAATCACTTTATCTCCCCTGTTGCATAATAATATACTATTTTTTTTTGCTGATTACGAGAAAAAAAGTGAACGAATTCCAGCAAATCAAAATTTTTTGTTGAATTTTTTGATAACGTTTGACAATTGATCAATTTTTTGGCTCTGAGTAAATTTGTGGATACCAGAAAAAAAGGAATAGACCACACAAGTAGTGCGTAAAATTCCCTTTTCATACAGTAGAATCAATTTTTTTCTGAAAAAGAAACCTTTTGAGATATTTTAGTCGAAACTCGAAGTTCGATTTTTCATCTTCTTTAATATTGAAAATTAAAAATATCTCACTGTGGTTTTTAGTGATAAGTAAAAAAATATTTGGACAAAAGTAAGTAACTACAATTATTCAAGTTTTGTACATTTTTTTTGTATGATATTTCCTGTGCTCATAATTAAAAATGGTGTTATAACCAAAAAAAAACAACTAAAAAACTAAATTTCTTGAAAAGAAAGAATGAGTAGAAAATAAATTGTAGTGTGTGAAATTTTAAAGTCAAACTTTGAACTTTTCGCAACAATATCTCGAAAATTTACGTAATATTATCTACTTGACCAAGTAAAGAATTTTAGAGTTTTTTTCTAGAAATAGTTGACGTGGAGCCTCCTTGGATACAAATTTCTTATTTGAAATTTGAATAAAAAAAATTAGATCCTTAACTCCTCAAGTATCGATTCATCATTGAAGAATCATAAATTTGTAACCTATTCAATAATTACTCAAAACATGTATTCAATTAATAATCGTTACTTAGTCAAGGAATACTCCAGTATCGTTTATGAATACGGCCCTTGATTGCGTAAGACCCTTTAGTTTCCTTACACTGGTGTCGAAAATTATCAAAAAATGTAAGTAAAACAAAATTTTCAATTTCAACTTAATAAAATTAAAAAAAAAAAATTATGAAAAATCATAATCTTTCCTCCACAAATGAAGTGGCGCATCGTTAGTGTATTCCGCAAAATCGCTTACGAATTACGAAATCCCTTATCAAAGCAAACTTCATTCTTCGTTTTTACTTCACCACAGTACTTTTGTATTACTTTATTTCGATCAAATTCACCTTCGTGGCACAATAGTTTAAAAAATCTAGTAGTCTGAGAACCAGAATTCGTAAACAATTCAATCAATATGGGTAAACGTTACTACTGCGATTACTGTGATCGATCTTTCGTAGATGAAATCCAAGCTCGTAAAAAACACCTCAACGGTACAGCTCACGCAAGAAATCGAAAAATGCACTATATGTCGTGTAGAGGTAAGAACAATCGTCGTTATTAATATTACTACCCTTAGCTCGAAATTTTCACTGTAATTTGTTCACAAAATGACAGATCTGAAAACATTAATCGAAGAAGAATTCGCCAAAGATGAATGCTTCAAATATAAGCGAACCGGCCAATGCCCTTTCGAGGAAAACTGTTACCGCAGTCATTACTCACGCGAGCAATTACAGTCTTTCAAGCAACAACGTAAGCTCCCAATTTATATTCCTTTAATGGGCGATGCGATCGTACAGCGTACAGCCCTAACATTCTCTCACTTTTACAGTAGACGAACAAGAACGACAAAGAAATCTTTGTGACCTGTCTCAAATAAAATCTATCGAATCGTGGTTAGATAAACGTAATACCGTCGATATTGGAAGTAGAGAGGATACCGACGCTAGTCATACAACGCCTTACGTTCCTCTAGAATCGAATTTCTATAATTCACTGCCACCTTCGTTGCGTCGTTTGGACTTCACCACGTTTGCTGACCCGGAGATACCAGAATGGGGTTAATATTGTACGTACATTGTATCAATGGGATTAAGAATAACTCTCCGAGATGTCGCCATACGTTAAAACCAAGCACCAGTCTTCGAGTTGGTTAAAAGGTGTAGATAACAAAGAGTTACCTATACGTTGTGAGTCAATACGCTATTTTTACTTCGAATCAGATAAAACGATTAAATTGAAAATTTCGTTTAGATCCAAGGGTCGTAAAATTTATCGTGAAATACATATTCTTATCTAATTAATGTAAAAATATGTTATACGTCGTATGCGTGATATTTTTAACGTGTTATCTCATTTTATAACGAGTACACGTTTATTTTGATCTCTCGATTACCTTTGTAAACTAATTTTTTATATTTTATCGCGAATTTTTTTTAAATACTCGTTTCATTTACTAATAAATACATATAAATGTAATCTGTTTATACGAAACGTACCATTTATTTTTAACATGTATGATTGAGAAGATAGGTCAAATTGACTCTACTAATTCCATTAATACGATCAAGCGTTCATTTGCTAGATTTTCGAACCATTTTCCTGTGAACAGAGAAAAATTTGAGTTAATACGGTATATATCAAGAATCAAGGTAAACCTAATGTGAAAAATGAACTACAAAAAAATACGAATCTTCCTATATAAATGGTTTTTTATCGTAGGGAGAAATTCGTTATGAAATCGTTCAGCATTGCGAGAACACGTACTATGAAAACTCGACAATAGGTAAACATCACAGTCAAAATTATAGAAAAAAAATGCCAAACTTAGTATCGATGTCGAGGTCATTTGACGTAATAAAGTGAACCTGAATTCAAGTCACGTTAACGAACGAATGTGCTGCTTGGTGTTGTATGAGTACACGATCCTAGCGATAATGCAGCTTGTGCCGAACCTTTTACGAAAAATAAAAACGGAATTTTTATTATAAGTAAATATTTCTCTGCCAGAAATTAAAGCGAGGGAATTGATTTTCTCAATTCGCTTCGATCGGTCTTCCTAAACTCATATAATAAGCCTCAATATAGAAATCTCAAAAATCTACAATAACGAATAGTTTCGCATTGGCCATCGAAATTACATTCAAGAATCATACCTCTGTACATTTTCTATAGTTCAAACAGAGGAAATTGAAAGTTCACCTACAATTTTCACAACCGCCCTCTCCCTTTCTTCCAGCCATTGACACAGGGCATCGAAATGAAACTTCCAAAGAACTACGGACGAGAAAGGATAAATGATGACAGGAATTCGACAATTCGCATGTGAAATGCATTTCATACATAGAAATACAGTACCCATTGAATTTACTTGACAATTCTCACTCGGCATGCGAAATAGAAAAAAAAAGTTGGAAGCATATATTGAAATTCCGTCACCGTTGAATATTTTAGCTATCACGAGACTGAGAAATTTTCAGTTGCACTTTCAATACGGAGTTCGAGCGTAATACGTATCTAATCTTGTGACCTTTTTCTTTGTCGACATTTCCGGCAAGACGATTATGCGTTTTGTGAGTTTTTTCAAATAATATCATCGAAAGTAGGTACCTTTTTCGAAACTTCATTCGATAGAATTGAAAATTTTGGATACCTCAAATGGTACCCTTATTACTTAGTACAGACTAAGTAATAAGGGTACCATTTGAGGAATCCAACATTTTCAATTCTATCGAATGAAGTTTCGAAAAACATATTTTTCAATTCGCTGAATCAATTTTTGGAATCTTTTTTACTTCAAACGCAAACGTTTCTTCTCTAATGGGGTAAAAATGACTCGGAAGATGAATTCAGGGAGTCACAAAAAAATGGATTTCAATAGATAGGTACCTTGCTCGATAAAATTGAGAAATTTTCAATAGTCATATCACGCCTTCCTGAACGTCCAGTTTGGCGTCTCGAATCAAAATAACCCCAAAAATGGATTCAGGCGATCGAAAAACATTTTTTTCATTACCTCACTCGATGAAGTTGAAAATTTTCATTTTCGGACTCATCTCTCCGCTCTCAGAGGGTCGAATTTTGAATTTACGGTCAAAATACGTAGTCTCAGAAATTAGATCAGGAACTTCAAAGAATATTTTCGGATAACTTTAAGTTTTTTCCCCTTGTATTTTTCTGCTATGGTTTGCAATTTACATTGCCCTCACCTCCTCAGTAGCAGAAAAATCTATTTTTGTATGTCT
Organism: Pseudococcus viburni; assembly: GCA_033439095.1. Classification (NCBI taxonomy): domain Eukaryota; kingdom Metazoa; phylum Arthropoda; class Insecta; order Hemiptera; family Pseudococcidae; genus Pseudococcus; species Pseudococcus viburni. The sequence goes on along the minus strand of JAVBJF010000120.1, from coordinate 966,247 downwards.
TAGGCGGAACTTTAAAGTTCGGATAGGTAACACTAAAACCGTTTTCACATGTATTTTTTTGATTTTCAATCTGAAAATTACTTGATCCCCCCCCCCCCTCCAACGCCAAAAAAACTTCAAGGAATCGAACACCGCACTACGAAAACATCATTTCTTTTTCCGTGCCCTTGATGCGACTTTAAAGTTCGGATAGGTAACACAATAAACGGGCCACTTCGTTGTTGTCTGGAGGCTCCAAAATGACTGAAAAATTAGTTGAATTTCGTTTCGGAGAGTTAGCATATTGGGCGGCAGATGTTTTACGCTACTGACCACAGAGGGGTTTGCGGAAATTTAAAGTTTATCCCCAAAATCTCGTTCATCCATTCAAAATCAGTGCAGTATTATGTAAATCAATTCAACGTAAAAACACAGAAAATTGACATTTCCAAAAATTTTCCAGTTAACACATGAAATAAACTTTCCTGAACATAATTTAAAAAAAGAAAAATAAAATCGGCCGAGTAGTTTCAAAGAAAATGAGACAAAAACATGAAAAACTAGGTTATCGGGAGAGAGCATTCGAAATAAAAAATTTCAATTTCCAAAAAAGTTGAGCTTTTTAAAGCTGAAAAATACCTTTTATCACTTTTTCCAAATTTCAGCATATTTTCTTGTACGGTGTGCAAATCGTAAGTGTATAAGTAGATTCAGAAAACATGGAAACTTCATTTTTGGGCAGCCTCCGATTTTGCTGTACTGAATGAAGTCAAAATTCCAACTTTTTCTATCGTTATCAAAAATTGAAAAATTAATGCTCAGAATTGTGTAGAATTATGAGCTAAAAGTAAGGCAGTATTTAATAAAATTCAATTTCACCACAGTCGTAACTTTTTTAGGAAGTCGTTTTGTCGAAAAGCTCATTTCAAATCATTTATTTTCTGAAATTTCCAATTTTTATGGGTGATAAGTTGACTGAAATTGGGATTACTGTGTGTATTCTTTAAAAAATTAATTTTTTCACCTCTCCCAGCCCTCCCCCCCCCAATACCACTCGACATGTCTACTTGGAAATCGAACTAAAGGCAGACTTTCTCGTTAAAAAAATCGAAAAGAAGCGAGAACTCAATTATTATCTGTATAAATTGTTACATACGTAATATGTATTTCTAGAGAAATTCAAAAATCCCGGAGAAAATCAAAACTGTACAGGAGGCTCTAAAACGACTGGAAATTGCCAAATTTGGGTTCCGGAGATTGATATTTGGTAGAGACAAAACACAAATTGAAATTTTATCAAGTTCGATGAAAAAGTATCATTTTCAAAAATATCTCATTTTTGCTAAACGTATTCGCGAAATTTTAAATTTTCAAAAAATCACCAGAAATTTAGATATTAGATATCATATCAACTTGAGCTAATGAAATTTTGACCGCGGAAATTTTAAGACAAATGCTCTTTCGAAGAATCGAAGTCTCATTTCAATCGGAAATGGAAACCCTAAGTGATTGTATGTATGATTCCTTTGTAAATATAAATAATTCAAATTCAAACTGTAGGTACTACATAATTCAACATCTTCGTATTTTTGGTGCGATTTTTACTAGGTATAGTAACTTTCAACTACCTATTTTTATAACAACATTTAGGTTGTTTTGAATTCATATAGATAGGATGGTATGAAACATTCTCAGTAATTCAGTATACTGCACAGAATCTACCACCTACAATACGTGTCTACAGTAGTGTGGTGGAAGTTACAGTTCGCATTGTGGTCGTTGGCGTCGCATCGTCTTCGCAAAAATACCATACAGACCAATTTTCATTTCTCATCGAGCGCCGCGCCGTGTTGGGCTATGCACAAAGGCCAGAACACACAGCGGAGTCTTATACTCGTAATACATTTGCTATAACAGTTCAAAACGTATATGTTTCGATCGATTGTTGCCCTCAGCGGATGTTAACCCGTTTTTAGTTTTTAACATTTACTATACGGTGCGGCCAGAGCAATGAAACAGCAGATATAGTAGGTAGTAGGTAGTAGGTACCTTTACCGAGAACCTAACCACCTATTCGTACCCTAACGTAGTATTGAGCTTATAATTCTCGAGAGTTTCACAACGACCGCTATAAAATTTTTACAAAATATACTCGAGGTTAAGAAGTCGTTATCTCTTTTATACTCGATTTGTCGACCAAGATGTAATTTAATCATTTAGGGAGGGAAAGAGGAAGTTAACCATTAAACATATAAAATGAGCCTTTAATCCACGGTACCCTATATTACTTTTTTTTTTTTACAGATTTAAAATGAAGGATTTAGAGAAGCTAACGATGCTGTTTGAAACAATAGTTACACTTTCACTCACTAACCTTTCGAATCTAAGCGAATTTCGAGGTTGAACACTACAAATGCAATCCTGCAGTAAACTATTAAATTGAATAAGAGATTCGCGATGATCACAAAACCGATTTGAGCAGATCGTTTAAACAAAATCTTTGAATAATTTTTCTTACACCACAGGTTCATCATGAAGGGTTTGACACTGACACCCCCCCCCAAAAAAAAAACAATGAAAAAGTTGTGGGACAGATAAATAAAATGGCGGTAAAATTTTACAAAAAAGTTTCAAATAAATACAGAAATATTTTTATTAGGTATTTGTAGCATAAAATTTATTCAGGGACTGAAAAAAATAAATCATCGCTGAAATATAAGAAATCGAACATTACACAATTACACAAGTAAAACGCATAAATATTGACGACAATTTTCACCAGCTTCACTGATAGTGCATCATACACTACGATTTGAGAGAAATTACGATACGAAACATTATCTCAACCATGTGGGTTCCTGAGAGGTACCTACCTAGGATTTTCTTAAGGAGGGGGAAAAACATGAACATAACTGCAGAGGTCATGTCAGAAGATAGACAAAAAAAGTTGAAGAGAATAGAGATCGAAAAATACCAAGACTTTTTATAAGCATTTCCAAAATACAAGGATTATATATATCACATAAAATGAGATAGAATCACCACCCGAGTGAAGCGAAGGCTAAAATTTTTACGACAGTTCGTGTTAGGAAAACAAAAATAAAAAATAGTTGTTCATTGAACATTTATGATGAACCATTTCCGTCCTTGAGAGGAGGGAGTTGAGCAACGAGAGAGGCTCGCGATCGACCCCTTTATCTTCGTGTACCTATTATTTACTTATGTTTAATTCCGCACTTTTTTCCAACCACAAATTTTCATGAAAAAAGACGTCCAACATTCGATCAACATACTAATACAAAAATACACAATAGAGGAACAAAAACACCAAAATGTTATCACCAGAAGTTTTGGTTATCCACTGACGACGAAATGGCTGAAAAAAATACAGAAATCTCTGTCATCTGAAGCATTTATATTTTTCACCATTTCGGAGTTACTCGCCAATAAAAATGAAAGTTTCCATTTTTTGACACAATTTTTTACTTCTTCGGTAGAATTTAGTCAAAAAGGAGAAATTTTGAAAAAAAAACTGCTTTCAGTTAGATTATTTCAATTGACAATTAAAATGGATAATTCATACAGTTGAGAACATCTAGTTTCATGGTTGGGAGGAGCAGTGACCGAAGGCATTTTCCAGAGGGGGAGAAGAGGTGAAAATTCCAACTCAAATTTTCGAAATTCCCAACTACATATAACCGATATTAGGCTTCCGGGGGAGGGAGTGAGATTCAAATTTGCTAACAAATTTTTTTCAAACTTTTCCGGCTGATTTCTTAAAATTTACATGTGGGTGCTAATTTTTCCCAAAGCACATGAGGTTTTTTGATTTTGTTTACACGTTTTCATCATTTTTGCGAGCTTTTAAAGTTTTCACAACCCATCATAAGACCATATTTTTGAAATAAAAAATCTGAATAAATTTTTCATTGGTTACTCCAAATTTCTATTTTATTTTCAAACCTACAAGCGATCTCACTGTACTTGAAAAAACATACGAAATACTTAGTTTATTTTCCTTGAGCGAAGAAAAGGTAGAAATTTCGAAGAGAAATTATAATTCTACATCAATAAAATTTTATAATTTCAATGTAAAAAATAGGAAGATGAATTTGGCCCGAGCGAAGCGAGGGCGAAAATTTTAGAAAACCTCACATTAAATGTGCAATAAAATAGTGTTTAAAAAAGAATAAATTTTAATGAAAAATCGACTGCTTCTACTTTAAAATAATTAAAGCAGAAATATAACATGGCCGAGCGTAGCGAGGCTAAGGCGTTTGAAAAATTGTATTTTCAAATATCAAAAATAAGTTTTAAGGAGAACAAGAACAATGAGATTAATTGGAATAATTTTGAAGAAAAATGCGAAAAAAATCTCGTTTAAATTACAAGTACAACTATACAATTTTTTTAGTTGACCAGTGAAATTTTTTAAAATGACAAGGTACCTAATTAGTTATTTTTTTCCTAAAAAAGCATAAATTACAACGGCCTAATTCTTAGCTGGGAAAATGATCAATTTTCTGTTGGGAAAAATTGGGAAAATGATCAATTTTCAGCTGGAAAAGGTTGGGAAAATGACTAATTTTCCCAACTAACAAGTGAAAATTTTGTTGATTTCCGACTTTTAAAATAGGTAATCATTTTATTTATTCATTTTTCATTTACAAAGTAAATACCAACGGTCCAATCATCTCAACTGACATTTTTACTCACCACTTGGGAAAATTACCAATTTTGAGTTTAAAAAATTAATCCCAACTGTCCAATTTTCCCCACTGATGTGTTGAAATGTTCAATTTCCCCAACTCACAAATAAAAAATTTCCTCAGGGGGAAGCTCCCCCCTCCCCCTATAATCGATACGTCACTGGGGAGGAGGGTCACTTCAAGTCATTTATGACTGATCATTTCGCCCACGTTTAGGTGTCATAGTGCAAAAATCTTCAACGCAGTATACTGTATACTCTACTCGTATACCTTTATTGGGGAAAGTTATTGTAACTTACGTACTAGGACGCGGGGTATCGTGCAGGTCGCATATTCGACATCGCAATATAGGATATGGGTTTACATGTAACATTCTCCATGTAGCGTGTAATTTTGCGTAGGTATACACTGAACATACCTTTAGAGCTAATATTCTCAAAGCTCTCCGTTGTATACGGTACACAATGAGTTTGGTATATTTCTTACGATACGAAATTTCATTAAATCCCAACCAAGGTATTGAAATAATAAACTCAATTTTCAATCTTCTTTGACGACAAAGACTCGGTTGATTTTAGTTTTACTCGTATTAAATTAAATTATTATAATTCTGCTCAATCGCAACCCACTCCGCGCCCCAAACGAAGGCATTAAAGTCGAAGAAAAACCTCTTCATCGGCTAATTTCCGACCGCACAATTTCATTCGCTTCCTCGCATATATTCGTTAAGACTCCTGCATTTCCGAATTTCCTTCTTCGAATACTTTTACGGTTACCTATACTGAAACATTTTTCTCCTTCTTTTCTTTTTCTTGTTTCAACTTCCAAGGTATTAATATTTCGCTCGCAAATAACATATAATAAACCGAAACTCTCCGCTGCGTAACGAAAATTAATTTTCCATCTTAAGCATCGAAAGTTTTCAATAATTAATAATTATTTCGAACCGCGTCGCGGATTCTTTATATTTACTCTCTGATTTCAAACATTTTCTCCAGACTTTGCCAACATTCTTTCTCTATAAAATGTTTTATCGCGTAAGTATTTCAAATGAAACGAGAAAAAAGTATCTATAATGTTTTTCGAAATGTAAACTAAACCCTTCTGGACTCATTATTTTTCTTTTTCAACCTGTACCAATAAAGCACCTTTTTCAAAATACCGCAAAAAATTTGCTCGGTATTTGCACGTATTGGTTTTCATTTTATTCATTCATTTTCCTCGACACGAATACTGCATCTAATTAGTACATCGCTTTATTCCATCTAGATGTTTGTTGGTTCTCTTTGCCTCGAATGTTTCAACATTTGATTCCAAAACAAATAACTGGTCCACTAGTCGCCAATCCGCATATTTATACGTTAAAAATGAATATTGACGAGTAAGAATTTATTCGAAGAGGCGAGGTAGAGGGAAGGGAAAAAATCATCTAGCATTTGTACAACAACCGAATGCTGTCACTTTGAAGAGTTTTAATATAATACTAGCAAACCCGTAATGAATACTTCCAAGCAGCTACTCAGGTAAGATTAGAACAACTTGAAATATAGGAATTGATTTTTTCTCCGTCCGCTGTATCATTTTTTGATCAAAATTCGAAAATGTAAGTCTGCATGTGCATCTCTGTAATCAAGAAGGCCTGATAAAATGCTCGAAAAATGTCATGAATTGAAAATGGTAATTTTTTTGAAAAACCAATAAGATCTCATTAAAAAATTTTTATACCCTCCAACATGAATTTTGGTAATTTCAAATTTCTCTCATACCGCCCTTTGGACAAGACGTTCAATAGTGCAGTAGAATTCAAGTCCGACTCCCAACAAATTGCTATAAAAGCGGTTTTTGGTTTATTCTGTAGAAAAGGGTCTATTCTATCACAATACTGAAAGACCTCCCTGATCCTGCCCCCCTAAGTCACTTTTTTCGAAGCCACAGCCCCCTCAAAATCAGTTTTTCGCCTTCAACTTTTGAAATTACGCACTTATGAAAAAAAGGTTGAAACAAAAGTTGAAGAACATCAAAAAACGAACAATTTTGTTATTTACAATTTTTCCCTGGGACGTCGTGGAAGGGAGCTAGAGCCTTTGAAAAAATCACAATTTGAAATTTTCCAATCAACAGAAATAATTACGAAAAATCGAGTTAATCGACTTTTAGGAGCGGTTCTTTTGCATAGTACATCCTATTATTACATAGAATAAGAAAAATGTATAACGGATCCCAGATCTCGAAGTGGGGGGTGGACCCTCCGCAAGAAAAGTCGCATTTTCCCCCAAGCGTAGCTCGGCTGCAATGAAAAATTCGAAAAATTGGTTCAAACAAATGTTGTAGAGCGGGAAAAGACGAACATTTTCCTTTTTTTATTTTTTTTCTACGTGGTCTTGGAGGCGAGCTATTGCAAAAAGAAAAAAAAAACGGCGTTTGAAAATTTTTCATTACCTCAATAAATTACACATGTACTGTACATATGCCTGGTACGTACATTTGAAATGTATAGCGAACCAATAGTCGAACTAGTGACTTTCTGGGATTTTCGGGTCCGCTTAACTCGATTTTTATAATAAATTGACCCCCCACTGAACCCAAATTGGGCCACAAAAGTGAAGGGTTCAAAAATCGAGTAGAAATTTTCAAACGCCGTTTTTTTTTCTTTTTGCAATAGCTCGCCTCCAAGACCACGTAGAAAAAAAATAAAAAAAGGAAAATGTTCGTCTTTTCCCGCTCTACAACATTTGTTTGAACCAATTTTTCGAATTTTTCATTGCAGCCGAGCTACGCTTGGGGGAAAATGCGACTTTTCTTGCGGAGGGTCCACCCCCCACTTCGAGATCTGGGATCCGTTATACATTTTTCTTATTCTATGTAATAATAGGATGTACTATGCAAAAGAACCGCTCCTAAAAGTCGATTAACTCGATTTTTCGTAATTATTTCTGTTGATTGGAAAATTTCAAATTGTGATTTTTTCAAAGGCTCTAGCTCCCTTCCACGACGTCCCAGGGAAAAATTGTAAATAACAAAATTGTTCGTTTTTTGATGTTCTTCAACTTTTGTTTCAACCTTTTTTTCATAAGTGCGTAATTTCAAAAGTTGAAGGCGAAAAACTGATTTTGAGGGGGCTGTGGCTTCGAAAAAAGTGACTTAGGGGGGCAGGATCAGGGAGGTCTTTCAGTATTGTGATAGAATAGACCCTTTTCTACAGAATAAACCAAAAACCGCTTTTATAGCAATTTGTTGGGGGTATGGCCATTTTTTCTCCTATTTCTACTGTACTACAAGCCTGGAACTCGAATACCTTCGTGACGTCACTGCTCATACCTCTGATTGTCATTTTCGACTTTTTTTTCAAAGTCCAGAATATTCACGTCATTTTTAAACATTTTTTCTGATGTTAGGAACTTATTTTTTCACGACCTAATTTTTTTTCATAATTTTCTCAACTGAAATTTTTCTGACGTAATTTTGTCCACTGAATTTTTTTTCTGAAGAATTTTTCCATCGTACGATTTCTGTTAGATTGACACCATGAAAAAAGTTTTTCTCACAATTTTCGCTCCTGAAATTTTTTCCTAAAGAATTTTTCCACGTCCAAATTTTTTTCTCTGTACTTTTTCAACTCGAACTTTCTTCCTCAAAATTTTTATGACGTCATCCAATCAGAAATCATTTTTTTTAAAAAGATGTATCCAAGTTCAACAATGGAAAAATTCTTCAGAAAAAATTTCAATGGAGAAAATTACGTCAGAAAAATTTCAGTTGAGAAAATTATGAGAAAAAATTAGGTCGTGAAAAAATACCTAACATCAGAAAAAATTTCAGTTGAGAAAAAAATTTAGAAAACTTCTTCAGAAAATTCATAACTGTGAAAAGTAAAATTGTTGACGCGAGATTTTTCATAGTACAAAAAGTAAAATTTTTTAGTGTTCCGTCCTTTTTATTTTTGTAATTGCGTGAATAATAAAAAATTTCACTTGTAACTATTTAAAAATGACGTGAATATTCTGAACTTTGAAAAAAAAAGTCGAAAACGACATTCAGATTAAGCGGTAGGAGTACAGAGTAGTGACATGACGTCACGAAGGTATTCGAGTTCCAGGGTTGAACGTCTTGTGCCCTTTGGGGCTCAATTTTGGTTATTGGGATTTTTCGCATACCATTCTTCGGGGTAAAATTTTGGTAAATTAAAAAAATGTCACCCAAACTTTCCTATATAGATCGAATTCTGATTACTCAAATGAATAAATTCTTATCAAGCCTCTCTCCTGAGCTGAATTTTTGTAATTCTAAAATTTCTCCCGTTTTTGGTTACTGTTCTAAGTGATCTTTCAATAAGAGAGCCAAAACTAGACTTGAGCTGAGTAGCTCCAGAACCGGCGAAGTTGAAGTTAAAAGGAGGGGGGAAATGCCCATAACCTGTTTCCCACTTGACCATACGCGTGGGGCGATAACAAAACATAAAGGCCTCAAAGGGGCAATAGAACCAGTTTTGTACTGGTCTGAAATGCCGACACAGCGGATGATAGGTATAAAATCAGATACAATACACAGCACGGATTCGAAGAAAATATTTGACCTGCCGACGACGTCCCGCTGTGGAATTCCGAACAGTTACCTTAAAACTTTTCCATGCTTCTTCCAGAGTGAATTTTTTCAACTCGAATAGTTCCGGTACCTTCCGGAGCAAAAATTTGATAATTTTGAAAGGATAAAGTTTGATAATTTAAATTCCTGCTACACTCCCCTTCAGGACTGAATTTCGAGGTTTGAAAATTTCTTTGCTTCACACTTCTGCAGGCCGAATTCAATAATTTCGAACTTTTCTCGTATGTACTTCCCTTCAGGATAAATTATAATTATTCAAATTCTTGGCATGTTCTCTTCCCGGGCAAAATTTTGATAATTTTAAAATTATTTCCATCTCCTCCCCCATACGAGCGAATTAAATAAATGAAATTTTTATCGATTCCAAATTTCTCTCGTGACCCCTTCCAGGCGGGTTAAATTTTCGTAATTTTGAAGATCCCAAGAGTTAAGATGAAAAACTGAGGAGGAGGTCACGCCGTGATTTTTGAATCCATTCCCACGGAATTGAATTCGACGATACATAGCTTCTTCACGCCAAAGCTTCGTACAGCATCGCGCATCAAACAAAAACAATTACCGTAAACGTAAGATTTGAATATGAACAAGAATTCAGTTAGGTAAACGAAGCAATTGCGACCAACGCAACTCGACGAATTTACATTTAACGAGTTTACTCGAAATTTAACAAGCTGGAAAAACTAACGCATCTCGACATGTACCTTGTACCATAGCCGCCGTTTGCTCTTCGCGAGAGACTTTTATTCCACTACGTCAAATCCGATAGTAAATTTGACGTACCTATGCTACCTACTTATCAACGAACGATTTTCCTAGCGTATTTGTACATACATTGCGTTCCTATATAAATAATCTATACGACGAGATAAAATTGATAATTTTTCTTATCGTTTTATGGCCTAACTTTTGTTCACAAGTAGTTCAAATCTTCATCACCCTCGAAATATTTGTCAAATTTTAGCGATCAATACCGAGTGCAAAGTAAATGCTAACCATCAGCAAAAACCCCTCAAAAACATAGACAACTTGCCACACTATGTTTTTATGAATAAGTAATTCAAATTTGGAAAAAAACTCAAATTTTTGAGAGTCGAAGCCAAAAAACAACTCGAATTTTTGAGTTCAGCACCATCAAAACAATAACAAACGACATCCCACTCAGACTTTTTTATTTTTTGAGCCAAGTTTGGACTTTTATGGAGAGGTTTAGGTTTAGGGAGATCGAATCGACGATGTTCGAACTCAGCGCCTTAAAAACCATAATAAACGATACATGACAAGTATATTTTCAATTGTTTTGAAGTGGGTCCAAATTCTGAACTTCAGGGCTCTGGGTGTTACTGAAAACTGAGCGTTGAGCTAAAAGTCAAAGCTCCTTTAAAAAGTAACACAAGATATCTAAATTGAGTATTTTGTGAAAAATCATGCGCAAAGGCAGAAAACAGCAAAGCCTTCTTGAAGCCTTTGTGGGAGGCTGGAACCACGAGAACAGCAGCTTTTCTAACGTTTGGGATAAGAGGCCATGGTGAAAAAATTCTGAGCAAAATCTGAAAACGCTGTTCCAAGTAACCTTTCAGTGAGGGAGTCAAAACTGGAATGATTTTATTACGGTTCTAACACACCGTGTTGCCGAATTCTAATTTTGAAAAGTTCCCAAAAATGATCCGGAATTTGTAAAAAATTCCGGTTTTTCACTTCACCACCACTATAGCTGAAAAAAAGAGGGCTGAGAATTCAAGAAAAAATGAGGGGAGGGGGTCAAAATTCAATGAAAAATTTAGGTAATCTAAAAATATAATTTTTTTTAGTGGCACTTTAGGAAGCAGATATACATAATTATACAAATTTGAGCAAAGAAAAATTGAAAAATCACTAGATTTTTGGAACAAACAATTAATATATGTCCTATATATAGGTATTAGGTATCTACTCTCTAAATCTAAATCAGCCAATTTTCGTAAAACTGTGCCTTTTTGAATCAGTGAAATGAATTTATTTGAAAATCTGTGATATTTCAATTGTTTAATTGATTTATTTTATTCAAAATTTTTGATTTATTCTGTCAAATGGGGAATTGATTCAAAAATCAATTACTTTACTGATTTAAAAAAACAGAATTTTTTCAAATTTAGAAATAGAATTATTGAAATACTGTTCGAGCGAAGCGAGGACAAAATTTTTTTGAAAAATCATTATCAACTTTTAATTTTTTTCTAGAGGAATTTTGAAAAATTGCAATTTTTACGTAAAAATTTGAATTTTTGCTTGAAAATGCGAAAAAAAGTGACTTTTGAGGGAAAAAGTGACCAAAGTGACCTTTTAGACGTGAAAAGTGACCAAAGGTGACTGAAGTCGAAAAAAGTGACAAACACCCTAAAAAAAAGTGACCCGCAATGATGTCTGATTTTACAAATTTTCATTCTTGAGTTTAAGCAGTCCGTGGCCGCGTGGTCACTTTTTTCTGGAATATACTCAGTTCTGCACTTCGGAAATCTGCCAAATCGAATCCTCGGATTTCAAATGAGTAATTCAATCTCAAATTTATGTATCAAAAATTAAAACAATTGAAAATCGTAATTTCATTACCGGTAGATAAGTAAAAGAGAGCACGTAACATACCCACAGAGCAAAAAAAAAAAAAACAATTTAAGCGTCATGTCATAAAAAAGACCTATCCGATCTTGGGATCTTGTCCTCGCGTCCTCTTTATCACTTTTAACAAATAACCAAGTCGCGAAAATCTAACAAATACATACGTTGTATATTTCATCACCCAGGGAAAAAATCTAAACCACGATCGTTTTCCATCAACTGGCGAATAGCTCGATTTCATTTATTTATATGTGACACACAAGATTAAAGTTTCGCTTCGGACAGTTGAGACGAAATGCATGTAGCAGTACAGTGTAATGTACACAGTACACAGTACACACCACCGTTATTAAAACCGTATATCGTCGCGTCGCGTCACTAAAAATTACTCGTTGAACGAATTGAAAGCTATAATTTAAATTTCATTTAGTAAATTCACACGCTTAGTACGCGCCACAGCACTTCAACAAGATACACTGAGTGTAGGGTTGCGCACAAAGTCCATAAATTAACGGGTGGCTCTGGTCGGCTCGAATTAATTGTATCCGAAATTCCGATTCTGATATTAAAATGAAATATCACTAATGATCGTTAGCATTTTGAACTTGGATCGTATATTTTGTCGCATCGAGACAAGAAAGGGATCCGAGTATAACACAAACCAGCTTTCGTGATTTTAGTTCAAATTTCCAACTGTATAGTACCTAGTGGAAAGCAAAAATTTAAAGCACCTACATTGCATTAACTTACAAGTTGGTTCACTTGATATGTATAACAAAAGCCAAGTTCATATTGATAAAACTAGCAGGAAATTTCTACGTCTATCAATCTAAATATTCCAAGAACTGTTGAAATCACATTAAAATCACCAAAGCATAAAATAAGTCGTTGAAAATGTCATAAAAATTAATCAAAGATCGTAAAAATCATTGAAGTGACCTAAAAATTGTTGAAAAATATCGTAATACGCGTGGAAATCGGATTAATAAAATTACTAATAAAGTAGGTATGGTAATTCTGAATATGTGAAGAATTAAAGAATACTTGTACGAGAAAGTTGCAGGGACCACCCACCCCTCCCCAAACCTTAGTGATACCCAGTCAATTTCGTCAATTTCGAAAAAACTGAGTAATCAAGTATGTCACAACGACATACCCTTTCACCCTCACTTTATATCAGGCTTTCTCCCAGACCTCAGGCAAGCGCGTGTTGACGATCTTTCTTCTTTTTTTAAAGAAAGAACTTTGAAAGGTTTGAAGGAAAAACAGATACACAAATAAAAAATAAATAAATCTTTTGAGCCAGAGCTAAAATTTTGACAAAAACAAATTGAAGGCAGAAATTTCAACATAGTTGAGACTTTTCAACCTCTCTTTCAATACTCCCTCGTCCGCATATTACAAAACGGAAATTCGATACCTTTTTTGCCCGCTTCTTTCAATCTTTTGATAATGGTACTGTACCATAACAAAATTTCGAAAAAAGGTATTCCATTGTCACTAAACTTTCATTCATTCAATATTTGAATTTCAAACAGAACTCCTTTTCGATATTTTATGGACAAACTTCAAGGCTCATTAAGTAAATTTTTTTAAAATAGAACTTTTTCAGAAAATACCAGTTTTTTGAATGTGAAGCTAAATTTTGAAAAAAAAATTTCTAGCCATCAAAATGTTAAATTTTTTAATGTTGAAATTTCAGAAAATTTTCCTGGAATCAAATTTTTACACAAAAAATTAGATATTTTACTATATTATTACTTCTCGTAATACGGATTTTTTTATCAATTTTAATTTTATTGAATTGCGTAGGTAATTTTTTTAGTCGTCATTTTGTCTTTGTATTGTGGCTGATAAGGTACATAATAACGAAACGTTTTTTTTTCCTCCGATAAAACAGTAATCTGGCGTTCTAAAGATCGTTAAGTGTATTCGGAAATGTTTAAGCCCCTACGTATGCAGTGCAATGTACACTGAGTGATCCTTTTCATTGGAGTTAATAAAATTGCATAACTAGTTTGCCGTAAAATTAGACGTTATCATTGAAACGTCACAATAACTTGGACCAATCAAAGAGAGGAAAGATCTGGGCTCTGATTGGCCGATTCTATTTTTGGGCGCAAATTTCCGTAATTTTCACGGATAACTTCGAAATGAGGAAAATTTTAGGAAATTTTATTTCAAAATCGGATTCTACGGGCTAAAAAACCTATAAATCATTAGCGCATCAACGGTTTGCATGCTTTATCTCGGAAAAATTGAGATATTTATGACTATTTTTTGATTTTTTCAAAATAATTTGAAAAAGAAGTAATTTTAGACATTTTTCATATTAACTTAATTGAAAGAGGATAAAAAAAGCTTTCAATTGGTACCATTACCATTCGATTTCGTGCCACTTTGATATTTTGTAAATTTGATGGGAAAAAATTAGCGATTTTCAAAAATGCATGAAATCGAATGGTAATGGTACCAATTGAAAGCTTTTTTTATCCTCTTTCAATTAAGTTAATATGAAAAATGTCTAAAATTACTTCTTTTTCAAATTATTTTGAAAAAATCAAAAAATAGTCATAAATATCTCAATTTTTTCCGAGATAAAGCATGCAAACCGTTAATGCGCTAATGATTTATAGGTTTTTCAGCCTGTAGAATCCGATTTTGAAATAAAATTTCCTAAAATTTCCCCCATTTCGGAGTTATCCATGAAAATTACGGAAATTTGCGCCCAACATTATCAAGTTGATGGAATCAGCCAATCAGAGCCCAGATCTCTCCTCTCTCTGATTGGTCCAAGTTAATGTGACGTTTCAATGATCGGTTCTTTTACGGCAAACCGATTAGGCAATTTTATTAACTCCATTGAAAAGGATCGTCCCGTGCATATTGCATCGCCAAAGTTTATACTGAAATCAAAAAACAAAAATTCAGATTTTTCAGGGTTTTTTCCTATTGAACCCCCCCCCCCCCAAAAAAAAAAAATGAAAATCCTAATCAGGTTGGCTACTGTTTTCAAAATTTAAAAACAATTTTCATTGACTTTTTCAGGTTTTCTAAGCGAATTTCCATAAATTTTGTAGATTTATTAACGCGAAATTCTCTTTCGAAGTCGAAAAGGCACTTCTATTTTTACGTAGTAATTTAAGGCCATGAAAAATGGAGGAATACATTCATTTTCCCCTTTAAATTATTCAAATTTTCGGATTGGAAGGGGGAGAGAGGTTCATACAATTAATTTGAAATCGAATTTTTTCTCATACATATTTTATTTCTAAAAATATGAATTCAACGAACAGAATGGTATAGCGAGGGTGAAGCATTTTGAAGGAAAAGGTGTCCGAATGAAGCTGAAATCTAATTATTTTCCCTACATTTCAGTTCTGAGGGGATACGAGATCCTCAACATCTGTCTTTTACACATTTATGATTCATGTTTCAAATGTTCGACCGAAATGGGGTAAAAATTTGAAAAACTGTAATATTTAGAAACAAAGTAATTCATTCTTTAAGAGTAGAAGGAAAAAATTTCTATCGACTTTGGAGTGACAATTCGAATACAAACAAGATATCAATATTTACTTTCATTGGTTAAATTTTGATAAAATTTCGTGCTTTTTGAATTTTTGTACTAAGTTCCGTGCTTTTTCGTGATTTTGTGCCGCATAATGAAAACCCCGTGCTTTTCTTGTTATTTCATACTTTTTCGTACCAGTATGAACCTTGATTGTAAATGTAGGGGTTGAAAAATTCCATTGGAGGAATGAAACAAACTTTTACAAATACATTCTAACGACCCTTAACCGGCAAAACTACTGTTTTATCGCTGAAAAAAAAAACATTCCGTTACAGTAGAACTCTACCTCCTTTTCGATGACCCACTAACACCCACTCACCATATTTTAAACCAGGCAGTGCAATTGCGCGAACTCTTAGTTCATCTGCACGCCACTGAAGAATTTCAAATTTCAACATTGAAACCTGAACCTGATGACTAAGAAAAGAACCAGAAAAGGAGGAACTGCAAATTCAAAATAGTAACCAAAAACGTTACAGAAAAAGCGTATGTGTAGATAGGTAGGTAGTAGTGGTGGTACCATCGACCATTTTATTCTCTCGTAAGGAGGCGATTTCACCCCCAATAAGTGAGACAAATCGAGTGAAAAAAAACAGATTTCCAGACTTATGGAAATGAAGAATAAGTACAGAGTACAGGTGTATGCATATGCTCTACATACATTTATTTGCCTCGAAAATGTTGAATATTTGCTGAAACACGCAGCTGTGTAATTTTATTATAACAGAAATTTACAATTTTTCACGAAGCAGTTTTTGAAAAACAAAACTATGGAATTTTTATCGATTTTTCCAACCACTTGACAAATATCTCGCAACTGATTTGAATTCTTAGCAGAATAATTTTCTAAACAAAAATACATATCTACCCTAAATAAAATGACGAGATTTCCTACTTATGGATAAATTTGAAAAACACCTCTATATAACTGAATAAAAAATTTTCAACATCAATTCTGAATAGACTAGTGATCGTTTATGTTTCTGACTGAATTACCTCCACCAACTTGACACTTTCCGATAGCAATGATTAAACTAGCTCTTACCATTTTGACACAAATGAGATTTCAACGATCTAAGTTCAAAATGCTAAGTTCAAATTTTTTCAAACTTGAAATTTTCTCAATTTTTCCATTAGTCATTTTTTTTAATTCAAATTTTCTCAAAATTCATTCAACTTTGGGGTTTTCAATTTTTTTAAATTCATATTTTTATTGCCTACTTTTTAAAATTTCTTCCAATCACTTATTGGGTTGGAAGAAAATTTGAAAAACATGAAGCTGAAAATTTCTTCAAGAATTCAAATTTTAAAGTTGAATTTTTTCTTCAAATATAAAGTTGAAAAAATAAAGAAATTAAAATTTTTTAATTTAAATTTTCGCAACATTTTACCAACTTTGATTTTTCCAAGTTTTTTTCAAATTATTCTTATTTTTTAAAATTTCTTCCAACTCAAAATTTTTTTCATCAACATTTTTCCTTGATTTTTTTTTAATCTTGAATTTTTAAAAAGATTTATTTCAAACTTCATATTTTTCAAAATTTCTTGCAACTCAATACTTAGTTGGAAGAAATTTTTAAAAATATGAAATTTAAAAAAATTTAAAAAATCAGAATTGGACAACTTTGAGGAAATTGAACAGTTAGCAAATTTTTAATATTGTGTACAATTTGAGTGCCTGTTTAAAAACAACCATTTCTAGTCCATTTTCACATTCTGACTTTAGATATTTATTGTGAAAAAATTTCACCCTTAAAAAAATGGTGATCATTTCAATGAAATATTCAAACATTTGAGAATAAATCATCGTTGTTAAAATTTTTCTCAGCACAAATTTCTTTTCACAATAACCTTCGGAAGTCAACATTTCAAAATGGACTATGGTTGTTTTTTGAGCGAACTAAAATTTGAACTCGTATAGTCGAGTCGAAATCCCATTCGCATAAAAATGATTTAGGAGCTAGTGAAAATTAATCAGAAACCCGTTGCTTAGACATATACTACTTAGTGACTGACTCATTCTCTATCAAATACCCGGTTCTATGGTATTCTCGAAATAAGGTAGGTACTAGGTAGTAGATACAGATATAGGTAATTTCGTTATCGGTATCAATAAATTTCAACCAAGGTAAAATACACCTCGATAAAGGTTTCGAATGCGAGAATTTCTTTTTCATTTTCGTGCTCGTTTATTTGTAAGTCCGCAAGTATTTACGTACGCACGTCTCCGTATATCGAACCACAGACACAACGTACTTCTTTCACAATCTTTTTTTTTTCTAGAACACCGTCATTGGTGTACTTGAAAATTTCTTTACTCTCGTGCTCCGCTTTCGATTCGAGGTGCTTTTGTTAATTTCAATTTCACATTTTTTTTCTCTTTTTTTTTTTGTTACACTCGCTTCCCTATATATTTTCCTCATTTAATGTGTTTTCTCGGTACGGATTCGCGTCGCGTCGCTATTTTTAATCGAATTTCCTTTCGCGATATCGAACTAATTTTTGACTCGTCAAGTCGTCGATTATTGAAAATCTCCGCAGACACGTAAATCGTCCGCTATTCCAATATTGACATTCTCCAATCGTCGATTTATTTTCAAACAACCCTGTCGAAGTATTATCTTCAAGCGTTTCTCGGATAGTCGTTAGAGAATTTTACTACAGCAGAACAAAAAACATCAATTTTTCGTCGTGAAAGTTAATTAAACTCGAATCATTTTTGGAAGATTTGCGCATACGCAGTGACAACGCATCGGATTCTAGAATCCAAATTACACCGAACGCGGTATTCGTATTCCAAATTTTTTTCGCACAAACTTCAATTCATGATCAATTTGACCAAACCTCATTTCGTAATACGTTTACAGTATGTAATACACGTAAACGATTTCAGCGACGCTAATAATATTCCGAGCTATCTGTACAAATAAATTGAGCTTGAAAGTTTTTACTTTATACATGGTGAAAGTGATCTGGTGCCAGAACGGCGCCTTCGGTAAAATGTTAAGTTAATGGAACCGGAGGGTCGGAGACGCGTATCACAACATCGAGCCACTATTTCGTTCGAGTTTTCCCAAACATATAGAAATTTTACTTCAGTGGAAAATTCGACCGTAACAGCGATACGCGTCCACGAAAGCCACTTTTTTCAATTTTATCATTTCATTTTTCTATTACTTTAAAGTCTTATCTCGCGTACCTATTCAGAACACTCGTTTAGGGTGGACGTGCGACGGTACAGCTGCGTTAACGAAGACCCACTAAAATCAACAAAATACCTACGGTACCCGCGGAATAGTTAATATTGTTTCGGGAGGAAAATTATTAGCTTTTCGTCGGTTGCAAATTGCTGTAAAATTTACCTGCGAGTGGAATGCAATTCAATTATTAATGCGTTACATACCTATTTCAAAAGTTTCGAGTTTTTTTTTCAACAATATCAAATTGTACAGGGTTTTTTCGCTTCAAAATCCAAGTACATACATCAAGGTGGTCGTTTCTTCTCTTTTTATAGCAATTTGTTTTTACGATGATTCAAATATAGGATGTTTCATAGCAGAGCTAAGATTCTCCATCAAATAACTATAGGTAGGTAGCTATACTTCATCATTCAGAATCAGTGAAAAGTCACTGATAAACAGTCAGAATTGCAGCACAGGAAAAAATCAGCAAAATTTACATATTTTCAGCGAATTTTCGCTGATTTTTTAAAGATTTTCACTGATTTTTCTGCTAATTTCATAAATTTTACTGACTTTTCACTGAATTTTCACTGAATTCCCAGTGATTTTTCTCACTGATTTGTTTTCATTTAAAATTTTTTCACTGATTTTCTCCTGTGCTGCAATTTTGGCTGTTTCTCAGTGATTTTCGATAATTTTCACTGATTTATAAATGAGAGAGTAGGTACGCAGTACGCACCATGTAATGACTAATGGGTCTGCGTGAGTATGAATGATTTACATGGAATTGTTTAGGGAAAAATTCATAGCTACGAGTCAAACTTGGTTGAAAAAATATTTTCCAATTGCTGACCTAATTTCTGACCAATTGACGACAAAATGCGTTGAATAGCATGATATGAAACACTGCTAAAAATTGCCATTTTTGTGAAGTACAAAGAAATTGGAAACTCTTGGAAATCATCTTTATGGTATTTGTTTTGGTCCTCTCCGACTCAGACTATACCCCAGTTGTTTTTGGATCGATTTTAACATCAATGCTGGAGATCAAACCATAAAAGCTGAGAGGACGCGAGCAAGACCATCAAAAGATGAACATGCAAGGCTATTTTTATTTTTTATTTTTTGAAGTGAGAACACTTATAATCCAGTCATTTTAGGATTTAACCCTCCAAAAATTCAATTCTGATTTTTTTTCGCGTCTTACGTTCGTAATGGTCCACAACACAACATACTAAAATGGACAACCCATACATAACCCTCCGCTACCCCCCGGGAGGAGTAAATGTCTGCTGAAAACCGGTTTTTCGTGAATATCTTCTCAAATAAGCCTCAAAATTGAAAAATAGTTATGAACAATCTTATTCTACGTGTAATTTCCTATCAGAAAGTTTTTTTTGTTTTTTTTAAAAACACTCACTTTCTTGACCAGAAATTAAGGGTAAAAAACACCTATTTTTCCAACAATTTAACGAATTTTTTGAAAAATTGAAACTTTTGTGAATATCTCCTCAAATAAGCCTCAAAGTGGAAAAATGGTCATGAACAATCATGTTCTACTTGTAATTTCCTACCAGACAAGTTCGTTTTTTTTTTTCGAAAACACCCGGGTGTTTTTGAAAAAATGAAAAACACCTTCTGATAGGAAATTACACGTAGAACAAGATTGTTAATAACTATTTTTCAATTTTGAGGCTTATTTCAGAAGATATTCACGAAAACCCGGTTTTCAGCAGACATTTACCCCTCCCCTGGGGGTAGCGGAGGGTTATGGGGTGTCCATTTTAGTATGTTATGTAGTGGACCATTACGAATGTAAAACACACAAAAAAAAATCAGGATTGAATTTTTGGGTGTTTGGTACATTTTTTCTCTTACTGACCTGGACTACTAAGTGAATTAATCAAGCTCATACCGAGCTGGGGTAAAAATTTTTCCTAATTTTTTTCCTGTTTTGTAATGAAAAAAACCCTCAGGATTTCTCACTCGACTTCACGCAGATTTTTTATATTTTTTCGTTACCACAATTTCTCGATTTTTTGAAGATTTTTGGGTGAATTTCTCTATTTTTTCACTTTTCTCTCGACCAGGATGTCTATTGGATTGGCTTTTCAAATTTTCATGACTTTTTCATGACTTTTTGAAGCTCTTTTTGTGATATCAATGAGCCTGTAGTATTTTAATAAACGAGAGAATTACTGAGAATTCTGCGAAGTTCTCCCAAAAATTTATAGGTATACCTATTCTTCATGACTTTCGCGACTTGGGTCCAGTTGCTCGGCAATTTTTAAATTCACACGTAAAACCTACGAACACGATAGTACCGTCAAGTTACTCGCACTAGGTTTGAACGACGACAGATGAATAAAATTCCGATGCAAATGCGATTTCGCTCGATGGTCGTATCTCGTACATGAAGTTGAATCGCACGACGCGACGGCGAAACATTTCTAACGTAAAATCGCGTACACTACATACGTAAACAACGAAGATTATATTTTTGAACAATGCCGATGAAATGTCTGGTACATCTGTTTCCAACTCTCCACCAGGGATCTGGCAATTATGTTATTTATACCTAATACCTGCATGTTTGCAAATGAAGTTTAACGCCCGTTATACTTAGTTAACCGAACCGCGCACGTATTTCGCTGTAGTCCAGGAGCTACGTATTGCCAGATACACAAAGAATCGGAGAAGAGCGGAGAGACAGAAAGGGAAGGAAGGAGGGAGGGAGGGAGGAACGCGAACACGGTACGGGTAACTCTGCTAATTTGAAAGTTGATTCGATGATCGTTGGTTAATCCGATATAAGCTACGAATTTGGTCAAGTGAAAAGCTGTACTTGAGGGAGGTATTTTCAGCGAATAGCATTGGGTATAAACGACGGTGTGGATAGTGGATGGTGGATGGCGTGGAGCGGCGTATCGTGGTCTTAATTCCGTGTATAACGTTATTACGGCGCGGCGCCGCGATGGATATGGAGCACTGACGATGAATTTTCAAATAACGCACCTTTCACGAACAATTACCTTTCGCTTCGCAACAAACTGACGACGCGCGATACACAATAACTCCATTGTTGAGAGAACTTTATCATCGACGTAAAGCGGCCTATACCATACCCATTCGAATAAAAACCTAACGTCGACTCGTTACGCGTTTCTAGCGTGAATACGTCAGGTACCTAGTACCTACACCTACACCTAGTCACCTACATTTATACACTATACAGTGTGACACAGAAATCTTGTCCACTTGAAACACTTCTCAATATCTCAGAACTGAAAAGGGATGCCAAGACGGTTCAAACGGCACTATGTTCCTGGTGACGAGAGCATTGAAGAGATGAAGACTGATAATCAAATTTTCAGCCCTACCTATAAGGTGTCCACAAATTCAGGAACCGGTTTAGGTCAAAAAATTGGTGTCCGGGGTTTTTAGTGAAATGAAGTCTACACACTGACGCGATTAAAATGTGATGTTTTTTTGAAACCGGTTTAGCAGTTTCGAACCAGTTGTCAATAATATCCGAAAAAATGGAGATATGAAAAAAAGTTTGAAACAAAAGTCGCAGAGAATTAAAAAACAAACATTTTTTATTACATAAGTTTTTTTTCATCTTCCAATGGAAAAAAGTTGTTGTGCAAAAGGTTTGAGTATAATTTGAACCAGTCATTTGCAAAACAACGTAACGCCAAAAAAGTACATTTTTCAAGAGCAACAAAAAACATTTTCAAGCAAAATCGCTTACGTTATGGTAGAAATCAATGTCAGAAATGGAAAGAGGACCATGGTGTCCATTACATTTCAGAAATGATTTTCCCTGACTTCTCCAGGTTTTCCAGACCAATTTTTCGAATTTTTCCAGACCTTTTAAATATGATATTCGTTAACGGGGGGGGGGGGGGGGGGGGATAATTTTCCACATGATGTACTTACACCCCGAAATTTCTCATAAGAATGATATAAAATGCATACGGTCAAACGAATTTTTTTTCGAATTCACTAGATACTTTTGAAGAGATTTTTAGATGCTACTCTTCAAGCCAAAAAAATATTCAAATTCAATTCTGAAAATTTTTGAGCCCACCTAACTCCTCCTCACCACAAAAATTTGAAAATTTGAATTGATTACCTACAGAAAAAATGTCAAATTAAAAAGGAACAACCAAGTATTCCAACGCAAAATTAAGTTTGAAAAATGAAAAAAATTATGCCAGGATGTCTACCAAATCAAGCGAATAAAAATTCGGATTTTTTTGGGTTAAAAATTCAAAAATTTCTTCATATTTTACCCCCCCCCCCCCCATGAAAAACACATGCCTCAAATGTATAAATTCACACAATCCCCGCCATTTTTTAGTATCTAAGTACCAATAAATAAAAAAGTCAATGAGGAGATAAAATATAATTTATTTTATGGAAATATAGAAATGTGTTAAGCCCGAGCGAAGCGAGGGCGAAAATTTTTGTGAAAAAATATCTTCAAAAGATGAAAATTCACCACTTTTCCCTCATTCATATTTTTCAAAAAATGGCCAATAATTTTGAATTCTGCAGGTAAGTTCTATTCCCGCACCTTTTGTTTCAACATCGTGGTGAAGGGCATCATGGCATTTCTTTCTCACTACAGCTCAGTAAAAAGTAAGTTTCCAAAAAACTTGAGATTTTAAATAAATTTTGCAGAAAGAATGAGTTTGAAGTACCCCGAGCGTAGCGAGGAGAAATTTTTTTTGAATAAATACATGCATTTTCAGTATCAATTTTATTGTATGTACTGAACTGGTGTGATAATTTTCTCCTTGATGGAGAGTTGTGATTTACGCATCCAAATGGAGATTTGAATGCTGGATAACTCTGCTCCAACCTATCGACTCGTGGGGGTCAAGTAGGCACGAGTTATAGGTCCACCTATCTGTTCAAGATAGGACTGCCAGGAGATCTGAATCAATCAGCTCATACACTATGTATCGAGATGTACGAATAAATACGCGAATAACCGTGGGAGAACTGTATTCGATTAATTTGACGCACAATAACTCCTTAATATACATAGAGCAAAAAGAATACGTTTTAGTACTATAATACACGATTAATAAAAGTGAGAACATTTAACACACAAAGGTGCGACTAGTAACAAGATATAAAACGTATTGAAGCTCGCGCTGTGTTGCTCCGCTATTTATACTCGCGAGCTACCTGGCTTTAGGAAGCTAGCACACCTGATTGGCTGATAAATAATGTCCTCTAGCAGCCAATGGGCTAATCACAGTAGCGAGATGTGACATAATGCTCAGGTAGATAGCTACCGAATGTTCTCGAAGTTGTGCACTATCGAGCCGCTATTCTACCTGGTGTTATCTTTACGATAACGCACCGTTACATACGTAACGATAGCCTATGTACGAACCGCTGTACTGTAATTACTAGATGAGCATTATCTATTCAGCCTAGCGAGTTATCGCGTAGATAGGTAGTCGGTGCATACATTTCGCCTAAGCTACACGTACCTACCCGAAGCAACCTATCTACCTCGCCCACAATGGTGCAATCTTGGTAGGAATATTCCTTACCAGCTCAGTACATTACGGTCAACAAACAATTACGAATAAAAAATCAGATAAAAGACGTAATGATCCGGCCCGAGCGGAGCGAGGGCGAAATTTTTTGAAAAATTTATAATAAAATAAGCAAAGAAACACTTTTCTAAATAATTCATCTTTTTTTTTTGAATTTTCGAAAAATTCCGGTATTTCTAAAACTCCATGAGTCCTGAACTTGGGAAAAAATTAAAAATCCGTAAAATCCGCCTACATTCATGGTAAAAAACTGAAAATTGGTAGATACCTTATTTTCGACCTCCTAAATCTATTGGAAGCGATTTCAAGACGTTTCGGAGGCCACCAGAAAATTTTTGAATTTTTTAGTGCTGTTATGGGTACTGTATTTTCAAACCGGCTGACTCGACGAAATGTGGCATCATGCTCAATCGATAGAGAGCGCATCCATCAGAATCGACAATAACATAAAAATCGCCTAAAATGGGCGTTACGTTGTTTTGCAAATGACTGGTTCATTTTTTCTTTTTCCATGCCATAACTCTACTCCACTGCAAGATGGAAAAAAGTTATGGAACAAAAAAATGACAGTTTTTTAATACTCTACATTTTTTGCTTCAGACTTTTTTTTTTCATATCTTCACTTTTTCGGATATTATTGACAACTGATTCGGAACTACTGAACCGATTTCAAAAAAAAAACGCACCAAATTTTAATCGCGTCAGTGTGTAAGCTTTATTTCAATAAAGAACCCGGAGCCCCAATTTTTTGACCTAAACCGGTTTCTTAATTTGTGGACACTCTATAAGTAGGACTGAATAATTGATTATCGATCTTCTATGTTCTCGTCACCAGGAACAAATTGTCATTTGAATCGTCTAGGCATCCCTTTTCAGTTCTGAGATTTTGAGAAGTGTTTCAAGTGGACAAGAGGACAAGACTTCTGTGTCATACTGTACATTTTCTTCTCACGACGACTACGATATTCGCGTACATTTCGTACAACGAATTTTTACGTGGTATACGAATTACGTACCTTCCTACTCCTACCTTCCCAGTTCCCAGTCTCTGTCCCAACAAAAACGGCGTAAAGGGTACGCTTAGGATTTAAAACGTACGAAAGAGATAATCGTACGACGTACATATGTGAAGTTTTTCGACAACTATCTCGCCGTTTTGATTGGCAGCGTGTTTGTTTTGACACGATCGTATACCTACTACATTTATATACGGTCTACATCGAGTAGTACTTTTCGAACTGACGATACAGTTCTTTTTTTTCACTCGCACGTCACATCATTCTGAAATGGAAATGTGTGTTTGTGGGTGATATTTTGCGGTACGGGTAGGTTTACGTATAGGTTTTGATTGAAAAAAATCCTGCTTTGAATTTTTTTACACTGACGATGTTCTAGTATGACTCTGGAAAAAAGGTTCGAACTTTTTTTTTTGTAGCCAATTTTATAACACTCAGCGTGAAAGCATCTTCAGCCAAGAAAATTACGAACCGTTATTTCCTTCGGACGAAGATATTTCTCGAAATAAGTAAAAAGAAAAGGAAACCTTTCAGGACCAATTTATCACAATAGACGCGAGCGTTACATCACTAAAAAGAACAATATAAAAAAAACGTTAAATGAACTTTTAAAAACGCCAAGTATTTTAAAGAGACGCCTTGTCGCAACTGATGGGCGAATTTCAGAACTTGGTCATCGTAGTGCGTTTTTTTTCAAAGGTTGAAGAGTGATGGCTGGAAAGTAGGGTTTTAGACCTCAAAATGACACGGTAAAAAAACTGGATTTGTAAAATGAAAACGTTGACTATTTCCTTGATTTTTTATTCCGATTTTCAATATTCAAATCTGATTAAAAATCCACCGCCACCCGTATACTAGTTTTGTAGAAAATTTCAAGTACTTTTCTGTCAGTTTCGTCAACAATATAATTGTTAAACAGAACTGGATTGAAAAAACGAGCGGAATTTCCGAGTAATTAAGTACTGCCGTTTTCGTCGTTCTTTGAAAAAACGACAGGAAACGACAGATTTAGAAAATTTGAAAATAGTTACCTATTATTTGACGTTTTTTGAGAATCGATAAGAAATTACAGATTTACAAATTTAAAAAATACAAATAGTCGTTTTTCATTGTTTTTGAAAAAACCGTCATAAATACCTAATTTGTATTTTGAAATTTAAAATAAACCTCAAACCGGTAATTTTTCATCGTTTCTGAAGAAACAACCAGAAACAACTATTTTAGGATGTCTAACAAAATTTCTTGAGCAAAAAGCTCGACTTGACTTGACTTGACCTTTTTGCACGACTTTTTTCATTTTTTTATAACACCTCCCCCCCTCCCATGAAAATTGTTACGAAAAACTTCAAACGAATTCAAAAAAATCAATATGAGCTTCTATAGTTTGTTTTATTTAACGTGAGCTCTCTGTTATCAGTGAACACATAAATACATGGCTATGATTATAGAGTGCGGATTTTGATGCACTAAAAAAGTCAAAATATGCGTTTTCAGTGCCTGAAAAATGACGAAAATATGCGTTTATTGAGCGAAATATGCAAAGATATGCAAAATCGACACGGGTGTCTAAAGAAAGGATTTTTTGATTAGGATATCATGAACACTATTTTTTGATAAATTACACACATTTTACGACTAAATTAGTTAGTGAAGAGAGAGCAAAGATCCATTCTCATTTTAAAAAAATGCCTCGACATGGAGAGAAAAATGTGATTTAAAAAAAAAAATTTAACCATATTTTTGGGCAATTTTTTAGAAATGCAATTTTTTTGGTCGAAAAAAAAGGAAAAATTGGTCAAAATCGTTGAAATATGCTCTAACCCTGCGAAATATGCGCTTAAATTGTCAGAAATATGATAAATTATGCATTTATGGCCAAAATATGCAAAATATGCAATAACAAATAGGGCTCATTTTACTCTAAATTTTATGAATCGCAAAGATCTTAGTGATATGCGCAATCATCTTTAACGTAGGCAAAATATGACAAATCATAAAAATCCGCACCCTAGCTATGAACCAATCAGATGGATAGAAATCCGTGTATTTACATGTACGTTTGTAGTGGTGAGAGCTCACGTTAAATAAAACACACTATAAATTAAAATTTCTAAGAACAAATTCAAAGAAATATGTTTTTTTTTTTAAATAACAATGAACTCTTTTTTTATTAAAATTATTTATCAAAGATGAACAGAATTTTTTTTCAAGTTTTGAAGAAAAGCTTGACCTTTGAGTCAAAACGATTGACTTTGTATGACTTGACCTCTTGGTCGAAAACTTGGCACTCTGGGAAAAATGATTAAATTCCCATTTACATTGAATATTTTTTTTAAAATTTTGCTTTTTTCTAGCTTGAAGTAAAATCTCACCATTTTCTTGTTTTTCTGGGATTTCTTGCTTGTAGATAATTTTCCTTGCCACACTATACCCCTTCCCACCCGGCTTCAAAATTCAACATATGTTCATAAAGTTTTGAAAATGATTTTAGAATGGATATTTTACCCAAAAATACGTACCATTGGCACCCACTATTGATTTTTATTCCATTTTCCAAAAAAACATTAAAAAATATCACTTCATCAATTTCTTTAATAAAATATTTTTTCATTTCTTTTGAAAATTGCGTTAATAATTATGAATATTTTTCAACTATACAAATCATCGGCAGCAGTGAAAAATATGTACTAAAGTAGATAATGTTTACTGCAAATGATTGAATTTTTCTAAATAAAATACCTATACTTTCGAAAAATATTCATTTTTGTGCAATAGTAAAAAAATTTAGGAAATTTGTGAAGAGTCGTTCAAAGCTTAAAAAGACGTGTTTTCAAAAACTGAGCCAGAAAAGCTTCGATGGACTTGCGTAGACCAAAATGATTGATAATACGTAGGCGCTTTTCCCGGAATTTTGTACTGTTAAAAAATGGATATTTTTCAGGGTAGTGATCAAAAAATCCAGAAAATGAACATTTTTACCAAAAATGATAATTTAATTCAGAAAATAGTAATTTTTTACCAAAAACAGTAGGTAATGGTGAAAATTTCACTCCTCTTACAGAACCAAACCTCTTCCCATCCAGCCTTACTATTCAACTTCAAAAAAAAAACCAAAAAAATAAAGTATGTACCTGCTATTTAGCATTCGATAAGATGAGTAAAATGACATTTTCAAAATTGTTTCATCTCTCCTCCTTTCTGTCTTACCTCCACCATTGGTGAAAAGGGATAAAAAAATAAACAAGTTGATAGAGAAGAAAATGATATTATCATTGATTAAGTAAATCAGTGGAGTAAAATTCTGTTTTTGAACAGTTCCTACTTCTCTCCCACTCCTTAGAGGGGAAAAAATGAAGATGACTTTTCATTCGGATATAAGATTTTAAAATATTTTTCAGTTTCTGTAACTTTTTTATACTTTGTCAGACTTCAGAAGTCCCTCATTTTATTTAAATGTTGAGTAATTCTAACAAAATGTCATAAAATAAATTCGTAAACGAGCTTTTCAAGTCTAACAAAATGGCTTATATCAGCAAGTGGTGTCCGAAATTTGGTGTATGAAGTTTGGTTCCCTGTTCTATACAGATTGACCCTCAGCAATATAACATATCTGCATTAAAAAGTTGAAAAAAGTGATAGTTTTTAAGGATTTTGGAAAGATTGAGTAAGTAAATATTCTAAGTGGATGCCAATAGTATTTTTAGGTAAAATAATCGTACTAACACCATTATCGAAAGAATTTTTAATTTTCTACTCGGATTTTAAGGTTGAATGAAAGAGCGACATTTTTATCAAGTCGTTTCGAGCTTAGATATTTACAACTTTTTAGCTACTTCCTTCTCAAATTTCTAAAAAAATTGCGGAATCTTGGACATAACACTTCTTCGTCTCTACTAAGTACCAATGATGACCATACATAATCAAAATGCATATTGTACTCACGCGCTTGAAAAACAGCAGTAGGATTATGTCATACAATTCTACGATCAGACTGAAAGTAGATACTTTCACGATTTGTTGCAGCAATCGGCAGTCGTGTCCTTTGTCTGAAAAAAATAAAATAAAAGTAATCTAAATGATTGGGAAAAACCAATTACCAACTTGTCGGAGACAAATACAAATTAGTTCAAGTATTAAGGATTGGTAAGGTCCATACAAAAAAAAAAAGAGTTCGTCGACTACACGGCAAGGAAAATGTCGAACGTAAGGTACATTCTTCCATAATGAAGGCGGCGAAATTATCGAAACGAAATCCTCGTTAAGGTTATTACGCGCCAGAAAGGTTGCATAATACGCGCAGGACGGGGACAAAGAGCGATACGAAAAACGAAAAAAAAAAACACGAAAGAAAAAATTACGAAATAAACTATCCGAATAAATCTATTGTTTTCTCGTCGCTTTTATTGACTTCAAAGTTTGCCGAATATGTACGAAATTCGACGAACCGACGAAAACAAGTAGGGATGATTCAGAAAGTTTCGTGGAAAACAGAAGGACGTTCAGTATTTCACCGTTACACAGTGAACTTTCATTCGGTGGTTACAGACCTCGTGGATCTAAGGGTTAGTTTTTACCGATATTTCATTTTTTTAAACTATATTTTACGCTCTCGTTTTATTTTTTATTTTTTTCCAATTTCTAGTTTAGATATTAGTTACGTTTTTTTTGTCAAGTGTATGTGTGTGATTTCTTTTTTTGGTTCGTCATATATTTATGTTTTTCATAACGCAGACCAACTTCGGATGTAATTTATTCGTTATGGTTTTTACAAATCATTTGTACTCGAAGATTTCGCAATCGTGAGTCGAATATTTCATATTTTTCATCCGATAATACATATACCAAGTGACTGAAAATTTTCGCTTTACGCTTTCGACCTTCGAAACGAATTTCGTATAAATTTTTTTCGACTTTTTTTTATCGTTTGGGAATAAGTTCGAGTGAGTTTCGTGACGACAATTATTTTGTCCGATTCGTGTGATTTATTCATTTAGTCCAAGTGAAGTGTTAAACACTCCGGTTAATTATTTAAGATTCGGTGAATTTTTAATCGTCTTAATCGCACCAAGTTCGTTTTTGTCGAGAACCAAGTAGAAAAAAATTAAGAGCTCGTTATAATTGCTCTATTGTTCGCTGTATTTTCATTCCAAGTTTTTTTCCTCCCATTTTCCTGTTATAAGAATTCCGCCATCAGAGATAATGGTAAAAATTTAAAAGTTTGAAATACACGTGACAACGTGACGGGCACTCGGACGATAAATCGGTCGAGCTAATTAAAATTCGTTTCGAAAGCTGGCTGTTAACTCGAAAAAATACGCCAAACTATTAGAAAGTCGACTTTTTCGGTGACTGCATTTGACTCTTCGCGGGGGCAGAGACGGGCGCAACGCGGCGGCAGCGTAATTTTCAAAATTATTAGATAATATTTTAATTCCCATCACGCTTCGGTGAAGACGAGCGGAATGGATGTTGCGGTTTATAGAATAAATTATCGCTATTGGGCACTTGGACGGAATCCATGCGTCACACGAAACGTGCTGCTTTTCAAAAGGCCAATAATGGCGTAAAAAAAGTTTAAACCAATAAGCAACCGGCGAACGTAGCTCGATCTGTTTCGAGTCGAGTTTTTCCATAGGTTCGAAAGAATAATTAGTGACGAAAATTCGCGTTTTTCGTTGTCAATTACTCGACAGATGATTCTCTATACATTTTTTAAAGCTTTTTCTCAATTTTTCAACACGCAGCTCCTTCATTCACAGGCGTGGTAGTTTTCTGGAATTTTTGTTCTAAACCATTTTTGAAGAAATTGCCAAAATGGCGTCTACAGTTCTACTTTTGTTCTCTTTTCTCAAAAATAATACAAATATGATTTTAATTCTTAAATTGTTAAAAGTGCATAATTATTTGTGCGACTGGCGGGGGGGGGAGGGGTGTTACGCACAATTTGAATAAAGTTCATCTCATGAGTTGAGGTTTCTCGAGTATACTCGCGTAATCGGGAATTCTTTTTCGAAAAATGTAAAACACAAAATTAATTTGATGAAGTTCCCACATGGTGTCTACGGGATTTGAAAAATGAAAATTCTTGCTATTTTTTGGATTTTTCTAGCCATTTTCCTACATTAAATTTGCCCAAAAAAGAACCACCTTTATATCATTCAATTAACAAATTCAGAGAAAGAAGAAAATGTTTAAAATTTTTGCTTTTTGCTGTAAAATTGTTAAAATTCTTGATATTTTCTGGTTTACTTGCTATTGAAATGAAATTCCTTATTTTTTCTGGTGTCTCAATAAAAATTGTAGAACAGTGCACATGGATTAATTTTTATTAAACTGCAATTGTTTTCCCTTTCAAAATGCAGAAGAGCTGAGTCATGAAGAAATGCATAGACCCTCGTGAAAATTATGAAATAAAAAATGCTCGCGACATTGGGCACTTGAATAGACAATACTGCTTGTCCTAACTTCTTATTCAATTTGGAAAAATCGAAAATTATCCACATGGAGAAAAATCTCGTATTTTTCCTCCAGTCTTTCAAATTCAAGTTGATTTAATCAATTTGTCCTGGTTCTCATCGTTTCGTCGTTCATCCAATAATCTAACGCACCAAAATACATTAATGAAGAATATAAGAAAAACTTGCAAAATCTAATCTGATTTTTGAGAATATGACTGAGGATCGATGGAGTTGAGTTTGATGCACTTACTGCTGTTTTTTTTCAAGGTAAAAAATACTTTGAGGCAGTTTTAAAATTATCAAATTGTCTTTGTGTCTTGCAAATGTACACATACGCACGTAAAGCTTTCAAATCGAACAAATAACTAAAGCAGCGCAGAATTGATTTATCGAGAATCTTTTCAAATCAGAAAAAAGTTGATAATATTTGTAAGTAAGAGAAAGGATAACAAATGAGACCTTTCAACCTACCCCAATAATTTGTTGATTTTCATTTGACAGTATCGATTCAACTTGCTATTTCTATGGTTTCTATCGTATTTTTTTTTTATTTTGCCTACGGGCCCTTGTCCGCGATACCGACGATTTTCATTGTCGATTTCGTGTCTAAATTAAAGCAAAGTCCACTCGACGAAGAGGGAGGAGGGTTTCGTCGCGTCGCGTCGATATAAACGAAACATATGTATTTGTAGGTACATCTGCGGTTCGAGATGCGATGGTAAATTCGACACTGCGCTGGTGGATTTAGCTGTCGGAGTTAATTTATCGGAAGATTCGGTACACGAGTTGGAAGAATTTAACGGGACCAATTTTTCTCGCTTTCGGCGATTCTTTTTCATCCCTACCGCGTCGCGCGAAACAGGAAAAGATCGTCGTCTTCGGCGGTGTCGGAATTAACTAACGTTACGACAAAAAGCTCAATTATTTTTTCATCGCGAGACACACAAAAAAAATGGATAAGAAAAGAAAAAACACGCTCGAATCGTAGGCAGGAAAATTTCAAGGCGTTGAAATGTTTTTCATCGAAGGAACCCATAGTAACGTGATACACGTTCAAAGCGAGCAAAATTTTCGAACGAGGTAAATGGCGTTAAAACGAACGAATCCGTAAGACAAACGAAATTTTTTTTCAACACGATAAACGTTTTAACGCGTTGATTAATTACACGAATGGTTTTGGTTTTAAATTATTTACATTGAGAGTAATCGATTTTTCGTGTTGTGAAGTATAGAATTACCAACATTTATATGGTACCGTAAACAAAAGCATTTCGCATTAAGCATCAACTTTTGGGGAGTTGAATTTTCCAACCACCGAAGAGCATTTTCTTCACCCATTTAATTTGCTAACTTTAGAGATGTACTTTAGCTACTTATACAAGGGGGTATCCTAACTCAAAGTAAAATTTTGAATCGAAACAAACATGAAGTGAAAGTTTTATCCAAAATCTCAAGTTCTAAAGTTCATTTCTCAAATTTGAGCGAGTTTCTGAAATTTCAAAATTGCCTCATTACCCTGAAAAATCTAAAAATTTGTATAGGTCCCGTATGACATAGAAGTTCTGTCCACTTGAAACACTTCTCCATATCTCAGAACTGAAAAGGGATGCCAAGACGGTTCAAACGGCACTGTGTTCCTGGTGACATGACGAGAGCATTGAACACTGATAATCAAATTTTCAGTCCTACCTATAAGGTGTCCACAAATGGAGGAACCGGTTTAGGTCAACGAATTGGGGTCCGGGGTTTTTATTGAAATGAAGTCTACACACTGACTCGATTAAAATGTGATATGTTTTTTTGAAACCGGTTTAGCAGTTTCGAACCAGTTGTCAATAATATTTGAAAAAGTGGAGATATGAAAAAAATTTGTAGAGAATCAAAAAAAATTATTTCCCCAACTTGCAATAGAAAGAAATGGAGAGTATTTTTTTCTTTTTCAAGCCATAACTCTTCTCCATTGCTAGATTTTATTTATTAAAAAATTACAGA
This sequence comes from Pseudococcus viburni, assembly GCA_033439095.1. Lineage (NCBI taxonomy): Eukaryota > Metazoa > Arthropoda > Insecta > Hemiptera > Pseudococcidae > Pseudococcus > Pseudococcus viburni. The sequence continues at coordinate 932,561 of JAVBJF010000120.1, read as the reverse complement.
ACGTGAAATGTTCAGTTTCTAATTCTCTACAACTTTTATTACACTTTTTTTTTTGATATTTCCACTTTTTGAGAACTGGAGAACTGGTTAATGGTTATCGACTTGAAAAAAAAAACACCTAAGAAACGTGGAAAAATTGGGCTCATCTTGCACCACTTTCAAAAAAGTGTGAAATAAAAGTTGTAGAGAATTAAAAACTGAACATTTTACGTTCGGTAATTTTTTTTCATCTAGCAATGGTGAAGAGTTACGGCTTGAAAAGGAAATAATTATACTCAAACCTTTTGTACGACAACTTCTTTCCATTGGAAGATAGAAAAAAAGTTATAGAACAAAAAATGATTGATTTTTATTTCTCTACAACTTTTGTTTCAAACTTTTTTTCATATCTTCACTTTTTCGGATATTTTTGTCAACTGGTTCGTAACTTTTGAACCGGTTTCAAAAAAACACATCACATTTTAATCTCGTCCCAAATCGATTGGAAGTGTTTTTCAGACGTTTCAGAGCCTCCAGAAAATTTTGAAAATTTCTAGCACAGGAGAAAAGCATCTAAAAATGGTCCATATGAACTTTAGCAACAAAAATCACGAAATACCCATATTGATGATCTATTTAATTAAATAAAGCACGATTCTCTAAAATTTGTAACTTCGAGTTTAAATCCAAATTTTTCGACATGAAAATTTTCTGGAAAAAATTTAAAAATACGCCGAAGTGGAAAGCTGAAGGTTGGTGAAATACCATATTTTCGATCAAATAGGTCATCAAAATGAGTAATCCGCCATTACAAGCGCTGAAGTACACATATGCCATTTTAATGGGCTTTTCTGCAGTGCTGGGAAATTCCAAAATTTCGTGGAGGCTCCAAAACATCTCGAACCCATTTCAAATCGTTTCGGGAGATCGAAAATAGGGTATACCTACTCCAGATCTCAACTTTTCCTTTATTAGATCACATTCTTATATTTTGCAGGGCGATGAGGTAATTTTGAAATTTCAAAAATTCGTCAAAATTTGAGAAATGAACTTTGGCCCCTGGAATTTTGATATGGGGTTCTTTTATAATGTATCTACTTTCGATTTATTTTTGTTTCGACTCAAAATTTTACTTTGAGTTGGGATACCTTCCTCGTTAGGTATACCGAAGAAAAAAAAATTGCATCGCAGCTTCGTTACCATACACTCATCGGCCAAAAATCATCAGCTTTTTATCCGTTGGTTTTTTCTTCAAATCGCTTTCACAGGGTACTTTTCGTTCATACAATTACGAAAGTACATGTGTAGCTTATTTTCGATAATATTCCGTACACTGAAGTATGGATTTTTCCGGCGCAAAGAAAGTTTATAAACAAAGTTGACCTGCTTTCGTTTAACTACAATCTTCGTATCTATTATTCGCTCAGTCATATCCGAAATTTCGCCAACCACGCTACTCGCTCCCGAAGAAAACCAACTTGCAGCTTGACGAAACAAAGGGACGCGTATACGCGATATCTTGTTATCGTCGCGTCGCGTCGTAAAATCGTATCTCGCGTCAAAGATGAAAAATGTACTTCGAATCTGTACTCGGCTAGTAAGTATAAGAAAAGTCGTAAAATGCTCGCGTAATTGTGCACAGCACGGCCGACAGATTATTCGTATAGTATAGAATACAAAACTGTTAAATATCTGCTTTAATGAAGCGTTTGCCTGGAATGATAAAGCGACTTAGATATAAGGATTTATGTATTTCGGATGTCTACGAATTGCCTTCGCAACAAAGCAAATTACCATCATATTTTATCGTTTCCCGAAAATTCGACCCGAGTCCCGAATAAGAAGGTACGGCGGAGCGAGAAGTTTTCCAACGCTCGCTGGAAGAAAGCGAATCGAAATTTCTACGCGGACGTGTATTTAAACTTTCGCTAATTAAGCCCTATGCCCTATTAATTGCCACGTTGATTGTTGATGTTTTGTTGCATTAAGTAAGTACAATCTGATGTTGCACACTGTAAGTTGAAACTATTGAAAGAAAGGCTTCTAGCTTTGGAGAGGAAAAAAAAAACGACTCGTTTTAATTCGTTCATTTTTCATTCTGTTTATTGAAACGAAATTCATCGGCGGCAGTGTTAACTTGCTTTTAAACCCTTTCGTCGCTCAAAATTATCCCCTTTTATGAGGCTAAATTTGCTGACGATGAATTTCGCCATTATGTTCGTAGATGGAATAGGTGATTAAAAGGTTGGTGAGTGGACAAGTCATTGATGAAAAAAGTAAATGAACACGTTGACGATATTTAAAATTGAAACGGCGAGTGTCTTTTGAAAGAAATTTGGAATGGAACATATATAGAACAATGGTTTATATTAGAATCGACTTAAACAGGGTTCTAACGGACTTTTTTGTTGTAAAATCACTACTTTTTTTACTAGGCCTACCTTTTTACCAAATTTTCAGAAACCTCTCTTGATCCCTCCTCCCTCCAAAAAAATCAACAAGTTCAAATTTATTATAGAAAAAAATTTAATTGTCAGCGTTCTATCGAAAATGAACAATTTTTTGTAATTTTTTCAAAAATATTTCGCGTCTTCGTTTTTTTTTTATTTTTTCACCACTTTTTCTTGAAATATTGACCGAATTCATTACTTTTTCACTACTTTCACTACCTGTTTAACACCGTATTAAAAGTGAAGAGCAATTTTCCAAGTGCTCCGAGTCTATTTTTTCAAAAAAAATTCTAATTCAATGTAGAAGGTTGCTGCACACTTTGTAATAACCAGCAATACTATATTTTTCACTTTTTTGGAATTGTTTACAAAATGAAAAAAATCTCACTCCGGTTTTAGGAAAGCGAAATTGCAACCGTTTGGGTTCATTGGCAGCTAAGGACATGAAGATTAATTATGCAGTAAAAATTGTCACTTTTACTCCACTTGAACGAGTACTTTCGATGATCAAATATGAAATTTCATGCTCATCTGCAATAGTATATTATGCAACGAGGGAGATAAAGTGATTTTCGACGAATTTTGAGGTTTATTGCCCGAGCGAAGCGAGGGAAATAACTCAAAATCGTCGAAAATCATTTATCTCCCGAGTTGCATACGATATTTTTCATTGTAGAGGGAGTAAAAGTCGAGTTTGAGCACTCGAGCGATTCGCAAGAGGGAGTAAAAGTGGACTTTTACTTCCTCTACAATGAAAAATTTATCCAAACATTTCGAATTTAGAAAATTGCAACTTTCTGGCCAATTTTGGTTGGTAGAATACGAATCTGCTATCAATTTTTGTCTCAACAAATATACTTCTCCAATTATTATCATCTCCTCCTCTTTTCAAAAGTCAACGAAATGATAAAAAATTTGCGTACCTATTAACAAAGTTTTTTAAAAAAACTTGAGCAGGAATTAGCCAGTGAAAAATATTTCTTGAACGATAATTTTTTTTAATATTTTGTCAAAATAATATTTAAAAAAAGAAAATGCATACCTACCTATTATTTTTACCAGTTTATTCTTGCACGCTTTTTAAAAAAAATTCGTAAATATGCAAATTTTTTTGTAATTTTACTGACATTTGAAAAGAAGGGAAGGATTTTTTTTCACATTTTTTGTAACATATCGATAGAATAGGTACCATGAAAATGTGAAGCCATTTTTTTTCAATTCAAGTTATTTCGAGAAACTCAAAAAATGCAACGCCAGTTTTTTGATATGTTATTCCACATACATAACAAGAGGTGTTACTGTGATTTTTTTTCAATTTTTCAAATCTGTGCAATTATTGTATTTTGCAGATCACAGTTTTCAGATAGTTTTTTTTTTCAATTTTACTAGTGGAAGTACTGATTTTGATATTTTAGGCGAATTTCCTCTCAGTGGTAGATCGGTGTCAAAAAAAATTACTGTAGGTAAAGTATCATAACTTTGGGAAAAAAAAATTCGCCGATAGTTTCAGTTTGCGCCATTCAGCATCATTTGGTGATCTCTATACATTTACATTGCAAAATTTAAAAAAAAAACGAAGACCCCAAGTGTCAATTTTTGTCTGACTTAACGTGGAATAACCCATCAGTACAAAAAAATCAGGAAATTCAACTGATTTTCAGTGATTTTTTTACTCATTCTCAAGCGTTTTTCTAAATTTCCTTTCCCTGTGCTTCATTTCTGACTGTTCGTCAGTGATTTTTCATTGATTCAAACTGAGAAAGTAGAAAGACCAAAAATAGTAGTTAACGTATGTACTTAGCTTCTACTATTAAATTTCGTAAGTTTTTTTTTTGTTTCAACGTGTCTTTGTAGCCCTTTCAACTTTTTTTGGAGGTGATGGGCTCGGACTACAAGGTCCATTAGCCCAGCTCAAATATCAACGCAGCATTAAACATGTACATAAGTTGAAATCGAATTCAATTGTTTGTGAGAACTGTAACTTTATGCAAGAAATTACCTATTGCCCTGAATAAGTCATTATTCCGATAGCTAGGGAGAGATACAGCAGAAAAAGGTGCAGGAATTCCTAAATAAACCAGTAAATTTTCATATAGGTAGCTCATTTCTCAATTTTCGAAGAGGAGGACACTCAAACACAATGTGATTTAGATCGCAGGTGTTAAGTTGAGTAAAGAAGAACGAATCGGAAGGAAATTTGCTCAATTATCGAGATACTACTCATTTTCATGATAGAAACTAAGTTTTCTTTCAAAGTTTTTTTTCGTAAGAGCATCAACTTCTTCAATTTTGAAAGCAGACAACATCGTGTTCATCTAATTTCTCAATCACGATGTTCAACAAATTCTGTTCCCGAATGAATGCCTTTAGTTCTCCCATCCAAAACAATTCATCAGGCTTCTCTGCGCAAAAAGACTTCAATACAGCTTTGAAAAATTTTCAGGTACATAGAAAAAATTAGGGATTTCTCCCTTTTTGAATTGAATCAAGACTCATTATGCAGAAAAATTTTTGTAAATTATTTTCAGATTACGGAAAATATTAATCAAACCCCCAAAATTTGCTTATTTTTTCATTTTATAATTATATATCGTCTCACTCTTCGACAAGAATTGGATAAAATTCGCCATATTTTTTCGCAACCTAAACTAAAAATTGTTCAACTCTTCAGGTTATTACATTTTAACAGCTTTTATTGTACTTGCGTTCAACTCAGTAACCATAATTTACCAAGTCAACTTTCATTAACTTTAAATCTATCCTGTATAGTGCAGTTTGGGCAAAACAGAACGTGAGGGCGAAGATTAACAAGTATAACTTACATTAGCATAGACATAGACATTATTAAAAAGAATGCCGATATGGCGAAAAGGTGGGCGTGAAAATTTAGACGTTCGGTTACAGTCTGTATAGGTTCACCATGGGAAGCACGATAGGAAAAGTAAAAAGGAGAAAAGGAAAAAGAAAAATAGAGCATCACTGCGTGCCGTAGGTTTCGATGTACGCGAGCGAACATCTTCGGCAATTTATAGTTGTAAGTAGAAAATGGGTGAAACGTTTTCGATGTACCTTTTATAAATTGTGGCAAAATTGAAGCGTTATTGCCATCCGCGCGCCGTAAAAAATTTTCCCGTCCGTGAGAAGACGGCGCAATGCGTACACGATACGAGTGGTAAATTGGGATATTTTCAGAAATGAACGACATTTGCGGTTTGTTTTGGCAAAAGCGTGTTTTTTTGCTTTTTTTTTTCAGGCTCTCACCGTCGTCGATGGGGTTACCGCGGCTTTACGCGTCGCCGCCGAAATAATAGAAAATTTTTCTGTTTGTTTTGTCGATTCGCTCGTCCTACGGTCGGGCTGGTGCGTTTTTGCGTTGATGGATGGAGTTTTAAAGACACGCTTCGCGTCCCTCTGCGCGTTCTTTTTCGTTTGTTTGTTTTATCGCGCGTTAGTTTACGCCCGGTGCGAAAAGACCCGAATTATAGATATGATGATGGCGAACGGCGGATGCTGCTGGCGCGTAAGTGTTGGTATCTCTATCCGTATTCCGTGGACAACGGACGGCCGTCGTCGTATCACGTTGGACGCTGGTCATCGCAGTTTATTTTTTCAATCGCGCGTAGTTCAAACATTTTTTCTTGTAGGTCCGAACGCCTATTATATTTTGATAAGTAAGTAGAAAGAACGGTTCGATTGATTGTACGCCTCATCTCGAAAAGCTTTCGACGTTGCAGGGATGGAAAAAATAAAGGAATTGGTGATTCGAATCATGATCACGAATCACGCTGACAAGGAAGGCATCCCAACTCACGTCAAAGTAAAATTTTGAGTCCAAACAAAAATAAATCGAAAGTACATCATAATAGAACCCCATATCCAAAATTTCAGGTGCTGAATCTCATTTTTCGAATTTTGGTGAATTTTTGAACTTATAAAATTACCTCATCACCCTGCAAAATATGAAAATTTGATCTAATGTACGAAAAAAGCTGAAATTAGGTATACACCCTGTTTTTGACCTCCCAAATCGAGTAGAAGCGGTTTCAAGACGTTTCGGAGCCTTCAGAAAATTTTGGAATTTTCCAACGCTGGTGTTGCTGGAGAAAATCCCTTAAAAACGGTCCATATGAACTCCAGCACCTATAATCGCGGATAACCAATATTGATGGCATATTTGATCAATTAAAGAAGAATTTTCCAAAATTCGTAACTTTGAGTTCAAATCCATATTTTTGGCAGACAATTTTCCTCGAAAAAATTAAATTTTTTGCCAAAAAATATAAATTTGAACTTGAAATAATAATTTCGAAAAAATCTGCTTTAATCGATCAAATAGGTAATCAATATTGGTAATCCGCGAATATAGGTGCTGAATTTCATATATGGACCACTTTTATCGGCTTTTCTCCAGCGCTGGAAAATTCCAAATTTTTTTGGAGGCTCCGAAATGTCTGGAAACTGCTTCCAATCGATTCGAGAGGTCAAAAATAGGGTATCTACCAACTTTTAACTTTTCTCGTTGGTTAGATCAAATTTTCATATTTAACAGGACGATGAGACAATTTTGAAATTTCAAAAATTCGCCAAAATTCATGAAATGAACTTCAGCACCTGAAATTGTGGATAAGATGTTTTTTTTATGATGTACCTATTTTTGATTTATTTTTGTTTGGGCTAAAAATTTTACTTTGAGTTGGGATACCTTTTTCGTCAGAGAAATTATTCGTCGAATAATTTTTTCGAATTACGAATCATGGTGTGCAGAAATTATTCCAATCATGTTTCAAATGAATTTTTTGGTTGCATCCTTCACAATATTTTTTATTCTGCAACAATCGCAAGCGTTCAACACAATTCAATGTAAAATTCAAATTCAAATTCCAGGGTGTCCATAAGATTTCAGAAATGATTCTCACGAACTTTTCCAGGTTTTCCTGACGAATTCTTCAAGTTTTCTACACCCTGGCCCTGGAGTCTTAAAAAATTCCGAAATTTCCTGACTTTTCTAGGTTATTAATATCCCTGAATTCTCAAATTGAATGAAAAAAGAAAACACGAAATTTTGAGATTTGGTACACCACAATCACGAATCACGATGTGCGGTGATGATTCGAATCATGCCCATTTCTGGATGTTGCAATTTGCTTGCATCCAAAACATCAACGTATCACTTTCGGGTACGGGACCCGGTGGGCTGCGACAAAGCAAGAAAGAGATTAATTGATCGTTAAAAATTAAGCAGCACGTGAAAACGAGAAACAGGTCAGCATCGCTAAAGCTTTTCACGCTATCAAAAGGCGTTCCTTCCCGAGGGTACGAATATGAAAAGACGTAATGCTACATTAAATTTACGACGAATTAATATTTCAAAGGCGAAAAGGAAATTGTGAAAATGGAAAACGTAATAGCGCGGGTGATGTATACAGTACTGCACTGTGTACACTATACGGCGAGTATACTCCAACTCGTAATACGTAAGCAGATGTACGGCCAAGACGAGACGGGTGCCATCACACTTTACGAGCGCTGTCGCGTCCCATTGCGCCGCGACCGACGTCGTTTACTTACAACCGTCTATAGTTTTAATAAGTTAATTGCTCAAAACAAACGACGATAATGTACAGAAATCGGCCCACGTGTCTCGGGTCTCGGTGCGAATCTTCCTCTCTTATTCGGAAATTCAATCATGCGCGTATCGTATCATACGCCATGCCTCCTTATCGGAGGTCTGGGCAAAGTCGCACCTCGCAGATTGCCCTAACGTTGACATAATAAAAAAGAACGTAGGTAGCAATAATTTCACAAAGTGAAAAAACTTACTTCTGAGTTTTAAATTGAGTAAAAATTGTGTAATTTTTTAAATATAAGGATATAGAAACCATCGCCTTAGGCTTCAAAAATTGGTTTTTGAATTGACAATGATTTTGGGTTTGTCAGAAAGTGTAAGAATCAATGGGAACCTCAACTTAAAAACCAATTCTTGACACCTAAGGGTAGTGGTTTCTATACCCAGGCTAACATAAATTTTTTCAACGAATATTTTTATGCAAAGTACATAATTATATCGACGAAAATTTTGATAAATTTTTTATTAGAGATTATTCAAAAGAATTAAATTTTTAATGACACGTTAGTTCCATGCTTCTGAACAAACCGATTGTCAAAAATTGAAAATTTGAGATTTTTAGAACCAAACAAAATAATTTATTTTCACTTGAAAATCTCGACATTTTCTTAGTTTTTTTTTCATTCCCAAAAATATGTATATGTGACCTTCCAGGAAGAAACCGACCTTCGGTCCGAAAAAAAATTAAAAAAAAAAGTTTCTCAATCAATCCAAAACAAATGATAATCATTGTTTTGGATTGATTGAGAAACTTTTATTTTAAATTTTTTTTCGGACCGAAGGTCGGTTTCTTCCTGGAAGGTCACATATATATATATATATGAACATTTTTCAATTAAGATGTGTTTGTCCGGTCTCAATTGTACATCCGCGCGGGATACCCGTTAAAATTGATTTTATGATTGATTCTTATTCTAGACACTAAAACAAATAAATTTTGCTTGAACGCCTATTTTTCCTCTCCCCCCCTTTTCACAGGGTCCACCCCTCAACATTTCAAACGTTTGTACCGCCTAATCTATGGGTCGTAATGAAAAATTGTTCAAACAAAATTTGTTCCTCAAGACCTAATGTACATTTTCATTCCTCATCAAAATCCATTTTGAAGCAACTCCTGCCGCCCAAATTTGGAAATAATTTTTTTTTGAGAAAACTTCAGAATCACATTTTCTTCATTTTTAGCGAAAAATTTCGGAGATACGGGAAAATTTGTAACCACCACAAGCATTCAGAATTAAATTTCCTTTTCGATGAATTGTTTCATGCCCATTTTCCTCAACTTTTCCTGACATTGTGGACCTTTCCCCCTCCCCCTTATTTCAAAAGTTGGACCCTTGAAAAAAAACCTTGAACGATTTTTGTTCTTCAATATGTTGTGTTCAATTTCACTTGGTATCGGAACTCATCTAGGCGAATTTTTTTTTTGGTGGGTCTAACTTTTGAGATAAAGGGGAGGAGAAGAGGTCTACTCTATCAGGAAAAGTTGAGAAAAATGATCGTGAAACAATTCATCGGAAAGGAAATTTAATTCTGAATACTTTTGGTGGTTACAAATCTTCCCGTATCTCCGAAAATTTTCGTTGAAAATGAAGAAAACGTGATTCTGAAGTTTTCTCAAAAAATTGTATTTCCAAATTTGGGCGGCAGGATTTGCTCCAAAATGGATTTTGATAAGGAATGAAAATGTGCATTAGGTGTTGAGGAACAATTTTTGCTTTTTGTTTGAACATTTTTCCATTACGACCCATAGATTAGGTGGTACACACGTTTGAAATGTGGGGGGGGTGGACCCTGCGAAAAGGGGGGAGAGGAAAAATAGGCATCCAAGCGAAATTTATTTGTTTTAGTGTCTAGAATGAGAATCAATCATAAAATCAATTTTAACAGGAATCCCGCGCGGAAGCCTTTTTTTGAACCTAACCTGACTACTAGTTCAAGTCGTTGAAAATTCTAACAAATATTCTTTAATTTAATCTCTATTAGAAACTTTAAATTGCCGATCTCTTCCCGATATTGTCAAGTTCAGTTTATCCCTAACACAATAGCATTCGCTTCAATCTTTTTGTCTGAATTTTTTTTGAGACGCTACAAATAACACAGGTCGACGTAAAAAATTCTGTTTGCAGTTTGATGGGTGATTTTTATAGTATTTTTCGTACTGATCACGAGAAAAATAGTGAAACAATTTCAGAACGTCAGAATTTTAAAAAAGGGTTATATGACAAAAATAAGTAAAAAATAAATTGTAAAGCGTAAAATTTCCTTTTTGTAGAGTCCAATTAGTTTTTTCCAAGGGAGCTTGTTTTTGAGATATTTTTAATTCAAAAAAAAAGTTAACTTGCAACTTTCAATTGAAATATCTCGAAAATGTGATCTCCTAAGAAACAACTTATTGGACTCCACTGAAAGGAAATTTTACGTCCTACAATTTATGTTCTATTCATTTTTTTCGTTGAACCCTTTCTTTGCTCAGAAAATTGACCTCAAGTGTCAAAAGTTATCAAAAATAGTAAAAAAAAAAACTCAACAAAACATTCAAATTGTGAAAAATCCTTGTGTGATGGATTTTTTTCACTATTTTTTTTGTGATCAGCGTGAAAAATGCCATAAAAATCATCCATTAAACTTCAAACAGCATTTCAAAAGCTAAAAAATGTCGACCTGTGTAATTATCAACTGGTTTGCTTATTAGGAAATTGGTATAAGTCGTTAAATCGTACATCGCGACCTTTTTTCCAAAAAGTTTGAAACCTAACCATCAATGAGATCGTTAAAACGACGAACCAGCGAAAAATTCACACTTTCAACGAATTCGTCTGCGTGTGGCTTTACGTACAATAGGTATACGTGTATTACGTGATGACGATGAGCAACGCCGCGCTGAGGGAATATTATCGTGAATTGTACGCTCGGTAGGCACGTGCCAGCCCAGAATTATATCGTAATTGCGCGAAAGCTGAATTTGCGATTGATTTTGAACCTGACGTTTATTCTAAACCGGCCCGACGTTCGGTTCGCGTTGAATTAAAACTCCTGTGCAATTGCATACTTTATATACTTAAGCTATAAAACTACGTGTTTAAATTGAAAGTTCGATAAAGCAAGACATACCTACGAAAACATTGGTACGATATCAGGACGACGACGAGCTCATCTGCTCACAACACAACGCTACATTCGATGTTTAGCTGGCTCTCTATGTTACAGAAATTAGAATAAGTTATTAGGTCGTTGTATGAAAAATTGATTATACAGCTGGATTGTTTCGTCGAGTGTGTTTTTAATTTGTGTTTTGCGTGATCAATACGTTAATATTTCAACGAAGATACCGTCGTCGCGTCGATTAATTTTAGACCTAGTCGCGCCGAAACGTACGCGTACCTACAATATTATATGTCGAAAAATCGTATCACCTACATCGTTCGCGTAACAGCATACCACTATAAATGTATTTTCTCTAAATTCGATAGGTACTAATTGGACGGTGAAAAATACTCGACAGAACACAAGACATTTAATAAAACGGGTTACTCTTTTCCGGCGATCTCCATTGAGCGAATTTTTGCATTTCACTTCAACGCTTTAACGTTTGAAATGTATTTCTTTTAAATTCCAACTTTCCTATCGACCTTTTGGACCAAAATTTGAAAACAAAAAGAATTTTTCCAGATATTGTTTGCATGGATACCAATTAGGACGGAGCGAAAAAAATATCTTAAATTTTAACACAATTTTCAATCCCTCTGAACCCTCCTATTAGCCCCCTTGATAAAATCAAAATTCAAAAAAAGAAAAAGTAACGTGTGAGGTGTCGTTTGCAAGGTTCCATTTAGTGTCCCCTGGCCCTTCAATTTTGAGAAGACGCATGCAAAAAAATAAAAATAACGTGTGGCATACGATTTCTACTAATTCGAGGGTGCTGAGCTCGATTATCAACTTACTTTCTCGATCTGTTTTCCTGTGCTCCACACTGACCTCCCAATTACCAAATAATTTGAAAAATCCATGGTTTTTTCAACTGGGGGGTACTGGGAGGGGGCTAGGGGGCCCTAAAGAGTCGAATTCAAAAAATGAGCAAATATCAAATATTTGAACTCAGTGCCTTCTAAAACCTAAAAAACGACACGTCACGAGTTATTTTCCCCCTTTTTTTTGAATTTTGACCTCAGAGAATTCAGAAAAGTCGGATGAAAAAACTGAGGACCTACATATTCGAGCTCAGCGCCTTAGAATTAGTAGAAATCGATGCGTTACCTTCCTTTTTCCAATTTTTTTGAATTTTGACCAAAATTGAGGATTCCATGTCCCCCTAGGGGTTTTGAGATCCCATTTTGAAAAGATATTAGTTAGAAAACACATAAAAAGTTCTCACAGTAATTTTTCAGATTTTTAAATGGTAGTCCTCTTATTTTGTACTCATCATGAAAGTTGAGCTTTCATCGCAAAATTTCAACTTTGAACTTTTCAAAATGTGCTTATCATTTTTGAATCTCCTCTGAATGCTCTACAAAAACATGACAACAAATTCATCTTAGACCTAACCAATCTTGAGATATGAGCCATCAAAGTTGAGCCATTTCGCAAAAAATTCCACGAGGGCCACTACTCCGTCCCCCTGAAGGATTAAGATCGAAATAACTGTGATCACTTTATTAGACTATCGAGGGGAACCCATGAAAATTTTTTGAGTGAAATCGGAAGAGCCAAGGTCAAAACCTGCTCGAGTTGACATGGAAAGAGCCTACTCGAATACCTAGGTAGGTATTTCCTATCCCAAGTGGATAATTTGGAGATACGGACACAGAAGTATACATATTTTACAACAAGGGAGCAAAAATCATTTTTTCTCCGAGTTATGAACGATATTTTTCCTTATCGTGAGAGAAAAATGCGAATTTGAGCACTCGAGCAATTCGCGAGAGGTAGTAAAGCAGCGTTTTACTCCCTCATCAGTAACGAAAACATATTCCCAACGTGAACATACTACATATAAACATTCGGTATAAAATATATAATCTACGAATAAGACCTATCTAACCAATGTACACGTAAATTTTTATGTATTCACATGTCAGATACATTTGTGTTTGACGTGCATTGAAATCAACGCCAAAGTAATCCGCTAAATAACAAAAGATAAAACAGGCTACATTAAAACGATCTCATTTTGACTTTTCTAATTAAATATACCGACCGTATGCGTATATTATACTTGTGTGACTACGACACGACGCGACGAGACTTTTGTATAAAAAGGTAAGGTACTCGGATACTCGCAAGCGTACGTTATGCACATAATCCCGTGCGCTATCCAAATGCGGTTTCGTTTAAAAATAAAAGGCTGAGTATTTAGAATTGAATTAATTGTACCGGCTAACGTCGCGTCGTGGCCGTTTAGAATCCCAACCAAAGTATACCTGTGCTACTCTTTTTATATCTGTAGGTATAATAATATAACCTAATGGGCGCGGGTGTTTCATCTGAATCTGCCGTTTGTATGAATGTTACGAGGTAACTTTCATTTGATTGCTTTTCCAAGCTTTCGCCGAGTTACGAAATGTAAAATATGGAGGTATCCCAACTCGAAGTAAAATTTTCAATTGTAAAATTACGTAGGTACTTAATCGTCCTGCAAATTTTTAAAATTTGATGCAATCAACGAAAAAAGCTGAAATCTGGTACATATATCTTATTTTCGACCTCCCAAATCGATTAGAAGTGATTTCAAGACGTTATAGAGCCTCCAGAAAATTTCGCAATTTTCCAGCACTGGAGAAAACTCCATAAAAATGCTCCATATAAACTTTAACACAGATAATAGTCCGCTTCCTATCGATTCGAGGGGGGGGGGGGGGTACAAAATAGGGTATATGCATTTTTTCCTTGATTGGATCAAATTTTAATATTTTTTAGGACGATTAAGTAATTTTGAAATTTCAAAAATTCGCCAAAATTCAAGAAACGAACGGGGCTAATAGGGAAGTTCAGAGAGGTCAGATGAAAAAACAGAGTACATATTCGGACGAGTTAATAGAAATCAGTGTGCTACTTTACTTTTTCGATTTTTTTGAATTTTGGTCAAAATCGTGGGCCTCTGTACCTCCAAGAGTGTAGAGATCCCATTTTGAAAATTTGTTGGTTGAAAAAAGGGTAAAAGGGACTACTTCCTGTAATTTTTTCAGATTTTTAAATGGTAGCTTTCATCTTTTATACATATCATGAAAGTAGAGCTTTTACCACCAAGGTTCAACTTTGAGCTTTTCAAAATGTGCTCAACAATTTTTGAATCTTCTATCAATTCTCTTTCAAACCCCGCCAACAGTTATCCCCAAACACAACCGGTCTCGAAATATAAACCTTAATTCAAAGTTTGGCAATTTGGAAAAATATAGCAATTTCATAAAAATTACGAGGCCCACCGCCAGTCCTCTTGAGAGTCAGAAGGGAAATTATCGTGGTTATACGATTGTACTCTCTCAATAATAAATCAGTGAAAATTACCGAAAATCACTGAGAAACAGTCAGAATTGCAGCACAGGAGAAAATCGGTGAAAATTTTTTCACCGAAAACAAACCAGTGAAAACAAATTAGTGAAAGAAAATCACTGGAAATCAGTGAAAATTCACTGAAAACTCAGTGATATTTATGAAATTCACTGAAAAATCTGTGAAATTCTTTGAATAATCAGTGAAAAATCACTCTGATTTTTCCTGTGCTGCAATTCTGACTGTTTATCAGTGATTTTTCACTGATTCGGAATGAGAGAGTACCACCAAGGGAAACTCGTAAAAAAAATTGAGCGAAATCGGAAGACCCGACTTCATTTTTGGTTCGAATTGGTATGGAATAGCCCTTCTCGGTCAATGAGGATAACCCGAAAGGAATTTTGAGCAGAGGGTATGGCAAACGAACGATATAAAAAATTCAGTTTCAATTTTTCACTTCACGTGGGAAATTATTTAAAAAATCGATTTTTTAATGAATAATTCAGAACTTCCGCATCACTTAGTTCGTTTATATTATAACAACACTTATCAATCGCAGGACCCGTTACCCTGTTAGATACCTGGTATTTTGAACTGCTTCATTATTATTACATCGATTACTGATCGATTTCAACTTCATTTCAACGATGTTGCACGAAACTTGAATAATTTTTCCAACGTTGTGAACAATTTTCAAATTTTCATTATAGAAAGTCGTTTCATGAGATTTGATCTATCTTGACTATTGAATGATTGTCGAAAAAAAAAAATTGCCCAGTATTCCATTCGCAGATTCTTGAGAACCAAATGATTTTCACATTCGACTCTGACGTTCCTAAATTTCAGCAAAATTACAACGATGCGATGCGACGGTGACGGTACAACTGATGCAGTCACTTCGAAAACCCCATAAATCCGAAGTTGTGGGGTTTTTCAATGATTCTGATGCTATGAGCTACGTTCTATCTGATGGCGATGGAACCATAAAAATAGGTAACTCGGAAGTCGCCTATTTATGACTTCAAATATTTGAGTCATTTTGAAAACCCCATAACTCCTGTTGTTATGGGACCTTCGAAAGAGTATTTTCACCCAAAATCCCAAAAACGTAGTTAAGGCTAATTTTAGAGGGATATTAAAAAAAAATCACCATTTCCCGTTTTCTAAAATTTCAATGAAAATTTTACATTGTATTCGGTTAATAAATTGATTTTTTGCAGCATCAAGTCATTTTGCAGGGTGTCTAACAAACAGGACAAAATCCAAAACAGGACCAAAAGGACCTTCAGCAGCACCCTTAAAAATAGGTACGATAAATTTTGTACTCCCCCCCAAAAAAAAATCCCCCCTTGCGTATACTCGTTTTAAAGGAAATTTCAAGCGCTTTATTATCTCCTTCTTGGAAATACTCTTCTCTTCCATAGAAAATATCAAATTGCAGTAGCATTGCTAGGAATTACTCAGAGAGAATCAGAACTTTCATAAATCTTTGGGAAGTGCTGTGCGATGTTCACGGTCATGCTAATTATTTTGGCCTCAAAAACCAAAAATAATAACAAATCCAAGTAGTGGGTGTCGAAATCTTTTTTTGAAGGGTACAAAATGGCCATAAAAAGTTGGATAGGAAAGTTATTTTCCCGCATAATTGCCTCAAAATAATTTGTTGGATTGTAATATTCTTCATGCCCGAGCGAAGCGAGGGCGAAAATTTTTCAGAAAAAAATATCCAGAAGCTTAAATTTTCTCATCAAAATTCAATGTTTTTTCATGCTCTTTTTTTGACTTCCAAAAAACAAGAAATTTTGTAATGAGCTCCTCTTCTTCCAAAAGTATTTTAAAAATAATTTTAAAGTTACTGAACCCGATCGAAGCGAGGGTGAAAATTTTTTACAAAAAAATCCAAGTTGAAAATATATTTAAACACAATTCTTCAACCGAAAAATTCTTGAAAAACTGAAATATTTTGAAAAAATTTGCAACTTTTACAAATTTTTGGTCAATTTTGCGGCTTTTTCGCGACTTTAGCAACTTTTCGCGACCAGTAGAAACCTTGCTGGATCTGAAAATTAATACAAAACAGGACTTTTCTCTAAAAAAGCCTCAAAGCAGGACCAAAAGGACCAAAACATGACCACTCAGCTCAAAGCAGGACCAAAAGCACCAACAGGACTTGTTAGACATTCTGTTTTGGGTTTCAGAATGCATCAATTTATTTATAGTCAAGTCATTTCAAGAGAATTAAATCCTGATCTATCTGATACGAAATTACACATAGAATATGATTGTTCGTAACCATTTTTCCATTTTAAGGCTTATTTGAGGAAATGATTCACAAAAGTTTCAATTTTTTCAAAAAATGCTGTAAATTGTTGAAAAATAGGTGTTTTTTACCCTTCATTTTTGGTCAAGGAAGTGAGTGTTTTTGAAAAAACAAAAAAACCTTCTGATAGAAAATTACAAATAGAGCAAGATTGTTCATAACTATTTTTCAATTTTGAAGCTTATTTGAGGAGATATTCAAGAAAAACCGGTTTTCAGCAGAACATTTACCTCTCCCCTGTGGGTAGCGGAGGGTTGTGGGGTGTCCATTTTAGTACGTTGTGTAGTAGACCATTACGAACGTAAAACGCGAAAAAAATCAGGATTTAATTTTTGGAGGTTTGGTAAATTTTTTCTCTTATTTGCCTGGATTATTAGTTATGTATACAGGCATCCCACACAAAATTTGAAAAAAAAAAGTAACTTTAGGGACTTCTGATAGACGAAAAAGTAACCAAAAAAGTTCAACAAAGTATCCTTTTTTTCAGTGTTGCAAGAACCGAAAATTACGGATTTGGTTTTTGGTTTTCGTGGATTTTGGTTTTTTTAGAATTTTTTTGTTTTTCGATTTTCGCTGAAAACGGTTATTTAAAATTTAGGTTCTTAGAACCGTTTGAGAACCGAATTTCAAAAAATTCGGTTCTTTTTGGTTCTCGGTTTTCGTTTTCGGTTCTGTTCTTGCAACACTGCTTTTTTTTTATTTCAATTCATTATTTAGCCCAGAAAATGTAAAAAAATTCAAAAAATATTTATTTGTGTACGTAATACATATACCTAGTATTATAAGGAACACCGAAACTATTTATTCTCATAATGAGCATAACCAAAATTTAAAAAAAAAATAATAACTAAAGGGTATAGCCGGATAAGGGGTGGTTTTGGCCCTAGCCCCGATTTTTGATCTAATGCTCCCAGATTGTGTACCTTGATGAAAAAAAAATCTGGAAAACATTTTGGCCTCCAACCCACTCCCTTTCGGAGCTAGGACCGTTTTATTGCGTCATTTTCAAGAATTTTTAATTCCAATGGAAGTGTATGAAATTTTCTGTTCTTTTTCACAAAGTTACATCTCGTAAAGGTCTATTCAAGATAATTTTTTCATCAATTTTGGTGCACTCCTTTATGAGGTTTTGGCCATTTGAAATTTTCAACTGTAAAAAAGACCCTAACAGCGAAGTTCGACTAATTTTTGAAAATATTCTAAAAATGTGTTTTTTGACGTAGATTCACGCCACGTATTCAGTTTTGACGATTGAGGTGGGGTAAGGGCCAAAACTTGCAAAAACCCGTAAAAAATGTTGTTATTTTAGGAGATTTTTCAAATTTTGAGCGTTCTATATGGAAAGAAATGACCAAATGAAAAAACTAATGTCAGATTCGTGTTAAGCAGGTCAAAATACCCCGATAAACACCCTTTTCGCGATCATTTTACTTTAAATGTCGAAATTCACTTTTTTCATTGATTTTTCATGACAATAAAATTAAATTTCGAGATTTGGATTTAAAGTAAAATGATCGCGAAAAGGGTGTTTATCGGGGTATTTTGACCTGCTGAACACGAATACGGGATTGGTTTTTTCATTTGATCATTTCTTTCCGTATAAAATGCTCAAAATTTGAAAAAATCTCCCAAAATAACAACATTTTTTACGGGGGTTCGCAATTTTCGGCCCTTGCGCCACCTCAATCATACCAAGAGGGTTCGTAATACTAAAATGCCACTGGTGTACGAGATTTTTTTCAACTTTTTTTTTATCCAAAAAATACCAAAAATTAATTTTTTGGTGAAATTTTTGAAAAAAGTAACTTTTTTGAGAGAAAAGTAACAAATAGTAACTTTTGAGTGCAAAAAGAAACAAATAGTGACTTTGCTTGAAAAAAGTATAAAAGTAACCCCGTGGCGTACGATTTTTTTTGAAAAAAAAAGTCATTTCGAAAACCTCCCAACTCCACCAACTTTGCCATAGAATAAAATGAATGTTATGGCTTTGATGTTTTGGAAATTGTCAAGGCGTGTTTAGCATGGCATACTCTACAAATTGGCTGAAAAGTTTGAAATTTTTGCCTAAATATGAAATGCGCGCAGTTTTTTTCGTTTTCTGCGAAATGAAGTTTCATGGAATTGTGGGGGTTTCGAAGCGACTGCATCAACTATTATCTAGCGAAGTGTCCTAATGAATGCGGCCGCGACCGAACGAATTTACGAGGTAATTTTCCAAAAAAAGGTCGAACGAGCGTACGATTGGACAACGCCTGCGTCTTCGAGAGAGTAGGTTGCAAGATAAATTAAGCTGAAAGTACGCGCGAACGAATCGTATGGCCGGATACTACACATATATACGGTTTTAAAAGCGAAAAGCGATCGTAAAATGTGCCATGGTACTGCAGCGTGTACGTAATACGTACTACGTACTACGTACACTACACATTATCGAAAATCGAACTCTACTAAATTACCTAATGGTTGTCGATTCGACGACGCGACGCGACGCGCCGCCTTGTATACTAATTGATATTTATTACATACGCTCTATTACGACTACGAGTGTGGACGAAGGGCGTATAACGATCAGCATCTTTTTATACGATAGAGCTGCTGTCTGCCAGTTAATATGTGCTTAATACTTAAATAATGTATTCGTAGATGACTGCTGCTCAAGTATACTGCCTGTGCAATGTACGTAAACGTATAGACCTACCATAGACTTTTACATCTAGAATTTTATTAGGTACGAGTACACACAATATGGTACAATACCATTATGTATTTATTTGATTTAGCATACGCAGCAACGAGTTAAAAAGGCTATAGTCTGCCATAAGTATACCACCCCGTATGCTCATTGCCTATATACTTACTTACTTATGTGTAGTATAATTGTGGTGTACGGTGTACGGTGTAAAGTGTACTATACGGGTAGTCGAGTAGTCGGGTACCGTACGATGCTGCATTGCTCATGTGGAAGTGGAAGTGGATGTATTATTGTATATTGTATATTGTATATGTATTCATACGTAGAATTGTGCATGGAGTTGGAGTGTGAACTGTACAAATTGTACATACTACAATTACTACAATTACTACAATTACTACATATACATACTCGTATGTACATACAGATACTGAGATACTCGTACGTAGACGCTCGATGGTGTTGGTAGGCGAGTAAACGATTTCGTTGTATGGACTACGCGTCGTTTGAGTTATAATCATTAAGTGGCGTAGTATATGGATTTAATTGGACGATTGTTACATACCATTAGACTCTATACAGAGTTGACGTTTTCTACACACACCAAACGGAATTAATAAAGCTCTTTATTGTTCATTTGTTTCTTGAACGGTTCGGTTTTATATTTTTTGCATACGCTTGGTGCATATAAACGCGTCCGTGTCTCCTATGCTTATGTATGTGTGCGTCTGCTAGAATTTACTCCGTTATAGATTTTTTTCCTCCGCTTTGGCCCGCCTTTTTTTTCTTCTGTTTTCCAACGTACCGTACCGTACCGTATACTATCCGTAGGTGTACGCTATACGTAAACGTTGACCCGAGCAAATGAGTAAGTCGAGCTTTTTCTTTTACTCCGATTCGCGTTTCTTTTTTTGCGCCAAACGAATCTCCTCGAATGGGAACGGCTCGAATTTATTATTGTTCAGCAGAATTTCAATGTACCTATGTTTTCTCAAATAAGAAGAAACTTAGTATCATAATTTTTATAAATCATACGATTGTCCCACTTAATAGTCCAGGCAAATAAGAGAAAAAATGTGCCAAACCCCCCCAAAAATTCAATCCTGATTTTTTTTGGCGTTTTACGTTCATAATGGTCTACTACACAATATACTAAAATGGACACCTCCCTTACCCCATAATCCTCCGCTACCCCCTGGGGAGGGGTAAATGTCTGCTGAAAACCGGTTTTTCGTGAATATCTTCTCAAATAAGCCTCAAAATTGAAAAATAGTTATGAACAATCTTGTTCTACGTGAAATTTTCTATCAGAGGGTTTTTTTGTTTTTTCAAAAACACCCACTTTCTTGAACAAAAATTAAGGGCAAAAACACCTATTTTTCAACAATTTACAATATTTTTTGAAAAAATCAAAACTTTTGTGAATATTTCCTCAAATAAGCCTCAAAATGGAAAAATGGTTATGAACAATCATGTTCTACGTGTAATTGCCTATCGGACAGGTTCGTTTTTTTTTCGAAAACACCCACTTCTTTGCCCAGAAATTAAGGGTGGAAAACACCCATCTTTCTAATATTTACAGTATTTTTGGAAATTATGGAAATACGAAGCTAAAAATATCGTTTTTGAATCCTTACGACGCAAAGAAATGTTTCGTATCACCAATAATGAGCAATAACATTTCGTTTAAAGTACTTTTCTATTCCACAACCTCGATTTTTTAAATGCAGTATTCAATTACATCCCTTATAATTAACGGCGAGGGTAGAAATTCTTGCGGTGACTTTTTTGGAATACCCTACCAGGATGTATAAAAAAATTACTCTTCACTGGTATAATTTTGGGTACTTTCAGCTTCGTATTTCCATCATTTCCAAAAATACTGTAAATATTACAAAAATAGGCGTTTTTCACCCTTAATTTTTGGGCAAAGAAGTGAGTGTTTTCGAAAAAAAAAACGAACCTGCCTGATAGGCAATTACACGTAGAACATGATTGTTCATAACCATTTTTCCATTTTGAGGCTTATTTGAGGAGATATTCACAAAAGTTTCGATTTTTTCAGAAATGCTGTAAATTGTTGAAAAATAGGTGTTTTACCCTCAATTTTTGGTCAAGGAAGTGAGTGTTTTTGAAAAAACAAAAAACCTCTCTGATAGGAAATTACACGCAGAACAAGATTATTCGTAACTATTTTTCAATTTTGCGGCTTATTTGAGGAGATATTCACGAAAACCGGTTTTCAGCAGACATTCACCCCTCCCCTGGGGCTAACGGTGGGTTATGGGGGTGTCCATTTCAGTATGTCGTGTAGTGGACTATTATGAATGTAAAACGCAAAAAAAATTCAGGATTAAACTTTTAGGGGGTTAAATCCTAAAATGACTGCACTATTCGGTTTTTTCCAGTGCTGTCAGATGTGGTGATTTTGCCTGTTTTTATTTTCGCAGTGGTGAATGGTTGGTGATTTTCAAAAAATTTGTGAATTTGGTGAATTTTCACTCCAATTTCCATTCACAATACCAAATTTCATAATTTCTCATCAAAAACAGTTTGAAAAATTGAAAATTGATTAACATTTTTCACCAAAGATTTTTTCTTTAATTTGAAAGACAAAGAAAACACTAAAATTCTAGCAGTGTCATATGCACGTGAATTACTCAACAAAAATTCAGTAAATAATTCAACTCCAAACGCCGCCGCTAAAAATGCTAAAATAAAAAATTTCTACAAAATACTCGTCTTCTCCGTAATTGATAGCAATCTGGGAAATTCAGAGAAAACTCAGGAAAATTTAGATTTTTCATTCCAAAGTCAACATTTTTTTTTTATCTCAACATCTTCCCTGAAAAATATTTTTTTGGATCATATTGCTAGAAAAATGTGTTTTTCAACCTTTGGAAATTCAATTTTTCAACAACTTGCCACGTATGGCGCAGATCACTCGGATATTTTCAATATAAAATACAATATAAGAATTTTAAGATGTATTTGAAAAATGAAAAAAACATACGTTTAATTAGTTTTTTGAATGGAGGGGAGGGGAGGGGGTACTTTCTATGGTTTCACCGTTTCAGACTCATAATTGAATTTTTTTTTTTTAAATTGGTGATTTTGGTGATTTTTCAGGATTTTGAGGAAATAATTGTGGGGATTTTGCCATTTTCCATCTGGCAGCACTGGTTTTTTCGCGCATAGCATTTGGAAAATCTGGTTGTAAAATGGCGACAGGATGTCCACAATATTTTGGAAATGATTTTCCCCGATTTTCCCAAGTTTTCCAGGCCAACTTTTCGAAGTTTTTGTACTTAAAACCCGAAATCGTGCTGAATGATTTAAAATGTATAGTGTCAAGTGAATTTTCTTTCAAAAATCATAGATTTTTACGAAATTTTCAGATGCTTCATTTCTGGTTTCAAAAACGACTCACATTCAATTCTGAAAATTTTTGAACCCCCCTTCCCCTCCCACATAGAAAAATGAAAACTTGAATTTATTACAGACAAAATTCCAAATAAAAAATAAACAATCTGTTTTGAAGCAAATTGATAAAGTTTTGGCGAATATAATAAATTACATTGGAGTGTCTACAAAATCATGCGAATGTAATCAGGATTTTCCACGCAGAAAATATAAAAATTTCTTCACAATTTATTGCTCCTTCTCCTCTTCCCCTTCCACCAAAAAACACGCGTGCCTCAAATTTATAAATCCCACGCAGCTCCCTGCAACTTTTTCGCCTCGTCCCGGTAGATAGAAAATCGACGTCATTTTGTCAAGATAATACAATAGAGGGAGAAAATTTTTGAGAAAAAAGTCTTTCAAAGGTTAAAATTCATCACTTTTCCCTCATTGAGATTTTCCAAAACGTGACCAATAATTTCGAATTCTTTTCCATTCCCCTATTTTTTTCCACGTCGTGGTCAAGGGCAGCATGGCATTTCTTTTTTCATCACAGCTTATTAAAAAATACGTTTCCAAAAAAAATTAAGATTTTAAAATGAATTTTGCAGAAAAAGAGTAAATTATCCCGAACGTAGCAATAGGACTTTTTCTTAAAATTCAAAATAATTAGTATATTAGACAGTGAATAATTGTATTCGGTCAATAAAAAATGATGAGTAAAAAAAAAACAGTCAAGAGATGTAATAATTTGGCCCAAGCGGAGCTAGGCTAACATTTTTTGAAAATTTTATAATAAAATAGACAAATAAACACTTTTCTAGATGATTTATCATCCTTCTTTTGGATTTTAAAAAAAATCCAGCGAAAATTCCGATACTTTCTGACAATTCCTCGACTTCTCCAGATCTTCAAAATTTCCTGACTTTTCCAGGGGTTCCAAAAAGAGGACTGCCTGGGCGATATTTTCTACGATTTTGAAGTATCAGAAAGTATGCGGGGGCGTACAGTTGTTTTGAACATCTTCAAAAACATATATAATTCAATAAATAGCTGACCAAGTACTCAATATCCCGACACCATTTTGAGAATATAAGTATTATGTATATGAAGTCGTTGAACAAGATTTTTTTCATAAAATCTTGCCTCAACTTGCCACCCCCTCCCCTTCACTTCATGACACATATTTTAATTTATCGTAGGGTAAAATGGAATCATTTTCAATTTTTTCCTCTTCAACTAATAACACCAAATTCGTATCCTACGACCTTAAAAACATAATTATATTTTAAATTTTAATACAACGCCCGTTAAAATCGAATGATTGAAATATTCGTATTTTCAGGGATCCACCCACACCATAATTTTCCAAGTTGAAAAATGATACCAAATTCGTTTTCTACATTATAAACATGTATTTCGATATTCTACACGTTGAAATTGATTAATTTTCATTTTTCCCTTGCCTTAGGGTTCACCCCCTCCACCCAATGGAAAATAACCGCAGATTAGTATTTAGCGACCTTAAAAACATAAAATACATACTCAAAATGGTGTCGAGACAGAGTGAGTGGTCAGTTATTAATTCGATTATAAACGTTTTAGATTAATCTTCAGGACCACTGTGGCATAAATAGGGACAGTTGTTGGAGGGAGGGGGAGGGGGGTCCTCCAACTTCTTTTCAGTCGGAAAATATTCGGTGAAAATGATGTCCAGTCGGAAATTCAAAGTTCTGAAAATTTTTTTGTTTGCACGTTTTTCCAGTCGGCAATTCTCCCTTTTCACCTCCCTCCACCATACCCGCTGAAAAGTTATGCAATTGGGCATATATGTAATGTGTAAATACAGCTGAACAATTTTCAGTTTTTCTTTCTTGGTATTGTGGATTCTTCTCATTGAAGTGACTTAAAAACCGAATACGAGTTCATTCTCGCTCGTTTGAAGATAACTCAAGTTATGAACCTGCGTCCTCGATTATACTCGTACATAACAGGTATTACGACTGTATCATGCAAAAAGCTATAGATTACCGTCATTTTGCTCTTGACATCGTTGCATAATTTTTTCGTCAAAAGAAAAAAGAAATAAAAATTTACCTAAACTTCGGTCTATAGCTATACTGCCTGCTATTACATTTTTTTTAGGTTTACGAAGAAAAATCTTATTAAAATTCGACGAGGATACGCGAACATTACCGTGGATAATCTGTCAATGTTGTTTTGAAATATTACTCTTTTGTACATCGACTTCACCGCCCCGGCACTCTTCTCATAGTCATAGCTCTATTCTCTTTTCGAGTCTCCCAGTTGCTATATGCCTCGCATACTCGCATACGATATATGCCTCTTGTGATATCTGCGCTTCGAGCTTCGACTAATGGCATCGTTTTGAATATTGTGCTCTCGCGTTGCGATGGGCCCTTCACGATCCGCGAAAAACCGATTAAATTTTCATATTTTCTTTCCACGAATTATGGGAAAATTCGCGCGCACGTTACTCGTATATTGCGGATGTCGGTGAAAATATAGTACCTAAGTCTTCCGTGTCTTTTCCGATGCTAGTTTATGTGCGAAGTTGAAGTGCTCCAGGTAATGCCTTCTTCTCTTTGCGCACTTTTTTCATTCTCATAAAACAAAAACGAAATGTGTACCTCGAAAAGAGAAAAAATTGGCGGGGTGCGGAGGGTATTGTTAATTTTGTCGAGTCATTTTTCACCTCTTGACCTCGTTCTATGATTAACGCGTAGATTTGGTTTATTTTTGGGGAATGTGTGCGGGGGTGTTGCTCGTTGTTTGTACGTTAGGTATATGTACGTAAACGTATACGTCGAGTTTTCATTTCTGTACGTAGGTAATGTAGGTATATGTAGGTATACCTAATTACCTACCAAACGCACGCCATCGTCGTCATCGCTCCGCTATTAGATGGTGTAATGCTTCGGGCACCGGTGCGCTACCGTGCGCTTTTTATTACATATCAAATGACATTTTTCGTACTTACGTGTACAAATTGGAGTCGGTAAATATATAGGGATCATCGTTATCGTATAAATAACCAAATATTTGGTAAAGGAATTAAGATAGCGCGTATTCGTTTATACGTTTATTATAGGTACATTATATATTGATGGTAATAATGAATTGGAAGTGTTTTCTGGATCGATGTATTACTATTAAGGGGAAGAAGTGAACAGAGATATGGAGTGATTGCCAGCTCCGAATTTTGAAAAATACGACAATTCGAGAAAAAAAACGTTGAAATGTGAAAAAAATTCTATGTGGATATATGATTTTGTATTCTTATAAGAAAATTTCTCTCAAAAGTGCACAAATAAGTTTTTTTCTTTTTGAAAATGAAATTTCTACCGAATTTCGAGCTACATTTTACATATCTTTTGTTATTCAAAAATTACATATTTGCCAATAAAAATGAAAAAAATTAGTTTTCCAAAACACTTAAGTCCTAAAGAAAAAAATATCCACTCGAGTTCTGGTTGAGTGATAATCAGACTCTTCAGCTTTACTTGCAGTCAAGGACAAAGAGATTAGGTGGTCAAAAATTACAATTTTTCTCCACTTAGGAAGGCTATTGCCGCAGTTAAAAGTACCTAAGAAACTTCTCAATACCTAGAGTCTACAAGATTTGATCACGACAAATTTCATATTCAGAAAAAATGTAATTTTCAACGCTTACTTATTCTAGGCGGTAGAACCCGAATTCGCTATAAATTTTCATACCACGTAATTTCCTTGTGCGCGATGGTCGATTCAAACTTAAAACCAATAAATTTTTCAGAAGAAAAATTACCAAATGGAAAAATCAATTTCATATTCTGGTTCAGCAGGTCAAATTACTTTTACAGTACATACTTACACATTCAGGCGATCATTTCAGGTTAATTTTCAAACGTCGTTTTTTCACAAGACATAAAAAGTAAAAAATTTCCAACCTTTAAAACACTAAAGGAAAATGCGCTACATGATTCAAAATCAGGGGAAAAAATAAAAGGAATATATGGGTCGGAATATTTTCCAAAATTCCAAGTCTAACCTTCAATAAATGGAGGAGCCATTTTTTTTCAAAACGCACCAAAGAAAGTCTATCGGAAAAAAAAAGTTTTAAGATACACTAAAAATAATTATGTCTAAAAAATGCCACCTTACTACCCTCGAGAAAGGGCAGCGACGCCGCAAATCAGAATGAGTATTTTTCTCTAAATCAACTCAAGAGGGCCTCCTTTTTCCGGTGAATGATACACATTTCTTTTCTCAATTTATAGAAAATTGAAGCTGTCACACGTGTACGCTTTTGCAATGAAATTTAGTCAGTGTGGTAAAGAGTGTTTTGGAAAAACAGTCCTCAAATGTGATGTGACTTGCAAAAAGGTTGGAGAAGTCGGGAAAGAAAATTTTTCAGTGGAGCCAAAAAATGAAATCAGAGTCAAAATAAGTAATATTTGACTTCATATTCGTACTCTGGAGGTTTGACTTATCGTCCCAGTAATGCTAAAACCTTCTACGTGCCATTTTTTTTTTTCAAAATTGAGGGGTTTAGTGTTTCGGATTCAGGAAATTGAGCTGCATCGATTAAAAAAAAAAGAAGTAAAAAAATTGATTTAACCCTCAGTGCAGTGGATTTTAAAATCTGCCAAGTCCATAAGCGCAATGCAAATTTTGTTACGTTTTTTATCTCTCCTGTAAAATAATAAATTTGGCACTTGGAAGGTTTTAGTATTAATGGGACGTAATACAAAATCGACACCATATTACCTACCTTATACTGACTCAAAAATGGGAGGGAGAGGGGCTTAGGATAGGGTTCCGACTTCCGAGGGTCGGGTCCCTCGATTATGATTTTCCATTGATTTTAATGCCAGATATTTTCTTACATCTCACTTCTTAGTGACGAACTCTTTTTTTTGTTGCTCTGAAGTGCATCCAATGCGGATAAGTACTCAAGAAAATAATGAATCGTAAAATAACTCACATAATTTCATCTTCTCTAATCGCCATAGCGAAAATTCGTAGCCACCTGAAACATAGAAAAACAATATTATTTAATTTATAGATTGATCTAAAATTATTTCAGCGATGCAGCTTAGAATATAATCTATTATTATTGGAAAATCACTGAAACAAAGTCAGAATTGCAGCACAGGAAGCAATCGGTAAAAAAAATTCAATAAAAGAAAATCATTCATCTGTGATTTTTGCTGATTTAGAATGAAGGAGTAGCACATCATCCAATATTTAACGTGAATACGTAGTTACAAGGGAGGTATCCCAACTGAAAGTAAAATTTCGAGTCCAAATAAAACTAGATCGAAAGTACGTCATAAAAAAATCCTATATTCAAAATTTCAGGTACTGAAGTTCATTTCTCGAATTTTGGTGAATTTTTGAAATTTCAAAATTACCTCATCGTCCTGCAAAATACGAAAACTTGATCTAATCAACAAAAAAAGGTGAAATTTGTATACTGAAACTGATACCCTATTTTTTACCTCCCGAATCGATTGGAAGCGATTTCAAGACGTTTTGAAGCCTCCAGAAAATTCCATAAAAATGGTCCATATGAACTTCAGTACCTATAATTGCAGATAACCAATATTGGTGATCTACTTGATCGATTAAAGTAGAATTTTCCAAAATTCGCAACTTTGAGTTCAAATTCATATTTTTTGGCAGAGCATTAAATTTTTTCTAGGAAAATATTGGTTATTCGCGATTATAGGTACTGAAGTGAAATGTGGTATATTATACCAAAATTCAGTTTTTTTCGTTGATTACATCAAAGTTTTGTATTTTGCAGGACTATGAGGTATACTTTTAAAATTTCAAAAATTCGCCAAAATTCAAAAAATGAACTTTAGCACCTGAAATTTTAGATATGGGGTTCTTTTATGATGTACTAACGATTTATTTTTGATTGGACTTAAAATTTTACTTTCGAGTTAGGATACCTCCCATGTTAGATAAGTACAATACATACATAGGTATTGCAAAGTGAGTAGTGAAATCTGTGAACCGGTTTTAGAAAATCACAGATTCAAAAAAACGTTTCAAAATGTATTATTCATCGGCTGAAAAAAAGTGTGTAACCCATTTAATTTGAATTTTTCCATTTTTGAGACCAGCACTTGAGGGTTTCGAAAAGGGGTCTTACGACTTGATGATCTATTTAAATATAATACACACGGGTCAAAAAATTTGGCAAAAATCAACATTTTTAATAATGCTAGCAATCTTGAAATGTTCTCAACGTAAAACTCGATCAATTGCAAATTTGTTCCCAACTGAACGGACAAATCAACACGGCTGAGCATACTCCGCGCATCCACCTCTACCCTTCGCCGTACGATCTTCTCCAAATAATAGTAGTCTGTCTGTCATCTGCCCATTAATCCTGCTCGTGTGCACTTATATAAAGAAACTCGCTCGAAAATTTTCGCGACTAAAAATGGCGGATGTAGCGCGGTTTACGGACTTGTCTCGCGTAGATAGATACAACTAACTATAGATATATTTTCGCCGATTATATTACTCAATTAAGGCAACTGAAGCGATAGCAGCAGTTTACGAGTGAATTACGTCGCCTGGCGCGTATTTAAAATTAACGCCGCGTCGGTAATGTACTCGTAGCATTATAGAGTTTGTAAGGTACGATCGTACGGTACGCGCGCCGAAGAATGTCGAGGAGATTGCTTCGTTCACGCGTGTATAACTTTTCTCTTGTGTGTATGATTTTAATGGCATGGCGTTGCCTTTGGCTGAAACGCGTAAACCGTATAAGTCGATAAATCCGCATTAAAGCTCTTTATGGGAAAGGAGGTTTTTTCCCTGTATAAAAACCGAGTTTAGTCTTATAAATTGGAAAAACGTTTTCGAGACCGAGACGAAAGGGCAGCGTACGTCGAACGTCGGTCGTGTCGTGTACTCGTAGATGTCTCCATATTTTACCTACGATACTTACACTCGCCGAAGATAGCATATCGGCGACATCAACGTACCACAGTTCGTATATCTATGCTTCTATGGTATCAAAGACTTCAGTTTTTCAACTTACACGCAATTTTCCTCAATTTTCTCGACTTCAAAAGTCCACTTTCCCATTTTTCGGAAAAATTGAAAGAGTTCAAGATGTCCCTTCATCTAGTCCTCTTTAGGTCTGGCCTTGACATAGACGAGGAATCATTTTTATCAAAATATAGACTCGCTAAAAGGACGCAATTAATCTCACGTAGTGCAGATTTCCTCTCGATGCAACGTTACCGTTCGAAGGAAAAACAGGGTGTCCACAATATTTCAGAAATGATTTTCCTTCACTTATCCGAATTTTCCAGACTTTTTACACATGATATTAACGAAACATGAAGGAGGAGGGGGTATTTTTTCTCCAAAAATGTATTTACAGTTACAGCCCGAAATTATGCAGAAGAATGATTTAAAATGTATGGTGTCTAACAATTTTTTTTTCAACCCTCACTACTTTTTACAAGATTTTTAGATGCCCCTTTTCCGGTCACATAACAACTCAAATTCAATTCTGAACATTTATATACCTTCTCCTCCCCAACGCACAAAAACTTGAATTTATCACAGAAAAAATTTCAACTAAACAAGAAAAAAGCCATTTCAAAACAGAATTATTAAGTTTCGAAAAATGAAACAAATTATGTCAGGGCGTCTATCAAATCATGCGAATGAAAATTCGGATTTTCCAGGCTGAAAATTTGAAAAATTTTTCACAATTCATTGCTCCTCCTTTAGTCCAGTCGAAAAAACATTTTTTGAGGGCAATCCCCAAAATAGACGGTAACAGAGCTCTTTTGTTGAATACGCATTGCCGAAAATGGTTTTCTAATCAACATACTTCGAGACCCACTTTACCCATCGCCATCGTTAACCCCTCCATGGTGGATTAAAGTCCTCCCCCCGTTTTTGGTTTCTATTTCATTTTCTTTGAAATTTCATGAAAAAACACTTTTCACACATTTCATTCTACGTAAAATTATCTACAAAATGAGCAATGTATTAACCATTTCTGTAACTTTAATAGATGTGGAGCAGTGGCCATTTTAAAAAATGAAGGTTCCGAATTTTTTTCGCAAAAATCCAGACAAAAACTGTTCAAAAAAGCCTGATTTTTGTAACTATGAAATGCTCTGTCTGATGCCTAGATAATAATGGTAGAAATACATTGCTCCAACTCCGATTATTTCCATTGGAGAGGCATCTCCTCCCCATTTTCACGAGCATGAGAAAAAATTTATAGTATTTTCAAGAAATAATGGCTCAGTTTCCTGACATCGGAGGGGGCTTAATTTTTTTTGGAAAAATTCAAACTTTGAAATAATCCCAACTGAATTTGAGCAAAATCGCAACAAATTGTTTTTCACCTTCTCATAAAAATAGGGATAGGGGTGCTTCTTCAGCAGAAACTATCTAGGTCAAGGCGATATATGAGGGGCTTAGTTCCAAAACTCACTTTTGCCAAAAAAAATCGATGTCGTTTTTTTTGCGGATTCTGGTTCAGTTTTTCATACTGAATCGAAATCTGCAAAAAAAACGACATCGATTTTTTTTTTTGGCAAAAGTGAGTTTTGGAACTAAGCCCCTCATATGTTTATCACAACTTTCAAAAATCATAAAGAATATTTCTTAGGTACAAAAATTAGGTATTTTCCGAGCACTTTTTTTATTCGTATTTTTTTCGTGAGAATTCAAAACTTTCATTTTTTTAAAACGCAATCACTCCATAATATTCATGTTACACAACAGGGACATGGCATATCATGGCCGCGGCTCTGTTTACGGTAGAAAAAAACATCCAAACCGATAAGAAATGAAATGTAAGAAATCTGATTGGTGATGACAATGTTCATCACCAATCAGATAACATTTCTTATCGGTTTGGATGTTTTTTCTTACCGTAGCAGCTCCACCGCCATGATATGCCATGTCCCTACTGGTTGACAACTCATTTGGCAGGTAATTCAATGTAGAATAAAATGTCTGTAAGATATTTTTCCATAAAATTGCAAAAAAAAAAAAATGAAACAGGAGCCAAAAACAGATTTTAGGACGCTTTAAACTACCATAGTATGGTTAGGGTGGGTGGGTTGAAGTACGTTGATTGGGGAACCATTTTAGACAATATTCAGCAAAAAATCTCTATTGTCTTCTGTGTTTGGCTTTGTCCTCAAAAAAAATGTCATTAACTACTTTCTCATTCCGAATCAGTGAAAAGTCACTGATAAACAGTCAGAATTGCAGCACAGAAAAAATCAGTAAAATTCACCGATTTTCAGCGATTTTTCACTTATTATTCAAAGAATTTCACAGATTTTTCAGTAAATTTTATTACACATCATTGAGTTTTCAGTGAATTTTTACTGATTTCCAGTAATTTTCTTTTACTGACTTGCTTTCAATGAAAAATTTTTCACTAATTTATTACTGTGCTGCAATTCTAACTGTTTTCAGTGTTTTTTGATAAATTTCACTGATTCAAAAATGAGAGAGTAACCCCCCCCCCCCATAAAGAAACACGTGCCTCAAATTTATAAATTCCATGCAAGCCCTTGTCATCTTTTTGACATGCACAAGTGAATAAAAAATCGATGAAAATATCATTCATTTCGTTGAGATACATCAATGTATTGAACCCGAGCCAAGCAAGGGCGAAAATTTTCGCAAAAAAAGACTTTCAAAAGTTGAAAATTCATCACTGCTCTTTCATTGAGGTTTTCCAAAAGTTCTCTTCCATTATCCCTTTTTTCCACATCGTGGTCGGGGTATTAAGGCACTCCTTTCTCATCACAACTTATTAAAAATTACGTTTAAAAAAAATCGATTTCAAACGAAATTTATGGGAAAAAATACTGGAAATTACTCCCGGGCGTATAAGTGTATTTTTTCGAAAAATTCGCAATTTAATGGACAAAGAGTCAAAAACGTGCATTTAGATATAAATTTTTTTGTACATCACAGTCAATAAAAAACAACGAATAAAAAAATCAGCCTCGAGATGTAAAAATTTGGCCCAAGCGTGCGTTTCGAAAGCGAAATTTTTTGAAAATTTTATATTAAAATAAGCAAAAAAAACATTTCTCCGAATGATTTATCGTTCTTTTGGATTTTTGAAAAATTTCACGGAAAATTTCGAAATCCCCTGACATTTTCCTGACTTTTCCGGGTTTCCCTGGTTTTCCAGATAGTGGACACCCTGAAAAGGAAACGAGAAAGGAGAAAAACGTGATCGCCGAGCCCAGCTTAAGAGTTTATAACTCGTAACTCGGCAAGACGCAGTGTTACATATTTCATGATATCGCATTATATCCTCGGCCAACACCTTAGGGATACATTTTGCTTTCGACGAAAAAGCACCACAGCAAAATGTACCTGGATAGGATATTTTCGCTCGACAGTAGCGCAATTTAATGCACCGAATTCGCATGTACCTCCACCTTACAGCCTACCTACGTTATTGTGTACATTACGTATACAGTTTGTAATTCTACAGCCGAGCCTATGTATAGTATCCTAAATATATTGCCTATATTATAGGTACCAGCTACCAGGTACCTCACAAGTGGAG
The DNA here is from genome assembly GCA_033439095.1 of Pseudococcus viburni. Lineage (NCBI taxonomy): Eukaryota > Metazoa > Arthropoda > Insecta > Hemiptera > Pseudococcidae > Pseudococcus > Pseudococcus viburni. The sequence continues at coordinate 899,006 of JAVBJF010000120.1, read as the reverse complement.
ACGGAGACGTTGCTCTCTTGTGCTCAGTTCGTTACCTTTTCGCAATTTCGTACTCGTAAACAGCAGTTTTGAAAACAGCAGTGGCAGCATTTGCAGCATCTCTATCTACTACTCTCCAAACTCGGCGAACTCCGATCTCAGTATACGCAACGTATAGGTACGCTTCTCGAAAACGTTTAGATTATTCAAAAGCGCACGTATAGGTTAGGTTAGGTTAGATATATACTCGTACCTAGGTAGGTACCTAGCTACCTACCATATTGTGCTCGTATATACGCGCTTACTTTATTCGCCCTTCCAGCCTTCCAGGTTACTTATACGTTTTATCGCGCGTTCACATCACTAATTCAACGACAACGACGACTACGACTCCGAGACTCGTCCTCGCACTTCTCTATCTTTCTACTTCTACCTCGCGTAATATGCACATTCTGTCACAATGCAACGCTAAGCAGCATCAAAGTGTTTCCCTCGGCTGCGTGAAACGCCCTTCTCCGCCGCTGCTCCGGTAAATTACGTAATGTACCCAGATCTACGTGCGCAAATCCTTCTACGAGTAACGCCGCACCGTCTGCGTCCGTATCCTGCGTTCCGACGCGTCTTCTTTCCTCTCCTTTCGCTAAAGTAACAGCAGCACTGTACACGTACATGCAGATGCACAGTTCCACAGTTGACCAGCTTTACTCGAGCGTAATTTGACATTTTCTTTCCAAGAATGGCGAACCCTTTACCTCCGCGTGCGGCACAATCGATCCCAAGTTGGGCAAAATGTACGCGAACGTAGGTATGTCTACGTACATTGTGCGCGTTTCACTTCTTCGTAATATTTTGTTCCTGTTCGCTGTTATGCACGTATAGGACGATCGGCGAACTACGCATCGTGATTTAACCTTTGCACTGCCAATGTTTAGGCATAAATTATAGACTGTTAGACACCGTACCACACCAGACAGTACATAGACATAACCTACACACGTGTTCCTCGTACCCTCCATTCGAACCATAAGCTAAAGTGATAAAATTTTACGCAGATACCTAGATAGTAGGTACCGTAGTGGGTACCTAGCGCATCCAATTTGTTAATACTTTTTCAGGGACATTTCGAAATTTCGCTGCGAATTATTAATAATTTTGTTTGTCATTTTATCGCGTAGGTGCAATTGTCGTCGTTACCGCGTTTAGTCGCACTTTCATAGTGTTGCCAATTTCATTTGAAATGATTTTCCCAGACTTTCAGGAGTTTCCAGACCGATTTTTTTCAAATTTTTCAAATCATCGAAATATTTTGATTGGGAAAGAGCATAATAAATAGTCACGAAATTTTTTAAGGAAGTACACGTAGGTATACAAAAGTTGACATTTTATCAAGGGAAGCAGTGAATAGTGGACAAAGTTTCAATAAAATTATTTTGATCGTCAAACTTCTTTAAGCTTTCACTTATAAAGCTTTTTTGATGAGAAAAATTTCAAGTTTAAAATTTCCTCCTCTCCTACTTATCATGTAAAATTTTTAAACTGTAACATCAATGATAGTTCTTCCCACATTGTATACACCTATGTACAGTAGGGTGGATCGAAAAAAAAAAACATATCTTGGATTTTGACCAAATTTGGTGGGGTGATTTACTTTGAGTGGGAGATTTCACAAAAAAAAATTGAGCCCCCGAGGGGCAAGGGGAGGGTAGCAGGAGGTGCTCAAAGTGCACCTCTTTTGCACCTCTTTTTGAAAAAAAACGCTGTTTTTTGCGTTTTTTAGCCAATCAAAATTGTGTGAGAAGCCTTAGTAAGACTTAAAAGATGCGATTTGAGTTTCTACATCTCCCTAAACCATCGCCATCCTTCTCCGATCAAAACTCTGACTGCTACCAGGGGGTTGAAAAGTTGCAGATTGCAATATTTCAATAATATGAAATTATCACTAAGCTGGAATGATTTTTTTTTTTCATCGAGTAAGTGAACAAAAATTTTTTTCAACCACTAAAATTGAATTTTGAACAAAAAAATTGAAAAATTTTGTACACCAGTGCAGCCAACAGCAAATCATAAAATTCCAAAATACGGAATTTATATCGACTTTGAATTGATTATTTTTTCGCCTGAAAATATTATGGTTTTTTTTTCAATCACTGAAAGTATATTTCGAATTTTCTTTTTCAAAAATTTTGTATGTCAGTGCAGCCAGTTACAAATCGTGGCATGCTACACTATGGAGTTTACGTTGGCCTCAAATTAATATTTTTTATCGTTTGAAAAATACACAATAATTTTGTTTTCAATCATCAGAAATTTAAAATTTGAAATTTTTCTTTGACCATTTTGTACGTTAGTGCAGCCAGTTGCTAATTGTGATATTCTGATATTATGAACTCGAATCCATTATTTTTTCGTCAAGTGATTGGACCAATTTTTTCTCCCAATCAATAGAAATACGTTTCGAATTTGAAGACATCGGAACATCACAATTAGCAACTGGCTGCACTGACGTACAAAATGTTCAAAGAAAAATTTCAAATTTTAAATTTCTGATGATTGAAAACAAAATTATTGTGTATTTTTCAAACGATAAAAAAAATTAATTTCAGGTCAACGTAAACTCCATAACAGCATGCCACGATTTGTAACTGGCTGCACTGACATACAAAATTTTTGAAAAAGAAAATTCGAAATATACTTTCAGTGATTGAAAAAAAACCATAATATTTTCAGGCGAAAAAATAATCAATTCAAAGTCGATATAAATTCCGTATTTTGGAATTTTATGATTTGCTGTTGGCTGCACTGGTGTACAAAATTTTTCAATTTTTTTGTTCAAAATTCAATTTTAGTGGTTGAAAAAAATTTTTGTTCACTTACTCGATGAAAAAAAAAAATCATTCCAGCTAAGTGATAATTTCGTATTATTGAAATATTGCAATCTGCAACTTTTCAACCCCCTGGTAGCAGTCTGAGTTTTGATCGGAGAAGGATGGCGATGGTTTAGGGAGATGTAGAAACTCAAATCGCATCTTTTAAGTCTTACTAATGCTTCTCACACAATTTTGATTGGCTAAAAAACGCAAAAAACAGTGTTTTTTTCTAAAGGAGGTGCACTTTGAGCACCTCCTGCTACCCTCTCCTTGCCCCGCGGGGGCTCAAATTTTTTTGTGAAATCTCCCACTCAAAGTAAACCACCCCACCAAATTTGGTCAAAATCCAAGATATGTTTTTTTTTTCGATCCACCCTACTGTACATAGGTGTATACTAGGGTGGCCCTTAAAAAAAAAGTTGGGATTTTTTTCGGGACCCCCCCTATAGTTTGATGCCACTACATGAGAAAATGACGTACAAAAAATTTCAGCCCAATCGATGCATGTTAACCCGTCCCTCAAAGCCCATTTTGAAAAATTGATGGAGCGTTTGTGAAATCTCCCACTCAAAGTAAACCACCTCACCAAATTTGGTCAAAATCCAAGATATGTTTTTTTTTTCGATCCACCCTAATGTACAGTAGGACACAGAAGTCTTGTCCACTTGGAATATTTCTTAATATCTCAGAACTGAAAAGAGATATCAAGACGGTTCAAACGGCAATGTCTATCTGGCGACGAGGATATTGAAAATCGATAATCAAACTTTCAGTCCTACCTATAGGGTGTCCACAAATTGAGAAACCGGTTTGGCCGAAAAAATTGGGGCCATGTATTTTTTTATTGACATAAAGTCTACCCACTGAGGCGATTAAACTGTGGTATATTTTTTTGAAACCGGTTGAGCAGTTTCGAACCAGTTGTCAAAAATATCCAAAAAAATGGAGATATCAAGAAAAGTTTGAAACAAAAGTTGTAGAGAATTAAAGAACAAACATTTTTTGTTTCCTAACTTTTTTTCCATCTTGCAATAGAAAAAAGTTATGGTATTAAGAACTCGAGTATAATTTTCTCTTTTGTAGATCATAACTCTTCTCCATTGCAAGATGAAAAAGAAATTACAGAACGTAAAATGTTCAGTTTTTAATTCTCTACAACTTCTCTTTCAAACTTTTTTTTGATACCTATCTTTACTTTTTGATAACTGGTTATTGTACGGGGGGGGGGCACCTAAAAACATGAAAATTGGGTTCATCCTGCACCGGTTTCAAAAAAGTGGAGATATCAAAAAAAAAAGTGTGAATTTAAAGTTGTAGAGAATTTTAAACTGAACATTTTGCGTTCTGCAATTTCTTTTTCATCTAGGAACGGAGAAAAGTTATTGGTTGAAAAAGAAATAATTATACTCAAACCTTCTGTATGACAACTTTTTTCTATTGTCAGATGGAAAAAAAGTTATGAAACAAAAAATGTTTGTTCTTTAATTCTCTACAACTTTTGTTTTAAACTTTTTTTCATATCTCCACTTTTTCGGATATTATTGACAAATGGTTCGAAACTGCTGAACCGGTTTCAAAAAAACATACCACAGTTTAATCGCTTCCGTGGGTAGACTTTATGTCAATAAAAAAAACATGGCCCTAATTTTTTCGCCCAAACTGGTTTCTCATTTTGTGGACACCCTATAGGTAGGACTGAAAGTTTGATTATCGATATTCAATGTCCTAGACGTCAGAAACACATTGCGGTCTGAATCGTCTTGATACCTCTTTTCAGTTCTGAGATATTGAGAAGTGTTTCAAGTGGACGAGGCTTCTGTGTCATACAGCATTTATATGCGAGCCTGGATATAGAAACCACCCTTAGATTTCAGAAATTGGTTTTTGAGTTGACACTGATTTTGGGCTTTTCAGGAGTAGAATCATGGAGGAACCTCAACTCAAAAATCAATTTTTGTCACCTAAGGGTGGTTTCTATATCCAGATTCACATACGTAAGTATCTATATTTTTTGAAGACGTTGATTTTTTATTTTCTAAACCGCGACCCATCTGAGGTAAAATCATTAAAAAAATTCATTCAGGGGTAAAAATTATATTTAAAAAATGGTTTTCATAATTTTTCCTCGTGACCTTCATAGGTAAGAAAAGTTTTGATCTCTTGAAACATTAAAGTACCTAAGTGTTTCTGTTTGGAGAGAGAATGAAGAACTACGAGTAAACAATAATTCAAAATGTTAGTACGTGGTATTTTAATATTTGATAGACTACTCAAGAACCACTCAGAAATGAAATCCAACACTTGAGGTTAATTCTTCTAGGTGTTACCTGTACCTACATAACATTGAACAATTTTTTGATTATAGCTTGGGGCCACCTCGCCCTTTATTATCTAACCTGCCAAACTACTGGAGTCATTTCCAATATTAAAATTCCTGAAGTGAGATTTGAAAATGCTATAATTCCCAAAATTTGAATACTTTTTTCAAACAAAGGGTATAGCAGGTTAAGTATGGTGTTTTGGCCTTGGAAAGGGATTTTGATGAAACCTACCCCAAAAGTTGAGTCATGATGAGAAAAAATTCTGACAAAAATTTTGGACCCCCAGAGCAAGTATTTTCGGGGGGAGGGGCCAAAATGTGTTTTTTAAACTTTATTTTTTCGTTTTTCACAAAATGTAGATAAAAATTTCGTGTTTTTTTTAATTGAATCTAGAGGGTTAGAGGAACCCTAAAAAAAATTTTTCAAAATTTTTGACCCATTTTTCGTCGAGTTATGGCGTTTTAAAAATTTTGAGCGGCCATTTTGGAGAGAAGTTTCAGAGGTACAGTCACCATTTTTTTTTAGAAAATGTGTTATTTAGTGTTGATTATACCACATAAGTTTCAATGAGTTTGAGTTGGTGCAACATTGTCAAAAAAAATAAAAACTAACCACCGGTCATGCGGAGCCCGAACGTTCATGTCAATTTCCCACGGCGCTCTGGTGGAAAGCACAGTGCTCGCGCTCGCTATGTTTGACAAATGCCATTCTAATCCAGAGGCAGATTACATTTTTTCAAATATGAACGCAAATGGTGATGTAGGTATAAAATTTGGCATAGCGAAGAAGGATACCATAAATTTTTTTGAGCCAGTAGAATCATCGCCAAATCTCATTGGAGGGGGAGGGGGAAGATCCAGAGGGGGTTCAGCTCTTTCATTTTTCAAAATTGAGCTATCGGTTTTTTTTTCGTGTAATTTCTATACGATGGAATTCTGCTTAGTTCAAAAATGACATTACATTTGGAATTTCAAGGAGAGAAGTTCCTCAAATTTCGTATTTTTCATTTCAAATTTTCACATTTTCCTCGAATATGTTATCTATTTTGTAGAACCTGCCTAAATCCCAAAGTATCTTTTTTTTTACATTTTTCGAAATCTGCGGGTAGATTAGGTACCATACATACGTATAATTGACTTTTCACAAATTCTCGTACCTCTAAGCTGAATGAATGGAGGAATTTGATGAAATTGAACCAATTTTTCACGTTCTGTGCCATAAACTATCTACGTAATATTTCGTTTCAGTTTTGATTGTGATAATATTGGTGGTATCTCTCAACCGCGTTTTTGGATGTAAACACGAAAAAAAAACCGATAACTCAATTTTGAAAAATGAAAGAGCTGAACCCCCTCTGGATCTTCCCCCTCCCCCTCCAATGAGATTTGGCGATGATTCTACTGGCTCAAAAAAAAATTTATGGTATCCTTCTTCGCTATGCCAAATTTTATACCTACATCACCATTTGCGTTCATATTTGAAAAAATGTAATCTGCCTCTGGATTAGAATGGCATTTGTCAAACATAGCGAGCGCGAGCACTGTGCTTTCCACCAGAGCGCCGTGGGAAATTGACATGAACGTTCGGGCTCCGCATGACCGGTGGTTAGTTTTTATTTTTTTTGACAATGTTGCACCAACTCAAACTCATTGAAACTTATGTGGTATAATCAACACTAAATAACACATTTTCTAAAAAAAAATGGTGACTGTACCTCTGAAACTTCTCTCCAAAATGGCCGCTCAAAATTTTTAAAACGCCATAACTCGACGAAAAATGGGTCAAAAATTTTGAAAAATTTTTTTTAGGGTTCCTCTAACCCTCTAGATTCAATTAAAAAAAACACGAAATTTTTATCTACATTTTGTGAAAAACGAAAAAATAAAGTTTAAAAAACACATTTTGGCCCCTCCCCCCGAAAATACTTGCTCTGGGGGTCCAAAATTTTTGTCAGAATTTTTTCTCATCATGACTCAACTTTTGGGGTAGGTTTCATCAAAATCCCTTTCCAAGGCCAAAACATCATACTTAACCTGCTATACCCTTTCCAAGCTTTGCAATAAAAATCCCAAAATTCTCCCAAATTTTCCTGAAAGTAGCACATTTGTTTCAACGTTTATGATGCTTGAGAACTGCCAAAACTGGAAAATGCTGTTGGGAACCAACCATCCTATTTTCATTTTTAGTGAAAATCAACCCTTTAATATCAACCAAATTCTACGTAATTATTATTTTATTTATCAATAAATATGTACCGCCAAAAATAACGTTTTTGGGTACGTACAAAAATCCAGCAGACATTGGTCGAGGGAGAGGGTTCAAACATTGCTGAAAACATCTCAAATTTCAACTTCTTTTTGAACTCATTTCACAACATTTTTTTTCAAAATTTGAAAACAAATTATAAAATGACCCACCCTGGTATCTAATCTACCTGAATCCAATTTATTTTATCTTCCTTGAAACGTCATCACGTGGGAATATCGACCTACGTAGGTCTACGAGTACGTATACGATGCAACGACGCATAATACACTCAAACATATATCCTCTCGACTCAAGAAGCCGCAATTCTCGCAATATTATTACGATTATTTTAATAACGCTAACGTCGTCATTCAGTTGTGGCGTTTTTTTTTCGAAATGTAAATTTACATTCCAAACGTATCGTGCTGCAATTCTAGGTACGCCTCGTATTCATTAATTCGACTGTTGTATCGTGTTCTTTCTGTATAGAACTACAGATACACGTACACAATTACACACACATTTATGTTGTCTACGTCTACGTCTACGTATAGTACCTAAGAGTATACGTAAACGTGCACGGAAAACTAGGTTCTTCTTTTTCATTGCTTTAATTTTCAACGAGACGATTTGTCAAGATGAGAGAAGACGTTTCAGTCCGCATTCGGAAACATTATTTCGTACATACTCGTATATAAAATGTATTTGTTACGAAATATACGCGTACTATAAATTTTTCTTTACGTATAATTACCGTTTATAGCGAACTCGATTCGCTGTAATTCTCTCAAAATTACCGATTACCGAGTAAATAATTACTCTGCGAACGAGCCACCAACGTCTTCGCGTAATATACGTACCTAGGTACTCATCGCGTAGACGATCAAAGCAGAAAATCATCCCCAAAAAAAAAGAAGAAAAGCAAACATTCGAATTTGAATGCATCAAAAAATTCTACAGTCGAAGAAATTCATATTCGAAAATCGATAAATGCCCTTTACGTCAGGAGCCACCGCTGAGGCAAAGAAAGTCGAGAATGATCGATGAAAGAGTTTTGAAAATCATAGCAAAAAGTTTACCAAGTATAATATTTTAAGTACAGGCAAACCGTATCGAACAAATAGCACTCCTTTTATTGGCGCTTATACGTAAATCCACTCGAGAAGAAGTTTCGATTTCGAAATTGAAACAATTTTTCATAGGTTCTTTGTTTTGTTTTCTCCCCTCGTCATCGTTCATCGATACTTGAAGCTTCCGAAGAAGAATAGAAGCTTATCCCGTTCGATATAGGTGCTCGGCCGGATGATAATTCGCTGTTGAAAATTCACTATAGGTACTCGAAAACGTCGAAAAAAGGAATATTAGCGAGTATCGAAGTATACCTATACTATACCTACTCGGTATTGAAAGGGCCAAGGAGAGAGAGGGCAGCTTAAAGTATTAACTGGCAGTTTTTTTTCACTTTTTTGGAAATGCATTCGAGAAAGGTATAGATGAGATGTCGTTAAATGATAAAAGCAGTTTCATACAAAAGTCTAGGCGATAAATCATGACGATAGGTATAAATTAAAAATACCGTTTGAAAAGTTCTTTTCAACAATTTCCACGGCGTTTGGAAAAATTTTCTGAAAGAGAAAATGCCGGGTGCGGGAGCACGAGCAACGTTAAGTTTACTTTGTATACGCGGATCGAGGTTTTCGTAAGTTTATTGTAGGCTTTGGCTTTCGTTTCGCGTTTCGCAATTCGCGCCGTAGTGAATTGCAGACGTAGACGGCGTCTGCGTCTCGCTCTCGCTCTCTCGCTAGTTCATTCGACTAAAACACGAGAAATAGCGCCTGCATGAGAAAAATCGTCCGCGTGTAGTACACGTCGAAAAGGAATACGTTCTCGTTCAAAGAACCGAATTATCATCTCGAAAAATACTCGTAGCATAATATGTACATTATATGTACTTGCGAGTAAGTATACACCGTGTATGTATTGTATACCTACTTATTCGCTGGTTCATTGTGCGGAGTTTATTTTAACGGAATTAACGTTCTTTGAGGTGTTTTCATTAGGTCGCGAGACGTGAGGGTGGAAAGGTGTACGTTGCGTTATATTAGGTATTTAATACGAACGAATCCATATATTAAATAGTAGGTAGCTAGGTACCTACCAAATTGTGTTCGCCAAAGAATAAGCATACTCACGCGGTTACGAACTTACTGAAAAACTTGCAAAAGCCAACGAATTTCATAAACTTGCAAAACCCATAGAAATGTCAGGAAAGTTTGGAATTTTCATTCCAAAATTATGTTTTTTTCATCCTTTCCGTACCCGGTAAGATCTGATGGATGAAATTTTGAATTTTTCATCGCATTATGTGAACTCACTTCGGAATAGCGACCGAAATTATTCTCATTCCCGAAACTTGAAATAAGTATCCCACAGGAAATACGTACGATCGAATCGAAATTACCAACTTCCAATTTCCTGCTTGAATTTCACCTCAAATTGAAAATTTTTTCCCAGAACTACTCGACTTTGAAAAAGAAAATAGGCGAAGAGGAAAATTTTCAATTTTCCATCCCAAAAATTTTACGACGATGTGTCCGTAGATTCGACATACCAATACTTCAAATAACACGAAATTTACAATTTTCACTAGTAACAGGTAATACAACGACGAATTTTCTACATAAGGAAATTAGCTGCTAATGTTATCCAGAATATCAGTAAAATGTTTTGAAAAATAACCATTCCTCACTAGAAATACTGAAAAAAAAATGATGAAGGTTATTTTTTTCACATTACACTCTAAACGTTTCTCGTATATGAACAACGGATGAAAAATTCTCATCCTCAACCTAATCTCGATATAGAAATCAACGACGAATGATTTTTAACAATGTGGCATTTTTCAACGAGATATTTATTTTTGACAGGATACTTACTTTAAAACCAAATTGTACAGACTTTTATAGTTACTGAAAAAAATTTCATTAATTGCTTCCATTTTCATTGAGGTAGGAAAATTTTGAAAGCCAATTTCCTGGGAAAATTTTCAATTAAAATTAAAATTATGTTAATTACGAGTATCTTGTACCTAAGGATTTCATATTTTTTGAATTGGCAAAAATTTCAAATCTTAGATCATTTGAAGGACGGTTACCTCAACGAATACACATGTGCTTGTATTAAATTTTTGAAGTGAATTTTCAATTTTCAAAAATTGAAGGCAGAAGAAATAGAAAATTTTCTGCGACGCCCATTTCTTTTTCAAAGTCAAGGGGTACTGGAAAACTTTTCTCAGTTTGAGGCAAAATCCCCCCCCCCCCCCCGGGAATTAAAAGTACACTAAAGAATTTTGATTTTATGCTATTTTCTGTTGGAGATTTCAGTTTCTGGGGTGGGAATAATTTTGGCTGGAGGACTATTCCAAAGTGAATCAACATGTACAATGAAAATTTTAAAGTTTACCCTTCAAATCTTTCCTAGGCACGAAACGGTTAAACAACGGACCATTGAAAAATGGAATATTATTTTTCAAATCATATCGTTCGTATACGTATGAAACGCAAGAGTTGGGGTTGAAGAATTCACTCTAATGTTGAAAAAATAATAAACAATCAGCTTTTAAAAAAAATGTGTTTTTCTCAAAAAATTTCACACACGCTTGATGAATGGACGTATTCATTAAAATACCTGTTTTAAAAATTTGAAACAAAAAATAATATGAAAAACTTTTGCAGAACTTCTTGAAGATGTTTCAACGTTATATTTCTAGGAATCCTTTCCCATTCTTAATTAAACTTTATCAAAATTTCATCAATTGAACATATTGTCTACTGGATCTGAAAAATGGAAATTCTTGCTATTTTCCGAATTTTTCTTGTTTTAAATTTTTCCGAAAAAGAACTCCCGCTATTCATGGGAAGAGAAAAATGTTTAAATTCTTGCTTTTTGCAATAAAATTATTAAAATTCTTTCTTTTTGTAATAAAATTATTAAAATTAATTTTGATAATTGAAGGACCTTTTCATTACTTTCATCATTCGTGTTGTGTACGTCGCGTCGCGATTGGGTGACACCCGCCCCCCCTTCACCAAAAAGTTTGAATACTGTCCAGCAGAATGAAATGCCACCCCTTATTTTGTCAGGGACTCAATCCGGTGAATATAAATAGAAAATGCATTTTCGTCTCCTAGTATATTTTTTGTAAATAGTTACAGAAAACTCTAAAAATCTGATTTGGAAAACCTGGAAAAATTAAAGCGATCATTTTTGAAAAACATCGGCATTCACGATAATATTGCAGGCCAACACAGAAACTGTTATCCGAAATTTAATGAGTGATTTTGAGAGGATCTTTTTGCGCTGATCATGGGGAAAATCGTGAAAAAATTCCAACCAAAATTTATTGTTGAAAATTTTGTTTTACATTTTCTGATAACTTTTTGACACTTGAAATGGATTTTCTGGGCAAAGAAAGGATCCTACAAAAAAATGAACAGAACATAAATGTAGAGTATAAAATTGTATTTCTGTGGAGTCTATTCACTTTTTTCCTATGAAGCTTACTTTTCGAGATATTCAAGCCAAAAGTTGAAAGCTGAAAGTTTAATTTATATTTTTTATTGAAAATATCTCGAAAGCTAAAATTTTACGTTCCACAATTTATGTTCTATTCATTTTTTTTGTATGACCCTTCCTAATGCGCATAAAATCGTCTTCGAGATGTAAAAAAATTCACAACAAAAAATACAAATTGAAATAAACACTGACGTGATGAAGAAAAACTGAATAAATCATATTTCGAACTTAGCACTAAAATTTGGTCAGAGTCCCCTATCAGAATTGATTACACAGGAAAAAATTATTAAATTACCAGCCTGTGATAATTTAATATTGTTACAAATAAGAAATGTTGATAATGTGATTTTCATTATAAAAAATAATTGTCTGAGAAAATCAAGCCTTCAAATTTTTTATGAATAGAGCATAAATTGTAGAGCGTGAAATTTCCTTTCTGTAGAGTCCAATTAGTTTTTTTCTAGGAGGCTTATATTTTGAGTATGTTCAGTAAAAAATTCTGCGGGAAAAAAAATTGACTAGACTCCACAGAAAGAAAATTTTACGCTCATCTGCATTAAAATTTCATTCATTTTTTGCCCAGAAAACCAACTTGAAGTGTCAAAAGTCATCAAATAACAGGGTGTCCACTAAATTTCAGAAATAATTTTCCTTGACTTTTCCAGGTTTTCCAAGCGAATTTTTTGAGACCTTTTAAATGAGATATTTGTAAACCGGGGGGGGGGGGGTAATTTTTCACGTGATGTACTTGCATCCCAAAATTTTGCGAAAAAATGATATAAAATGTATGGGGTCTAACGATTTTTTTTTTCAAAAATCACTAGAAACTTTTTACGTGATCTTTAGATGCTCCTCTTCAAGCCAAACAAAAAGATTTAAATTCAATTCTGAAAATTTTCAAACCCACCCAACTCCTCACCACAAAAATTTGAAAATTCGAATTCATTGCCCACAGAAAAAATTTTGAATAAAAAGGAAAAACCAAGTATTCCAATGCAAAATTAAGTTTTGAAACATGAAACAAATTATACCAGGGTGTCTACCAAACCCAGCGAATGAAAATTCGGATTTTTCCAGGCTGAAAATTTAAAAACTTCTACACCCCTCCCCAAATGAAAAACACATGCCTAAAATTTCTAAATTCACGCCATCACCGGCAATTTTTTAGTTTGTACCAATAGATCAAAAAACCACTTTTCCCTCATTCATGTTTTTCAAAATATGGCCAATAATTTCGAATTCATGTTCCATTCCCACCCCCTTTTTTCAACATCGTGGTCAAGGGCATCGTGACATTTTTTTCTCATCGCAGCTTATTAAAAACTAAGTTTCTAAAAAACTTAAGATTTTGAATAAATTCTGTAGAAAAAAAGTGTAAATTGCCTCGAGCGTAGCGAGAGAAATATTTTTTTGAATAATTCATAATTTAATGAATGAAGACATGAATTTTGAGTATTAATTTTCTGGTACATTACGGTCAACAAAAAATGATGAATAAAAAAATCAGATAAAAGATGTAATAATTTGGCCCGGGCAAAGCGAGGGCGAAATTTTTTGAAAAATTTATAATAAAATAAGCCAAGAATAGAATCATCCTTTTTTTGAATTTTTGAAAAATTCCAGAGAAAATTCTAAAATTTCCTGACTTTTCCAGACCACCAAAATTCCCTGACTTTTCCCGGTTTTCCAGAGAATTGAACACCCTGAAAAATGTAAAACAAATAGAAATTCAAATTACGAAAATCCCAGACGAGATGGAAAAAAACTAAAATCATATTCAAACTCAGCACTAAAAAGTAGATCAGAATAATCTATTAGAGTTCATTAGGCAAAAAAAATGTTGGAAAAATGCAGTCCTGCGTATAGTATACTCAGTATGTGAGGGCACATGGGAAAAAGGACCCTATACGACCAAAAATGAACTTTCGAAAAGTTGAATACCTACTCGTTTAATTTTGAATATAGAGGTCTGGGATCAGTTTCATTCGATTTCTGAGTGTTTTTTTTTTTACATGCAATAAGCCAAAAAAGTGAAAAATTGGTTAAGAGGTCCCATTTCCTATGCGGTCTCACTCTCACATATGTAGTATTCTTAGAAATGTGCATACGACGGTGTGATATACATACATACGAGTATAATTCAAGAGTACAGCAACGGTATTTGACGATATATGGTAATATGGGACATGGGTAAGCAACTTAGAAAGGTTCGGAAACGGATTTTAACGGATGGTGATTCGCATTCAGTGCATTTGAATGAGAACGGGTTAAAAATTCTCTCGACGATGTAAATGATGGACGTCGATTTTACGGAAAAGGTACAGGTACCTGCTACCTAGTACCTAGTACCTAGCTACCTACCTAAACATAACGTAATATCGATATGCAGGTTAAAATTAGCATTTGTGGCCAAACTAATTAAGCTTAAATTCGATTTGTTGCCGGTTTACGAAATGCTCACACAATTCGGTCGAAAAGGCCGCACGTCAGGTCGGCGACGTCGCCTCGTATAATACATACTCGTATATACATATTTTATCGCGATATACGCGAATATCATCGTAGTATTATACGTATGTATGTATGTAGATGTACGTCGGCGTCGTCGTCGGTACATAAACTTGTACTCTGTAGTTGATATTTGACGTAATTTTTTACCCCAATGTTCGTTTGCGTGAAGGAAATTTAAAAAAACAAAATCTGCATGCGTATAGTAATAAAAACCATATACAATATACATATCTATACCTACGTTCATAATATTATACCGTCGATACAATACTACATATAATACATATAATAATCCGACGAAATAACACGACTCGACGCGTGAAAAGCACAGAATGAACGAGGGAAAAAGCCACCACAACGCAACAAACCTCCAGGGGACAACAAAACGTAGGTAATATTTCGTCAAACCGTCATGTTTTTTTTTTATTATCGTTGTACAATGTACAGTACGTCGTCTCTCTCTTTCTCTATCTCTGTGTCTATCTCTATTCTCTACACATACATTATACAGTTGTATATCATGTAACATGGTGTAAGCATTTGTTTTGTATTTGTATACGTAGACCTACGTAGGCCTACGAATATTAACCTACGTATAAAGGGCGATGATGGGTAAAGGATGTTCGTCATAGTGGCTTCGCCGGAAAAGTCGACAAATCGTAATATTACCAAACGCGAGTAATAAAGAAACGTCTGGTCCCAATAAAGGCGAAAAAAATTTAGCAATTTTAACGCCTAGCAACAAATACCACATAAAATATAGTCTACGAAACGAAAAGAAATCATTATCGAGCGTGTATATGATGGAAAAGCGTCAAGCTTTCCGGCCTTTTTTTTTGCCGGTCGAGTCGCATATTCGCCCACCTTCTCCATTTAGCAAGAGTTGCCGCGTCGTGCGGCGAGATATTAAATTTTTTTCGCCGAATGAGATTTACTTTTGTCTGGGTTTTGCTCGAGTTCAGCGAGCCGCTGAAAAATGAGTTCGAATTCAGAATTGACAGCATCGTCAAGGTGATGGCTAGTTTGAGATGAGATTATACTACATCATTGAAAGGAGGAGAAAAAAATACGTCGAGTTGGTTCCGTCGGCGTCGATATTTACTAGCTGCTGATAAGTGTCGGTTGAAAGACTCCAACGATATAACAGAACTGTGATTTGAGAAAAAAAGATCTTATAAGCGATGGGAAGGCGTATTTTTTTTATTCTTCGAGTGCGAAACATTCGAGTATCGATCAGCTTGAGTAAATTAGCGAAACCGTGTTTAATGGTTTAGGGAACCGTCAGGGTGGAGTTATTTACGAAGACGAATTTCGTCAAAGGCCATCGAGAATATTCTGTACAAATGTTGCCTATTTGCATTATCAAAGGTGCTCCAAATATCTTTTGTTTTATACGATGACATATTATCGGGAACGTCGATGTTTTTAAACTTTTGCAATGTTGTTGTAAGTTTTAATGGGTGATTTTTATAGTATTTTTCACCCCGATCACGTAAAAAGCAATGAAAAAATTCTATCACGCGAGGATTTTTCACAATTTGCATTTTTTTGTCGAAACATTTTCTCCTTTTTTTGATAACTTTTGACACTTGAAGTCGATTTTTTTGGAAAAGAAAATGTTCTACGAAAAAAATTAATAGAACATAAATTGTAGAGCGTAAAATTTCCTTTCCGTAGAGTCCAATTAGTTTTTTCTTAGGAGGCTCTTAGCTTTCGAAATATTTTAGTTCGAAGTTCAACTTTTAAAAAAAAATTGAAAATATCTCAAAAACTACACCTCCTAAGAAAAAACTAATAGAGTTTTACGGAAAGAAAATTTTACGCTCTACATTTTAACAATACATGGATATGTTTTTTTCACTGGGGGTAATTCCAAAATCCCGCGAGACCGAAATTCGCGAGACGCTATTTTGTGCGACGCTGACTTTTAAAAACAAATTTTTATATTTTCGAAATTAATTTAATATCAGAAAGTCAGACCCTAAAAATCACAAAATATTTTCAAATTTTTCCAAGTTTTTAATTATGCTCGACGATACTTTGAGCGATGTTAACTTTTAAAAACATAAATTTTTATATTTTCTAAAGTAACTTAGTAAGTACATTTATAAGAAAGTCAGAAATAGACAAAAAAAACTATTTTTAATAGGTACTTAAAAGTCACAAAACATTTTTTAATTTTTCCAGGTTTTTAAAAGTTCAACAAAATGCCAGAAAGTCTCTAAACACCTGAAATAAAATTGCTAGGCAAAAAAATAATGGATAAAGATCAGAAATACCAATCATAAAGTTTCCTTCACCAATGTTGACAGGAAAAAACAAATCCATGTTAACAACATTTCCTTTCAGAGGAAACTTTACTTCATTTTTTCATTTATTTTTTTGTAGGACCATTTTTTTTCTTCAGAAAAAAATCGACTTCAAGGATCAAAATTTACATTAGAAAATGTACATAACAAATTTCAGCAAAAAATTCCAATATTGTGAAAAATCCTGACGTGCTGGAATTTTTTTAGAATTTTTCTCGCGATCATCGCGAAAAATACTATAACAAGTAGTCAAGTACCCATTAAATTGTAAACAAAATTTTTTTTTTTTTGTTTTGATCACTGTTTTTAGTCTGAAATTTAGTTCAAAGTAGAAATTTTGAAATCTTCGCCAAATTTTAAACTAAAAACAGCGATCAAAACGAAAAAAAGAAAATGCTGCTTGCAATTTAGTGGGTAATTGTTATAGTATTTTTCGCGCTGATCACGAGAAAAATGTTGTGAAAAAATTCCAGCACGTCAGGATTTTTCATAATATTAGAATTTTTTGCTGAAAATTTGTTTTAGGTACATTCTTTATGTAAATTTTGACCCTTGAAGTCGATTTTCTGGGAAAAGGAAGGGTTCAACGAAAAAAATTGATGGAAAATAAATTGCAGAGCGTAAAATTTCCTTTATAGAGTCCAATTATTTTTTTCTTAGAAGGCTTACCTATTTTTGAGATGTTTTCAATTTAAAAAAAAAGTTTTTCAAATTTTGAACTAAAATATCTCAAAAGCTAAGCCGCCTGCGAAAAAACTAATTGGACGCTACGGAAAGGAAATTTTACACTCTACAATTTATGTTCTATTCATTTTTTCCGTAGAAACCTTCCTTCAAAGTTATCAAAAAAATTAGAAAAATGGTTCAACAAAAAATTCAAATTGTGAAGAATCCTTGGGTGATGGAATTTTTTCACTATTTTTCTCGTGATCAGTACGAAAAATACTATAAAAATCACCCATTAAACTTCAAACAGCATTTTCCATGCCAACCTGTGTTATTTTTCGAGTAGCACTCGGTAACGCGATTATTATCTGATATCTAAACGCGTTCCCCTCTGCCCAATCTCCAAAGATCAAAACTGAAAAACCAATAAAGTAACACTATTGCCTATTTTTGTAACAAAACAATAACTCATTCGAACATACCTAATCCGGGTATTGTATTAGATACCCACGTAAACAATTTATTTATTCAGCTCGAAAAATCTTCAATAAAAATTTATCGAAAAAGATTAAAAATTGGTCAAAAAGCAAAGAAAACTAAACAAAAAAGAAACCCCCGCAAACATCGAAACAAAAAGAAAACGAGGAAAAATACCGGCAAGTTCCTGGCACTTCTTTCGTAGGTACCTTTACCTACAGTTACGAACGAAGACATGCATTTACTCGCTGAGAAATTTATTTCGCCGCGTGTATAAAATATGGTTAAATTTATCGGCGGATACCGAAGTACTAAAAACGTATATCACGAGCCGTTGCACCGTTCTCAGACCCGTAATACTTTATACTTTGTTCGAAGTAAACTGTGCGAGGGGGTTGGCAAATGTGTGGAAAAAATACACAAAATACAGTTCGATGTAAGTTTTAGAAGTTTTTTCCGGAATTTAAGCGTCGAATGATTTGGCAAAGTTGAGAAGTTTTTGTTAGGCTATCCTCAAATCGATATTAGAAAGTGTAAAAAGTTTGCCATATTGGGCTGTAAACGTCGTCCATTGATCGAAAGGTATAGGTATTCGTGTATTTATACGTGTAGTATGGAATAATCAAACACGAATAGAAAAACAGAATCACGACTGAGTCTAATTTCGAATTAAGTAGGTTGATAATTTTCCGTATTGAAGAGTAGCAAATCTAAAATAAATTAGAATAAAAAAATATGATACGACTTCTAAGGAGTCTTTTTAGGAATATCAACAAATAAATGAAAATTAAATTAAATTTTGCGACCTTTTGAAAAAAATGTCGCGATTTTTCCGATCAATTGGTAGACAGCTGAATACTAGAATGTAGTGTTTCTTAAATTTAAAATTTTTTTCGAATATCGATGGACCTTAATCGGCCTGTGATAAAAACTGTTATGAAATGACCTTAAAAAGACGCGATAACAATTTGGAACTTTTTGATTCACGTTCAACTCCTGCCCCCGCACAAAAGATCAAAGATTCATTTTTATATCTCCAAAAACAGCGTTCTAGGCGATATACAAAATTCATGTATGTACCTAACACCTTCAAAAAAAACTGGGTAGATCAAGGAATCTTTTTATACTCTTCACAACAAAAAAGCAAGATCAAATCGGAAAACTTTTTTGTTAAAAAATTTAAAATTTTGATACTTTTGAGTGTTTGTGAAGGAGGAGGAAAACGTCTCAAAAGAAATTAAAATTTTATTACATCTCTTCGAGATCATTTCACAATAGGCATAATTTTCGAGGCCCATCAAAATTCGAAAAAAATTGAAAAACACTACAGCTTAGTAGACACCCTATACTTTCTGAATCTAATTCGATTGAACGAATTTTATAAAATCTTGAGCGTTCTCTGCCAATTTTTTAAAGCCCTGACGATTTTTCAGATCCAATTTCATGTCTAAAGATACAACAAACCAGCCATCATCACCACCACCCTTCTTCCCCATATAGTTCAGCGAATCTGCACAAAACTTTTACTTTTACACTCGAACTTGCTTTTAAAAACAACTAAAAAGGTACTCGAGTAGAAGGTTGTATAAAAAATAAAAATTCGCGACATGTCTGGCTGGTTCACGAATGAAATTCAATTTACAAATAGGTTACACATAGAGAGAGACAGATGCAGATGTGGTCGTTAATTCAAGATAATATGAGTTTGAAAAGGAATAAAAGTGCAATATTTTTTATCAAAAACGAAGCGAAAACGATCTGATCAGACAATTGCAATCATTTTCGGTTGCATTGTTTCAGACAAGAGGCTCACTCGCTTTGGGGACGATGAGCCAGTTTTTTTTAATGTATCGATACAGAAGTTATGGCACGCGAGAAACCCTACTTTGGGAAGTAGGTACGAGCAGTCGCGAGCACAGGCGTACATACCGTATAATGTGTAGAAAATCTCCTATACGCCTATGCTCGTCATTTTAAAGTAAATATCAAACGTAAGCTCGTAAATTAAGCCGAGAAACAAATGTGCAAATAAAACGCGACTGTGACTGCGACTAGAGCTGTGTGGTTGCGCGGCGACGAAAACTATGAGTTTCATTGCCGAGCAATGCTATGTACGAGTATGATATAGACACACCATGCGATATTATGTATACTATGAGAACAAATTTCAAGAATCGTCGCTTGAGATTACGTAGCCAAGTCAGAGCCGACGAAGTAAATTTTTCTCAAATGTAGCATGCAAAAAAGTACAGAATTAGTGAAATTTACATGCTACTCTCCCCCTCCTGTGCGTTATAACTGTCCGTTTTCAACATTGAAAAAAAAATCACTTCGATTAATAGGTATAATATAGAGGTACTATATTTAATATACTAAATTATCGATAGAAAGAATAGAAAAAAATAATTATTCACGAATTTAATACAAAAGTGGATATGTTTAAATTAATTTTTGAAATAAATTCATCTATCAGTTTTGCAATATCTACTTTGATCTGATATTGATCGATGTGCGAAATAGATAGATGGTTCAATTAGAGAAAATCTTTGAATAAAAAAAATCAGAAAAAAGTCCATTTCAGTCGTAAATTTTCAACCCCTTTCCTCTCCCCCTCACTCTTTCGATTCGGATTTTGAAGGGTACAAAAATGTTTTAGAGGTTTTCAAAAAATAGAACATGATTGATAATGAAAAATGACGTTTCCGAACGGGGAGAGGGGGCAACTCATGGCCTGGGAAAATTGCATCCTAGCTGGAGTTGAATCTAAATTTTTTGAAAATGACGACCTTCTTGTGGAAAATTTTGTTCGAGTTGAAATAAATTGGGAAAATCGAATGTATTTTTGAATTGGAAACCATCAGAAAAAATCCTCTCCAGGTGGAAATTTTCAATTTTTCCCTTCCTCCCTTCCATAAGCTAATTACGGTTCTTCCATAAAAATATTTACTTTTTGTTTTGAAGTAAGGGGACGAAAAAAAAAAAACTGAAGAGCTCATTTGAAAATCAAGTTCGAGAATTTTATTTTTGAAGATTTTGATTGATTTTGATAAAATATTTGGAGCTAGATTAAGCGGGAGAGGGGCAGAGGGGGTAGCTTGCTTTTCATTAATTACAAACAGGTAAAAAAATTCGATTTGAGTCGAAATTTTTTTTAAATGATGACTTTTTTGAAAAACTGTTTTTTTAATTTGGAGAAAAATTGAGAAAAATCATGCTTTGAGTCGAAACAATTCATCTCGTTTGGAAATTTTCAATTTTTTGCTCTGCTGGCCCCTTCAATAGAATGATTCAAGTCTGTCCGTGAGAGTGTTATTTTTTTGTAGGGCAAAAATGGAAGAAACTTTGGAAAATTTTACTATGAAAGGCTCTAGTGTGGTAAGGGGGTCATTTGGCCTCTGGTAGAACTTGGTAAAAAATTTTATGCCAGTCTGAAATAAAGTGAAAATCGGAAAAGTGATGTACAAATACGCATTTTGGAATACAATTAAACAAACATTTTTTTCAACCAAAAATTACCATTTTTATGAATGGAAAAAGTTGTGGGAAAATGGGGTTTCGCATTTTTCAGTGTTCCACCACATGAAAAAAATCAGAAAAAATGCTGAGAGGTGTGAAATATTTTCCAAGTTTTTTCAAGTCTAACATAATGTCATTATGTCTTTATCTAAAAACATGGAACTTTACGTTTCATTACGCAACACTTTTCAAATTTTACCCCAGCCCTAAGACATATCCATGTCAAAAAATAAAATTTCATTCAGCAGCAAAATTTTGTTTCACAGGGTGATTTGAAATTTTCAAGGTCTTCAAGTTCATAATAGTGGTCGGAAAAATCTGAAAAAATTTCAGCGTACTCCCCTCTAGTACCTCTACCATCGTGCCAAGTTTGAAATAAATCGGTTCAAAACTCGCGGAGATAGAATTTTTAGCTTGGAAATCGCCCAGGGGTAAGATAAAAATTCGCTCATGTGCTCTAAAATCAACGTCTACCAAGACAAATCAAATGGCATAAAAATTTTGAGCAAATTCCACCAGAGGCCAAATAGCCCCCTTACCACGTTTTCAAAATTTTGCTGATTTTTTTTGTCATTTTTATAGTGTTTAGAGCCAGATTAAACGAGAGGGAGGTGGAGGAGGCAACTTGGCTTCGTTAAATGATGGCAAAATTGTATTTAAAGTGAAAAAATTAGGTTCAAGTTTGAACGTTTTCGAAAATGATGACCTTAATCGTAACGATGAGAGATGCTCGTCGACTCGTACTTTTTTGTACAAAATCTCATACGCCTTTCGACAAACGATACACACGACGAAAAGGAACGCTAACGCTAACTAAAACCACTCTCGCAAGACGGTTCGACGAACTATAGCTACACAGCGAATTACCGAATACGTATTGTAAACAAGTACTCGGGGCTGTGTTTTTCTTCATCTCGTTCGATGCTCAACAGTGCTAAGCTCTCATAGTCTAGCTTGTAAATAACATCGATTCGAGCAGCTTTTCTGTATATTAGCAAAGTTTACCATACACCGATAGATAGGGTAATTTGAGTACACACGAGTACGGAATACATATGGTATAATCTGCCTAGTGCATATAAAATTGTACGCGTTAGCATCAAAATGTCGAGTAATTTGGCGAAAAAAAACTGAAACTGAAATTGAAAAAAAAACCACCGCGAACATCGACGAATGCTGCTCGCTCAACTCGAAATACCCGTTTTACTGATCAATAAACAGCGACAATGCGGAATTTAAATTGACTCATTCGCGATTGTTTGAAATGTAGATTATAACGATTGAAAGTACAAATACATACGACGCGACGCGACGTATAGCGTGCGCTCGGGACTCGTCATTGTGATATTTAATTTGGCGTATTGTAATTTAAAATATGTCGCTGTTTGAGAACGATATAGGTGCGTTGTGTTGGCGAATACATTGACGATGACGATGAGACTGTAATACGTGCTATCGATAGCGTGTTAATAGTCGAAAATCGTCCGAACATACCGTGTAGGCTTATTTTCTGCGCGATATTCCGTCGGTTGGCGCGGTGCGCCGCGACGCCGCCGGCAGGTGCGATCGGCTGCGGCTGTCGGCAAGTAAGAGGCGCGAGCGACCTTTTTCGCATTATTCGATAATACCACCTACCTAGACCTACTAGTAT
This sequence comes from Pseudococcus viburni, assembly GCA_033439095.1. Classification (NCBI taxonomy): domain Eukaryota; kingdom Metazoa; phylum Arthropoda; class Insecta; order Hemiptera; family Pseudococcidae; genus Pseudococcus; species Pseudococcus viburni. The sequence continues at coordinate 875,887 of JAVBJF010000120.1, read as the reverse complement.
TCAGACCCTGTACCTAATCTACGCCGAATACGAGTAATACGAACGAGTTTAACGTAAACGATAGACTTTATGCGCCCTGGCACGAATCGAATGAATTACCGTCGGATTTGAATTTCGCCGACTGGAAACAAAATCTAATCGTCGATGTGTGAAGCATTACCGATGATTTTTTACCCGAGTGCAAAGTCGTTGTTGATTACCGCCTACCGGTAATTAAAATTCACCTATGTTGCGTATCTATCTATGGGTAATTCTCTGAAAATGTCCATATTTCTGTTATCGAGATTTTTTTTGAATACTAATGATGCAATTGTCATTTTTTTTTTATTATTATTCTAAATGAGTATCTCCTCCAACTTTCCCTCAGATTGAAAATGTGCCCCGCTCCCCCTATGTGGGGGTTTTATCGACCCAAAGTGCAAAAGTTCCAAGGCCGTGGCCTGTTATCACTCACGTTTTAAAATTTCAATGTCCCAAAAATGGTACTAAATTAATATTTTTTTGAGGAAAAGTGAACTAAAGTTGCTTAGAATAGTTGAGTGTGTAGGTCAATGCACAAAAGGATGTTTAGAATTCTCCCACTTTGTCCCCAGGGGGGTTCAAAGTCATGTTATGGGAAATACGCTCCTAGGCCGTGGCGTTTTTTGTTTGCTTCTCATGCATCACCAAGTTTATATTTTGTTTTGCTGAGTGGCCATAATGCTTCACATGCATGATAAGAATATACTGCCGGCATTCAAAATGTTGAATATCATTTATTTATCTAGAATTAAAATTAAAATTGGTGAAAATTGTCGATTCCCGGATTTTGCCGTCTTAGGCCGTGGCTCATTACATCTCAGCCACATGATGTCCTAGGAATTTGGGGAAAAAAGGGGCATTGAAGATTAGTGAACACTTATAATATTCACCTATTCAATGTTCTCTGAAATTAATTTTTAAAGCCTCCTAAGTCAATTATTGACAAATTCTCTTAGGCCGTGGTCCATTGGTTTTTTTCTTAGGCCGTGGCAATGTCAATTTTTTATGGCCAAGGCCTAAGAATTCGTCTCTGTGATTTTTCAAGTTTATGAAAATTGTTTACTTAATACCTATGTAAGCATTTCGTAGTATGTGCTTACCTATTTAGTAAGAGTGAGACAAAATTTACTTTGAAAATTTCAAATTCAAAGTCAAATATTGAAATAAATTACAACCTATAATCAATCAGACAGAAATTTATAGGTAGGCACCTACTTTTGAGAATTGCACGTTTTGAGAACATATTTAATGACAGTACTTACATTTTTAGATAGCAGTCCTTTCTATTGCAGAATTATCTTGAGTTGTAGCTTACAAATCTCAAGGATTTAGTTCATTTTTTTCGTCCCACGACCTAAGAACTTCTTAGGTCGTGGACAATAAAATTTCGAACAGCTCCCCTGCCCCCCCAGGGGGGCATGACTTGAGCCGAATACCATAAATGATATCAGTGACCCATATACTCACAATTTCCATCAAAAAATTTCCCCCAAAAAACTTTTTTTTTTTGGAAAGAAAGGACATCAAAATATGGACATTTTCAGAGAATTACCCCTATACCTATACAAACATTAGGGTCTCAAAATGACTCAACCATCAGTTATTTTGAGCGAGTACTCAACGGAATGACTATCGGACTATAGCCATACTGAAAAATTAGCCTACCTCGAAAATCTTCAAAAAATTCCCAAGGAAGGGACTCAGGGGGCTCGATCCCCTCCTCTTCTTAAGCTCGGCAAGAAATTTTTTTTACTTAAAAATGTCAAAAAGAAGCGATTATTTGTTTTTCAAACATGACTTTTCAATAAAATTTCGCCCTCGTTTCACTGGGGCAGTATTTTAGTCACTCTCATATTTTCTTAAATACACATTAGAGTGGGTCGAAAAAAAACATATCTTGGATTTTGACCAAATTCGGTGATGTAATATACTTTGAGTGGAAGACTTCACAAAAAAATTTTGAGCTCCTGAGGGACAAGGGGAGGGGAGCACAAAGAGCTCAAGGTTCACCTCCTTTTGAAAAAAAAAACGCTGTTTTTTGCGTTTTTTAGCCAATCAAAATTGTGTGAGAAGCCTTCGTAGCACTTAAAAGATGTGATTTGAGTTTCTTCATCTCCCTAAACCATCGCCATATATCCTTCTCCGATCAAAACTCAGACTGCTACCAGAGGGGTTGAAAAGTTGCAAATCGCAATATTTCAATAATATGAAATTTTCATTAAGCTGGAATGATTTTTTTCATCGAGTAGGTAAGTGAACAAAAAATTTTTTCAACCACTGAAAGTATAAAAAATTTAGAATTTTTCTTTGAAAATTTTGTACGTCTGTGCAGCTAGTTGCTAATTGTGATGTTCTGATGTCATCAAATTCAAAACATACTTCTATTGATTGGAAGTAAAAATTTGTGCAATCACTTGACGAAAAAATAATGCATTCGAGTTCATAATATCAGAATATCACAATTAGCAACTGGCTGCACAGACGTACAAAATTTTCAAAGAAAAATTTTTAATTTTTAATTTTTAATTTCTGATGATTGAAAACAAAATTATTGTGAATTTTTCAAACGATAAAAAAATTAATTCGAGGCAACGTAAATTCCATAGTGTAGCATGTCACGATTTGTAACTGGCTGCACTGACATACAAAATTTTCGAATTATACTTTCAGCGATTTAAAAAAAAAAATACATAATATTTTCAAGCGAAAAAATAATCAATTCAAATTCGATATAAATTCCGTATTTTGGAATTTTATGATTTGCTGTTGGCTGCACTGGCGTATAAAATTTTCATTTTTTTTCAAAATTCAATTTCAGTGGTTGAAAATTGTTTTTGTTACATCAGAACATCACAATTAGCAACTAGCTGCACAGACGCAAAATTTTCAAAGAAAAATTCTAAATTTTTTATACTTTCAGTGGTTGAAAAAAATTTTGTTCACTTACTCGATGAAAAAAATCATTCCAACTTGATGAAAATTTCATATTATTGAAATATTGCGATCTGAAACTTTTCAACCCCCATGGTAGCAGTCTGAGTTTTGATTGGAGAAGGATGGCGATGGTTTAGGGAGATGTAGAAACTCAAATCGCATCTTTTAAGTGCTACGAAGGCTTCTCACACAATTTTGATTGGCTAAAAAACGCAAAAAACAGTGTTTTTTTTCAAAAGGAGGTGCACTTTGAGCTTCTCCTGCTCCCCTTCCCTCGCCCCTCGGGGGCTCAAAATTTTTTTGTGAAGTCTCCCACTCAAAGTAAACCACCTCACCAAAAGTCAAAATCCAAGGTATGTTTTTTTTTTCGTTCCATCCTAATACACATACAGGGTGGCTCAGTTAAGGTGTGAAATATTAAAACCACGTATTCTACTTATCATTTGGAGTAAAAAATGTTATGTACATGATGGGTCATAAACGCTTCATTACTGAGTTATTCGCCTTTAAAGGGGGCCCAGATTTCACCCAAAATTGGCAATTTTTGCTCTAGCAGTGAAAATTTTCGGGGGTAGGTGGTGGAAAAAGTGAAAGGAGGTCCATAGAAACGTATACCAATTTTTTTTTTTTTTTTTGTTTCATAAGTAAGTGTTTTAAAGCAAAAAATGAGTTTCTGTACCAGAAAAATGGTCGAACAAGAACAAGAAATCATTTTTTTGAAATTTTATTCACTTTTAGGGGTAGTACTACTTATTTAACACCTATTAACCCAAATTTCTGTTTTTTTTTTATTTATTGGATGCTGAATAATCAATTTATCAAATTTCGACCATCCCATGAAATTACAATAAAAATCGAATTTAATGATTATTTTCTCATGATTCCTCATTATTATAAAAAAAATTTCGCCTAAAAATTTTTTCTAAAAAATCAAAAAAATGGAGGGTATCTCAGCATAATTTATTTTGTGGCAACGCTGTAATTAACTTCCGCGTAAGTAATCCCGGCGCTCGTCTCGTTAAACGTAACATTTTACGGGCGTCGCGATGCGCAACGTTGCCGAATTTCCAGTTCTTTATTCGGCAATATCCCAGAAAGAAAGCGTTTTGGACCCATGTTGAATATGACATTTTTTGTTCGTATTGATAAATAGAATATGAGGTTTCAATATTTCACACCTTAACTGAGCCACCCTGTATAACTCTCTAAATTTGAATCAGTCAAATTTGATGAAATTTTACCTTTTTGAATCAGTGAAAAATGTTTATTGAAAAATAGTGATTTTTGAGTCAATTCCCAATTAGTCAAAAAATTTGTTATTTTGACTAAAAAATCAGTGAAAAATCACAGATTTTCAGTTAAATATATTTCACTGATTTAAAGGTCATTTTTTTAAATTTAATCGATTCAGATTTAGGAAGTAATATTGATTGTTGGTTCCAAAAATCTCGCCATTTTTCAATTTTTCTTTGCTCAAATCTGTACATGTATTACACCCGCCTACTGAAAATGTCCTGACTACTCCAACACCACTGAAATAAAATTTACTCAATTTTTCATTAAAATTTCATCCCCCGGCCTCCCCCTCAGGACTGTTTTTTTTCTTGAATTATCAACTCCCCTCCGACATAATTTTTGGGTGCGTTCGTGAATGGTTGACCTCGCTCATATGAGTTTCCTAGATCTTCTAAAACTAAAATGATACCGGATCCTTCGATGTTTCACACATGAACTTTTAATTAATAAGGTTGACTCATTTTTTCCATGACCTCCTTAAGCTTCCAAAACCTCAAATGTTGGTCAAAATATGAAATTCGGAGGGTTAGCGTAAACTTTTTAAAAAAAATTAACGCACTTATTGAATTGATTCCAAAAGTTTTGGATTTCTTACAATACATATAGGCGTTTCGACAGAAGTACGGAATTTTTTAGTTTTATGTATCTGCAAGGTATCCAAAAACCACGATCGAAAAAAGGATGATTTAATTAAGGCTAGAGACAGCACGAATTACGACGATTCTTATGAGATCAAAATTTTTGAAATCGGTATTCTTGAAAAATAATTCTCTTCCAAAAGAAATTATCTCCTATTAATTGCAAAATATAAAAAAAAGTTGTGGAACAAAAAATTGTGGATTTTCAATCCTCTATAACTTTTATTTCAAACATGTTTTCGTATCATAATCTTTCATGCAAACCTAATTTTTTGGGACACGCGGGTGAAAAAATTAAACAAAATTAAAGATACAAGAAAAGTTCGAAACAAAAGTTGTAAGGAATTGAAAATCCATAATTTTTTGTTCTACAATTTCGGAGAGAAAGAAGATGAAGGGTATCGCTGGAACAGCGGGCACCCCTAATCGAAAATGCTGTCGCTTCCAGTTCAAATAAAAAAAAAAATTAGCACCGAACGCGACACAACGCATTAATCTTTTCGTGCTATAGTTTGAAAACAACGGACGCGACGACGAAATACAAATTCGACTCGAAATAAATTTATTAAACGCGAAAAAACACCCCTGCACCGAGCCTTAGGCTCGAAAAAGTAAAAAAAAAATACATAACATAATTTCGGCAACCTCTCTCACCGCATCTTGCGGCGTTTGTTTCAACTCGTTTTTTTCACTCTCTGTTTGAACAAAAGGTAAACACGAAACTAAATTAAAACCAAGACTGGCCGAGTTTTTCTCCCTCTGCAACTCGTCATTTCAATTTTCAACTTGAAAAAAATACTAGAAGCGAAAATAATTCGAAGGTTTTGGCGGCAATTGGAAGTTGGAGCGAGGTGCCACCGCGCCGAGAAAATCGTCGGTTGTTGGAAATTCGTTCGAGTCGAATTGAAAAGCTGCGGGTAATGGTTTGAAAAATTAATGCCTCTGGTCTTGATTGTAATTTTCGTACATGAGTGTACGAGTAAGTATAGTGCGTTTGCGTATACTTACGAATGGTATATATACCTACACCTAGGCATGTTAGAAAAAAAGCAGCGGGAGACCGGAGTCATCTAGTAGTTTAGTCGATATGACGACAGATTCGTTTGTAAACTCTAGTACGTCAGTACGTCTTCGTCGTGCCGAATGAACCGCTGATTTATCTAATGAATCAATCTAATTGAACGAGTGGGCGATTGATTTTCGTTCAAATGGGACAAGTTTTTGGAGAAAAATTTTAAAGAGATTAAAGAGATGATTTACCATAGATTTTGTTTTGGCAGCCCTTTCTTTGCTTTATTTTGCTACAGAGCTTTAAATTTGTCAAAATTCCGTATTTTTGAACCCATTATTTAAAAAAAAAAATGAATGTTCGGAATATTGAAAACCTCGTAAAATGTTAAGTAATAATCAACCTAAGTTCAAAGAACCAAAGTTTTGTGGCTCCTTCAATTCGGAATTCCGGCAATATTCGATCGAATTCGTAGGAAATCAATATGAGCAAAAAGTCACCAATTTTAAATATTCTACGTGGTAAAAACGAATGACGCCAAAAAATGTTAATTTTCTTCATCGAACTAAACCGATAATTAAGACTGCCGATATTTGAATTTGTACAGAAAAAAAAACTCAAAAGTTATGCCGTAACCTTGGGAAAAGTTCGCGCGAATTATTCTCGAGAGAAGTTAATTACGCGAGAAACGCACCCTACACCCAATGGCGCCCTTCTATTCGATGAAAAACGTGACCGTAAGCTATAAAATCACAATTCGTTTTTCATTAATTAAATATCGCCGTTTTAAACATTTCAAATGATTTTAACAGCCATGCTGTACGATTCGAGGTCGTCACTGAACAAGGCGACGGAGGATGGAAACGCTGGATTTTTTCATTCTGCCATTTTTTTCCCCATCTCATTCTCTAGTATCTTTTTGACGTGTTTGACATCTTAACGCAGCGTAGGTATAGGGTGGGAATTGGCAAACGAAAGACTGCTCATCTTCGCAGATAGATACAGATTGCGTTGAAGTTTTAATTAAAATTCTGTCATTCGATGGACGTCGTGAACTGCGAAAAAAATTTAGACGTAGTTAGTCGAAGAGAAAAAAACAGAATAAAATGAAATCAAAAGTCGAGCCGAAATTATATTTAGGTACTGGAAATCTCGGCGAAACCGCCAGTTAGTTGTTCTTGAATCTTTTCTGATGTAAACAGAGAAACGCACAGCTCGTAAAATATTATTGCCGGTAAGTAATCGTCAAAGGTGGAAACCAAGTGGAAGTAAACGCGTATATTTTCTATGACCTATTTGTTACTGTTACCGCTGCCGATTGTATTTGGGCGAGTACGTTTATTTATACGTATGGTATTCGCATTTATGTACTCGTGAAATGGCGCATGGTAAATGGCTCGTAGATGATTTTCCGAGTTTATTGTTGAAATATCAATATGCTTTCGAATGATAGACAGTTAGATACCTGTAATAGGAAGAAAGACGTCGCTGTTCTAACCCTATATTTAATACTTACATCGATATCGTCGGTATACGCGATGAAATAATTTATTACGTGCATGAATGGCCGCATTCGATGTTGAATTCGAACGTGATATCGATGGTACCTATAAATAAGAATTCCCACCCAAATTATTGTTTTCAGTCATTAATTTTTCAAAAGCCCGGTAGGTATCGCACACACCCTCCTAATTCATAGTGTCTGTCTTACAAAATCCAAAAGCAGATCACATTCCTCCACATTCTAATGGGAAGTTTTGACGTCATAGGCAGTTCTGAAAATTTTTAGAAAGATTAATATTGAAATGAGACTTAAAAACCTCCATTATTAACCTTCCATCATCATTTTAGGGCGTTTCTTACACTGAGAAAAATGGAGAATGGAAAATGAATAGAAAGTGTTGCAAAAAATTATAAATTTTATTCAAAAAAAATAAATTTTATCCAAAAAAAATAAATTTTATCCAAAAATAATAAAGTTTATCCAAAAAAAATAATAACGGGGCACCATTCGCAAAATTAGAAATTTTTATTTAAAAAAAAAACCTTACGCAGTCGCGTAAGGTAACCGACTTTTCGGTTTTCACATACAACGTAATGTAAATTTATTAGCATCGAAGGATGATTCAACTCGAAAAATTAAGGCCAAATTTGAAATCAACAATCCTTTTTACATAATTTATATTGCTTCTTTTCAAGTTAAGTTCAAAATTTTGAACTTCGATACCCCTTATGACATCTAGGGAAATTCAAATCGAAAAACTAAGGCCTTTGAAATCAGTTTCAAGTTATTACTCGAAATTAAAATTTTTGCCCAGTACCCAATTCCAAAATTTTGGACCTCTAAGCTGTCTAATGTACATAGGGGAACCTAGGGGGCTGAAATCGAAAAACCAAAGCCTAATTTGAAACATAACCCCAAATTACATAAAAGCTGTATGTATAATTTTAAAGTAATTGCCGAAATTGAAATTTCAGCCTTTCCCTCCTCCATCCCCTCAGGCATCCTCAAGTCCCTAGGGACATCTAGGAGATTCGAATCGGTAAAACAAAGACAAATTCGGAATCCGCGACCCACAATGTGTCAGAATGTGCCCTTTTACCGAATTTTGAATGCCAAAATGCAAAATGTGAGTTTTGAACCTCTCATTACCCCCTTTAGTGACCGTTTTTTGAGTAAAGGAGGCGTCCCGCAAAAAAGTTAGTGAAGGACGTTGTAGAGAATTAAATTTACTTTCGTCAGTGTGTCATCACATTTTTTTGAGTGGGCTTCAAAAAAACTGTTAATCAATTTTCAGCTACCTGGTGGATGGCATACCTGAACCGATTGAACTGAAATTTTTACTGTATCACCTTCCAACTTTCCTCTGTCACTTCTGAAAATTTCAGCTCAATTGGTTCAGGGGTTCTTGAAAAATAAAAATTTAAAGCGTTCTGCAACTTTTACTTCATTTGATTGAAATTTCTAAAATTCCCACCTTTTTTATTTTATTCAAATTTCTCAAAGTTCAAAGTAAGATATCTCGAAAACGGCTGATTGGATTTTAAATCGGTTTGAAAATCTCAAAATTTCGATCCTTCCTCTACGGTTTTTGTAATATCTGTCCCCTTATGAAAGTTCACAGCTTTCGTGTTTAATCAAAGACAAAAGTGTACCTTTTTCATTAAAATTTCACAAATTTTTTTTTATTCATTTATTCAAATTTCTCAAACTTTAAAGTTCAATATTTCGAAAACGGTTGAATGGATTTCAAATCGGTTTGAAAATCTCAAAATTTAAATCCTTCCTCTACAATTTTTACCGACTTTTTTGTAATTTGTGTTTTTTTCTGAAAGTTCGACGCTTTCGAGTTTAATCAAGACAAAAGTGTACATCATTCATTCAAATTTATCAAAGTTCAAAGTTGTGATATGTGTTTCCTTCTGAAAGTTCACAGTTTTCGAGTTTAATCAAAGACAAAATTGTACCTTTTCCATTCAAATTTCTCAAATTTTCACCTTTTTTATTCATTTATTCAAATTTCTCAAACTTCAAAGTTGAATATCCGAAAACGGCCGAATGGATTTCCGAGATATCTTACTTTGAACTTTGAGAAATTTGAATGAATGATGTACACTTTTGTCTTTGATTAAACTCGAAAGCGGCATTGTTAATCCTAAAGACTAAACCTCACCTCACCTTGACATTCAGTCGATCTAAAAAAAATCGTCGTTTTGAAAATTCCAAAATTACGATGAAAAAAAATTTCAAAAAATTACTCCGCCAGCGGGATTCGAACCCGGGACCTTCCGCACTGTGAGCCATCGCTCTGTCCATTCAGCTACCGGAGCAGCTAGCCGAAATGTGTTTGACAACGATATACATGTCACTAAACTACGTAAAACTACCCCCCCCCCCATGCGCGCGTACGCGTACGCATACGTATACACGCGTACGCATACGTATACACGCGTACGCATACGTATACACGCGTACTACGTCATTAATATTTTCCTGTCATGAATTGTTTCCCAATTTTGTCTTTGATTAAACTCGAAAACTGTGAACTTTCAGAAGAAAACACATATCACAACTTTGAACTTTGAGAAATTTGAATGAATGATGTACACTTTTGTCTTTGATTAAACTCGAAAGCGGCGAACTTTCAGAAAAAAACACAAATTACAAAAATTGTAGAGGAAGGATTTAAATTTTGAGATTTTCAAACCGATTTGAAATCCATTCAACCGTTTTCGAAATATTGAACTTTAAAGTTTGAGAAATTTGAATAAATGAATAAAAAAAAATTGTGAAATTTTAATGAAAAAGGTACACTTTTGTCTTTGATTAAACACGAAAGCTGTGAACTTTCATAAGGGGACAGATATTACAAAAATCGTAGAAGAAGGATCGAAATTTTGAGCAATTTTTGTGATATGTGTTTTCTTCTGAAAGTTCGCCGCTTTCGAGTTTAATCAAAGACAAAAGTGTACATCAATCATTCAAATTTCTCAAAGTTCAAAGTAAGATATCTCGAAAACGGCTGAATGGATTTTTAATCGGTTTGAAAATCTCAAAATTTCAATCCTTCCTCTACAATTTTCGTGATATGTGTTTTCTTCTGAAAGTTCACAGCTTTCGAGTTTAATCGAGGACAAAATTGTACCTTTTCCATTCAAATGTCTCATATTTTCACCTTTTTTATTCATTTATTCAAATTTCTCAAACTTCAAAGTTCAATATCTCGAAAATGGTTGAATGGATTTCAAATCGGTTTTAAAATCTGAAAAGTTCAAGCTTTCCTCTACAATTTTTGTGATATGTGTCCTCTTCTGAAAGTTCGCAGCTTTCGAGTTTATTCAAGGACAAAGTGTACATTTTTCAGTCAAATTTCTCAAAGTTCAAAGTTAGATATCTCGAAAACGACTAAATGGATTTTAAATCGGTTTGAAAATCTCAAAATTTCGATTCTTCCTCTACAATTTTTGTGATATGTGTTTTCTTCTGAAAGTTGGCCGCTTTCGAGTTTAATCAAAGACAAAAGTGTACATCATTCATTCAAATTTCTCAAAGTTCAAAGTAAGATATCTCAAAAACGGCTGAATGGATTTTAAATCGGTTTGAAAATCTCAAAATTTCGATCCTTCCTCTACAATTTTCGTGATATGTGTTTTCTTCTGAAAGTTCACAGCTTTCGAGTTTAATCGAGGACAAAATTGTACCTTTTCCATTCAAATGTCTCACATTTTCACCGTTTTTATTCATTTATTCAAATTTCTCAAACTTCAAAGGTCAATATCTCGAAAACGGTTGAATGGATTTCAAATCGGTTTGAAAATCTGAAAATTTCAAGCTTTCCTCTACAATTTTTGTGATATGTGTCCTCTTCTGAAAGTTCGCAGCTTTCGAGTTTATTCAAGGACAAAGTGTACATTTTTCAGTCAAATTTTTCAAAGTTCAAAGTTCAATATCTCGACAACGGCTGAATGGATTTCAAATCGGTTTGAAAATCTCAAAATTTCAATCCTTCCTCTACAATTTTTGTGATATGTGTTTTCTTCTGAAAGTTCACCACTTTCGAGATTACTCAAAGACAAAAGTGTACATAAACGTATATATATATATATATATATATATATATATATGTAAGGAAACCTCGTTTTTTCTCACACGTCCTATCGTGTTCAGAAGGTCCTAAAACGTGAAGAAAAGTTGGTCCCGACGTCCATTTCAACCATGATGAACAATTTAGTACTCGACTTTTCCATAAATGGAAAAGTCGGTAAAATAATAAAATTTATCACAAAATTTGGTAAAGTTTATTGCATAGAAAATAAAGTTTGTCAATTTTGCGATAAATATTATTATTTTTTGAATAAATTTTACTAGTTTTGTGAATGGTGCCTTTTTATTATTACGTTTAATAAAATTTATTTTTTATTTTTTTGAGTGTAAGACACAGTGAATTTTTTTTTCGAACTTTGAAGATTTCACCCCTTGGAGTGGTTCATTTTCCGGTAAAAATGGATTTCAAAAATGCTAGCCACCCATATCAATCACAGGCTAAGAACTATTTTTTTGGGAGGGGGAGGGGTGATTAATGCAGAATTTCCAAAAAGTCACATTTGCCACCATAAGCAATTTCGAGAAAAATACAAAAAAACTGTTTTAGCATATTGCCAGGTACGACCTGAAAATAGCATTCCCAGAAAAAACGAATTTCTTTTTGATAACTCGTTTTTCTTTAAATGGAGGGGGAAGGATGGCAAATGTGAGTTTTGTTTCCAACATGCATTTTTTTACCACTTCAAAAAATTTCGTAGAATCGAATTTGTAGAGCTTAAAAAAATAAATATTTCTTGACTTTTGAGATTTTTGCCCCAATTCAATCGTCTTCGGGTTATGAACCAGTTTTGAAATGCATTCCACAATTGATGCATTTCGAAACTGGTTCATAACTCGAAGACTATTGAACTAGGGCAAAAATGCCAAGCGACAAAAATATTTCTTTTATCAAGCTCAATAAAATTTTATGATTTTCTATTCCAACTCATGATTTTGACAGCAATTTTCTGCCTGAGGAGGACGGTTCAGTAAAAAAGTAAAAATTCCAGGTTGTACAGCGTATGAAACTCCTTCAGAATCAGTCATAAAAAAAAATGAGTTTTGCTTCCAGACCCATGACATAGGACTCGGTTTCGATTTTTGGAGATGAACTTTAGACCCGAGGAACCATCCTAGGAGGATTCAGGGAACCTTAAATTAGATAAAAATGGATGAAATGTATTATTTGAGGCCCCCAGAACTCTTTCTAGGATGGTTCCTCAAGTCCAAAGTTCATCTCTTAAAATCAGAATTGAGTCACGTATTCAGATTTTAAAGGAATATTAGGAAATTTTGCATTAATCCTCCCTCCCCCAAATTGATTTTTAGCAACGTTATCCTAATTTAAATCCCATAAGAAAAAAAAGGCCCAGCGCTTGGCTCCTAATGAATCAGGCATTTGCAAAACGCCATAAGTCCATGTGACCTAGCATAAAAAAACCACCCTTGGAGGATCAAAAATTGGACCCCCTAAGGGTTATTTTTATATGCAAGGTCACATGGACTTATGGCGTTTTTCAAATGACTGGTTCAGTATGGGGCTAAAATTTTTGGAATCTCTTTTTCAAAGGAAACTGAACCACTTCATAGGGCAAGATCTCCAAAATCCAATTCAAGACACTCCCTACTTTAGATGTTTAAACAGTATTGAAATTTTTTTGAAAAAAAGAATTGTTAGCTTGAAAATTTACTTATCAATGAAAATGAGGATTGCCATTTTTGCAAACGATGACACTGCTTGAGGTTACTTTGAAAGTTGACGATTTTCGATCATCCTGACATCGGCTATTTGGCGAAAAACGAGGGAATAAGAAAAGATAATCACCTACAAGATGAGGACCAAGAACGAGATCTCCCAATTGGTATGACGTATAACGAATTATACTGAATGAACTGAAAAGTGAAGAGCTGAAGACCATTCATTTTTCCCGCTCTTCGGTCGTTATTTCAAAGAATTTTTAATGATACCCCCGTCTTCAGCAGATCTAATATTATAGAGAGAAAATTAATAAGCTTTAATTCAAAGGGATATTTTTATCAAAAGTTGCTCGTAGCACGTAAAAGCGTAAAGCGTCGTCGTGACTCGATTAAGCTCGCAGTAACTTTTACAAAGCACCTTTTGATAAAATGGAAAAGTTTGCAAGCACTGAACGGTGTATTAAAAATTTAAATTTCTAAATTGGCCAATGTCCAGTATTATTGGCAAGGTATATTCAACGCGTAATATTTTGCGCTCGAGTGCCCTGACAAAACCCTTGCAATTTTCAACCTTTCTATTTTCCCTCTCTTACACTCTCTCGCTTTAGTTTTTCTTTGTGTATAGATCTTGGTACTACACAAATTTCTAGAAATAACATTATACTTGATATACCTGATCGACATTTACAAAAATCATTTATCGCTTTCGAACGGTTAAAAATTTAATAAGGGGTTGCAATTGCTTCGACGTGATGGTTTCCAATGTAAAGGATGAGAAGGAAATAGTGGCAATATAAAAGTTCTATTTTTGAAACGAGTAAGAAATGACTGCGTAGAAAAAGTGGATGATGAGAGATATTTTGCATTTGAAAAAATAATGAACGAGAATCGAATCGCGTGCGATAATTTATCAAAATTTCATAGTCCGAGTGAGGTAAGAAAGGGCAGGACTTCGTATAAATTTTACGAGAAATCGAAGCAAACGAAAAAATATTGTCGAATCGAGACTGAATGACAAACAGCTGCGGAAATTGGAAATAATTTTGATGGTGGTTCAAGCGCGTTCGTTGACTTTCGTGTCGAATAAGTTGCCTAATGATACAATGCAATGCAGGCTTAGCTGTATAGAAAATACATGAAGGGCTTAAACTGCGCGAGACATAACGGGTGTAGTCTTTAAAACGTGAAAATAAATGCGAATGATTTATCTCCCAAGATCCTTTTCAATGTCGTCACAGATGGCCCTTAAAAATTATTCATTTCATACACAGGGTCTACCTTACCTATATGCTAAACATTTGAGAACATTGTGAACGGAATTGATAACGAGGCTGAGTCGAGTCGCTGGTTTTCTATGTTATGTTTTTTCCTATTCGTTTCTAATTTTTTTTGTTTTCGTTTTTTGTTTTACGCAGAATCCGAGCCGATTAACGAGAAAGTATCAGACGAAGCCGAAACAGCGGCTGCTATTAAAATTCAAGCAGCTTATAGAGGTCATAAAGTTAGAATGGATTTGCGAAAGCCAGACGACAACACTACGAATCTTTTACCTGAATCTGAAGCCGAATTAGAAGGTAAATTTAAAACATTTGCCCACTTCTTTTGGCGCGTAACTTTTTTCTATTCGTTTCGGGGAAAAAACCTTCAGTCACTTTATGAGTTACGATGAGGTGTGTTCGTCCACCATTTTGTTGCTTGGAGAACAACCGAACTAGTCCGGGCGTTGGAAACCCTTTGGCCCCTCTGATGTCGCCGGAGCTGAAATTTTTTGGGGATACTTCTACAACCAAATAATCCTCCTTGTTAATTGGAGCGAAATCTATGCAAAAAATCACTCTGAACGAAAAGTTGATAGGCTAATAGGATTTGCCATCTCAAAATGTATATAAAAAATAACAAAATTTTTCAAAATTGAAATTTTGAGGCGGTTTTATAATCGAAAAACTGGATTTTTATTGTAATTTCAGTCGAAAATGTCAAACTTTGGGAAGCGATGGCTCAGCCCCCTGAACTCTAGGGGGGCTGAAATTGTTTTTGGACACCTAAATAACTCTGCACGTGAATTTGAGCGAAAATTGCAATTAACATACGAGCGTATGTCTTTTTAAATAATTTTTTTGATGTTTTTTCTCCTGGGCTAAATGACGAATTACACCGGTTTTTCTAATATTTGATCAACTCCCACCTCTCAAAAACATCTGAAAAAATGTTATTTTGCTGCCCATCTCAAAATTGTGACCCCAGGGCGATTTGAAATTTTCAAAGTCAAATTCAAGGTCATTAAAGTGGTCGAAAAAATCTGAAAAAATTTCAATATACTCCCCTCAAGTATCTCTACCATTGCACCAAGTTTGAAGTAAATCTGTTGGAAACTCGCGGGGATAAAATTTTTAGCTTGGAAATCACGTATTTTGGGGCATCAGCCCCCCAGGGTGAGATAAAAATTCGCTCATGCACTCTAAAATTATCTTCTACCAATACATATCAAATGGCATAAAAATTTTGACAAAGTTCCACCAGAGGCCAAAGACTCCTTTACCACACCAGAGCCTTTCAACGTATTCTGAAAAAAACAACCAAAAATTTCAAACTATTACCCTCCTCCTCCCCTTTTCCAGTAATGTCGACTTCGGTTCCTTCCTGGCTCTGGACTTTTGATGATTTTTTGACTTATTTTCGTGACTTTCTCGTGACTTTCGCGACCTAGTAGACATCTTATTCATCCGAATTTCAACCACTACTATACGTATTGCAGGGTGTCCACCATATTTCAGAGATGATTTTCCCCAACTTTTCCAGGGTTTCCAGACCAATTTTTCGAAGTTTTCCAGACCTTTTAAATATGATAAATATATTCATGAACCAAGGGAGTGGGGGGGGAGGATTTTTCGCGTGATGTACTTACATCCCGAAATTTTGCATAAGAATAATGAAGAGTCTAACGAATTTTTTTTTCAAAATCACTAGGTACTTTTTACGAGATTTTTAGATACTCCTCTTCGGGCCAAAAAAGATTCAAATTCAATTCCGAAAATTTTTGAACCTATCCAACTCTCCCTCACCACAAAAATTTAAAAATTTGAATTTATGACAGAAAAAATTTTAAATAAAAAAGAAAAAACTATATAAGCATTTCAAAGCAAAATTATAAAGTTTTGAAAAATGATACAAATTATGCCAGGGTATCTACCAAATCAAGCGAATGAAAATTCGGATTTCTCGGGTCTGAAAATTCAAAAATCTCTTCATATTTTATTACCCTCCTCCCCCCCCCAACCACAAAAAAATAAGGAGGAAAAGCGAGAATTTTGCGAAAAAAAATTTCAAAAGATTATAAATTCACCACTTTTTTCTCATTGAGGTTTTCCAAAACTTTTTTTAACACCGCGGACGAGAGCATCATAGCATTTCTTTCTCATCACAGCTCATTAAAAAGTAAGTTTCCAAAAAACTTAGATTTTAAATGAATTTTGTAGAAAGAAAAAGTGTAAATTACCCCGAGCCAGAGGTGCAACGATTACGATTTTAATCGATTATAATCGATTCTCATCCCCCGATTAAAATAATCGGACGAGCATCGATTATTCCACGATTATTCGAAGATAAGTAAAGAAAAATTTCCAATCTTTCTGATTGGTCAAATTATATGTGACGTAATTTTTTTTCTAATCAAAACAATTTGAGTATCTGACGTCACGCATCTCTGGCCAATTAAGAATACTTAAATTTTAGGGACCGATTAATCGATTATTAATCGATTAATTCCGATTATTTTTGAAAAAACCATCGATGTAGCATTGATTATAATCGTTGCATCTCTGCCCCGAGCACAGCGAGGGAATTTTTTTTTTGAATAATTCATAATTTAATGGACAAAGACATGCATTTAAATATCGATTTTATTGTACCTTACGGTCAACAAAAAATGAATAAAAAATCAGTCAAAAGATGTAATAATTTGGCCCAAGCGGAGCGAGGGCAAAAGTTTTTGAAAATTTTATAATGAAATAAGCAAAAAACACATTTCTAAACGATTTATCCTTTTTTTTGGATTTACAAAAAATTCCAGAGAAATTTCAAAATTCCCTGACTTTTCCAGGGTTTTCAGAGAATGGACACCCTGTCTAGGTATTTTTCACGTTAACTCTCATGTCCCGATTTGATATAATCAGAAACGAACATGCGACGTAAAATCAGCAGCACTCAATCTATCAATCCGATTGAACAATTTTATTACGACGTTTACCAACGATTTACTTTTGTTCGCGAGTTTTTTAAAACAATCCGCAAACAGGGCGAATTCGTGTACTTTTCGCGAGTTAATTAAAAAAATTCTTTCGCCTCGGTTTGAAAAAAGTAACGTAAGCCGACTTCATTTCCGACGTTTCGCGTTGATATCTGTGAAACTTAATTTTCGACGTTCGTTGCTGATACTGATACCGCGAAAACGAATAAATTTTTTTCAGCAGAGACGAAAAAAAAAATCCAGGGAGGAAAAAACACAAATGGTAAAAA
This sequence comes from Pseudococcus viburni, assembly GCA_033439095.1. Lineage (NCBI taxonomy): Eukaryota > Metazoa > Arthropoda > Insecta > Hemiptera > Pseudococcidae > Pseudococcus > Pseudococcus viburni. The sequence goes on along the minus strand of JAVBJF010000120.1, from coordinate 858,192 downwards.
AGATTATCATCTGGGGAAATTTTCTAATTTATTTCGTTCGCTGAACCCGCGAGGGTTCAGACACGATTCAAATTAAGAGGGATTTTTTTCCGTACTCGAAACTATTACGAAGAGGTATTCGAGCAAAGGTGAACTTATGCAGAATAAATTTTCAAATGCAAACTTGATAAAAAGCGATCTTTTTGGGCGCCTACTCTTGAACGTATATACGCGTCTGGCGTAATAATATACAGCAAACTTACAAAAACTATCAAGGTATACCTACATATAGCAAATCGTCGTAAAAGTTTTCAAAGTTTTCGGTATAATTTTAATAAGTATAGAGGTAGGTAAGTAAATATATTTTAAACTATATTCACGAGGCAAAACGTACTGCAGATGTTTTCTTCTTGGTCCGTTATATGGCGTTAACATAATTTGACAGATTCATTAACAAATTACTTCGACCGGAAGGCGACAAACGTTTCATTGCCACAAGATTAAGTATACCCAATTTTTTTTTCTTAGATTGCGACACATATTCGAGTCGATCGTACTCCTTTTATTCGTTACCCATAAGGTCGCCATTTTCCCTCAACGTTTTGATAAATTATTGGAATTTTTCGTCGAGTTCATTTACAAATTCAAGTGCGTACTTGAAAATATTCGAAATTACTTTCGATTCGTTGCCACACTTGCGCGTACTCTTCACAACGAGTATATGAAAAGTAAAACAACCACTTGTGCAAGTTGAAAAAAAGCAAAAGAAAAATCGAACAACGTATAATAACGTCATCGAGAGTGTCGAGTAAATTAGAAGCATTTTTATTTACCTATTCGTAATTTATTATAACACCACCTTTGAGTAGTCCATCTACTCAAGTATACATACATGTGTAACGATAATCAACTGCGAGTAAAGAGCTCTCAAATATGGTGTAATGTACATGTAGGCCTAGTGTAACCATGTTATATATTTCCCTTCAAACGTATAATTTTTCCTTCATTCATTCCTGTACGTTATAGGGCTATGGTGTACACTGTACAGTAAAGGTTCTCCGAGGGAAATTCAGTTCGATAGTTGAGAATTAATGGTTGAACTACGCGTAAAAGATGGAATATTGACACCGTACAGGCAGGGTGTTTCAAAGTAGTTTGGCAGTATTAGGCTATATTTTTGAGAAAAAAATGACTATTGGTGAAACGGTTCTGAAATTTAGCACGCTGGCTTCTAAAATCAGTAGAAAATAATAACCAAGGAGCACCAACAACCCCGAACCCCCGTTTCAGCCTCAGAAACACCCTCACCTTCTATTTTGGGGTAAACAAAGGTTGACGACATTAGTGTCGTTTCCATATAAATCGAAGCACCTGAACACGAATATGAAGTCAGATTTGCAATTGGTTAACCTTTCAACTTCAAGTACCCCATTTTGTAGTGGGTTGCTCAGCGATTTTAAAATTAGAAAAAAAAAAGAGAAAATGAAAAGTCATTAAATATACAAAAATCAATTACCCGGCTTTTTCATGAAAATTCATTTCTTTAAAACATATCCATGATTAAAAGCTTTTGCTCTAAAACGAAAGTTATTGGCCAATTTTTTTTATATCAAGTGCAAAATTGAGATAATTATATTTTATCAGCATGGTGTCTACTGGATCTGAAAAATGAGAATTCTAGCCTTTTTTTCGGATTTTTCTTGCTCTAAAATTTTAATACAGGCTTTTTAGGTTTTGACCCAAAAAAAATTAGCAGAAAGGGGAAGTTTCGTATATAAGCTCAGTAAGACATGTATTTCAATATTCTCGAACTTCCCTAAAATTGGTGAATATTTTGACCCCTTTTTGGGGGTGAGAGGGTTCAAATTTTGGTTTTTCGGCCATAACTTTCGAAATTACGCATTTACGAAAAATAAGTTGAAACAAAAGTTGTAGAGAATTAAAAAAACAAATAAATTTGTTATTTACAGTTTTTTCCTAGGACGTCATGGAAGGGAGCTGGGGTTTTCCGAAAAAAATCAATTTTGAAAATTCCCTATTATCAGAAATAATTATCAAAAATCGGATTGATCGACTTTTGGAAGCGGTTTTTTTGCATAGTACATATATCCCATTACTATGTAGAACAAGAAAAATGTATAGCCGACCCCTCATCTCAGAGGAGGGGGGTGGACCCTCCAAAGAAAAAGTCGCGTTTCCCCCCAAGCATAGCTCAGCTACAGTGAAAAATTCGAAAAATTGGTTCAAACAAACATTGTAGAGCGTTAAAAGACGAACATTTTATATTTTTTACTTTTTTTCTACGTTGTCTTGGGGGCGAGTTATCGCAAAAAGAAAACAAGCGACGCGGCGTTCAAAAATTTTTCATCAACTCAATAAATTATGCAAAAGTAGATCTGGTATAAAATATAGCGAACCAATAGCCCAAAAAGTGAACTACTGGGGTTTTTGTGATCACTGAACTCGATTTTTATTATCATTTAACCCTTGAACCTAAATTGGACCCCAAAAGACAAAGCATAAAATTTGTAAAACATTTTTGAACGCTGCGCCGATTTTTTTTCTTTTTGCGATAACTCGCCCCCAAGACTACGTAGAAAAAAAGTAAAAAAAGTAAAAAAAGTAAAATGTTCGTCTTTTAACGCTCTACAATGTTTGTTTGAACCAATTTTTCGAATTTTTCACTGTAGCTGAGCTATGCTTGGGGGAAAACGTGACTTTTTCTTTGGATGGTCCACCCCCCTACTCTGAGATGAGGGGTCGGCTATACATTTTTCTTGTTCTACATAGTAATGGGATATATGTACTATGCAAAAAAACCGCTTCCAAAAGTCGATCAATCCGATTTTTGATAATTATTTCTGATAATAGGGAATTTTCAAAATTGATTTTTTTCGGAAAACCCCAGCTCCCTTCCATGACGTCCTAGGAAAAAACTGTAAATAACAAATTTATTTGTTTTTTAATTCTCTACAACTTTTGTTTCAACTTATTTTTCGTAAATGCGTAATTTCGAAAGTTATGGCCGAAAAACCAAAATTTGAACCTTCTCACCCCCCAAAAAGGGGTCAAAATATTCACCAATTTTAGGGAAGTTCGAGAATATTGAAATACATGTCTTACTGAGCTTATATACGAAACTTCTCCTTTCTGCTAATTTATTTTGGGTTTGGGCTTTATTTTAGCTAAAAAGTCCGTATTATTTCCAGAAAACAGTGTCCCATTTTTAACCTTTAATTAAAAAATTCAAGTAAAGATGAAAATGTTGACAATTTTTGCTTTTTGCAATAAAATTATTAAAATTCTTGCTATTTTCTGGATTTTCTTGTTTTTCCTAATTTTCTTGCCAGTGGACACCATGTCAGTGTAATATTTCGCCAGACTTCGTGGTAACAAAATTATAACATTTTAACAAAACTTTCATACCCCCTACCCTCCTCTCTGAAAGAGATCGGACGAATTTACGCGAAAAGAATGGCTTAAAGACTGCATTTCAAATCGTCATTACTTCAAACAAAACCAGAACTGAAATTGAATCGTGTTAAGTCAAAAGCGACCAAGCGACAAATTTGAAAGTGCTGAGATTTTAACATATTTCTCACTGGGAACACAAAATAAGCTTCTAAACACGTAAATTACTGATATGTAGATTAATGTTACCAGAGTTCACATTTCTCATACTTATTATCCCTTCTTCAACTTTTTCAGAAGTTATCGTACTTTTACATTTGGTTTTTAGTGAACTTTTTGATGTCGCTTGGGCTCTTTTGATTTAACACGGTTCAATTGGTTGATCCACATGAAGGCTCCTGGCGCAGAACTCAACATATCGTCCCCCTAATGCTAAAAGGACGTAACTCCAAAACTTTACTTTTCATAGGAGAGCTGAAAAATTGTTTTACTTAAGATTTTTGAATTTTGTGGAGGAGGTGTTGATTTTACTATGTTTTTTTTTAGTGTTTAGAATGAATTTTCAATAATTTTTTTTTCAAAATACAGATTTTTAATTTTTAAAATGGAGTTACGACTTTTTATACTTGAACACAGAAAACTTATGGAGTTGAAAAAAAATAATTGGAAATTCATTCTTAACGCTAAAAAAGCATATTAAAATCATTGCTTCCTTCACAAAATTCAAAAATCATAAATAATACAGTTTTTTTATCACTCTAGTAAATAGTAAAGTTTTGAAGTTACGACATTTTAACAATAGAGGAACGATTTGATGGAGTTACGACCAAAAAGTTTCAAAATTTTTAGAGTATAGAGTTAGGCCAATATCTTTTTTTTTTTTAATTTCAAGAATTTCTTTCACTTTTGGGTTGAAATGATGTTATCACCAGATGGAGGACGTCCCAAAGTTGTCATTTCAGCAAAAAAACAAAAACTGCTAAATTTTGGAGTTACGACCTTCTAGCATTTGACGAACGATATGTTCATAAAGCACAGCACAAATCTACATATGTGTCATTCGCCGAGAAAAGGGACCTAGTGCAAAAAAATAAGTTTTCGAGAAAAACGAGTTTAGAGTTGGCGCAAAGTAATACTTGTGTGAACATGGCTTCAGTGGTCTTATAATGCTTCGCTATCATTGGTCACATCAATACTACTATTTCCAAATTTTTTTCGCCCATAGCGTGGCGCTTGCTCTAATAATTGTAGCTGTCATTACATTACGTAGTGCTACTATAATTATTTTATCGAATTCATTTTTTTCAAATTATTTTCAAAATTTATGAACATTGAAGATAATTAAATGATGTAATTACATTTATTTTTGATTTTTACAAATGAATTTGAATAAAATGAGTGCTATTGATAAATTGGACACGAAATAAGGAAGTGTTGAATGCAATTTATAATAGTAAGATGAAAACTGAAAGTGAAACTATTCAAAAGAAGAATTTAGTTCAAATAATTGAATAAACCATAAGAAATGAAATGATTTAGCATAGAAAAATAATGCGACAATTCAAAAAAAAACCAATCAATTCCAAAATCTCAGAAAATTTTTCAATATTTTTTCAATTTTTTGAACCTTTTTCTGTTTGCTTTTACATTTTACGAGATTTAATAAACGTTTTTGAAAAAAACTACCTATCCCATCTTATTCTACATACTTTGAAGTATCAGAATCCGTGATTAACTCAAAACCCATAATTTTGCACAGGTGGTCCCTTTTCTCGGCGAATGTCACTAATGAAGTATGAATTTCTAAAATAGGGTACGAACTTTATACTTTGAAAACACATCCCTGAGATCAGGTAGAGTTATATTACTAAAAATGTCAACAGAGGAAGAAAGGAGGAAGAGAAAATTGACAATATTTTTTTTTTAATTTTGAAATACATATTAATGGGTAAATATATAAATTTCTTAATTTATGAAATTGCTCAGTTGATATTACATTATTTATTGCGCTTTAAAAAACTGCTAAAAACAGTTTTAGCATTGCTACTGTGGCACTTCAATAATTTTTCAAACTTTACAAAATTTAGAAAAAAGAAAGTAATTTTTTCACGTTCGGTATGGTTTTTTGGAACGAAAAATTTAACGTAATCTTACAATTCGGGAAATTTTGTAGGAAAACAAGATGACGTTTTTGTAGTGTTATAATTTTTTTATTTTTCAAAATTCTCTTTTTTTTATTATGTAGTTTTATAACCAGTTTGAACATTACTTTCGACTTCGACTTTAAAATATAGTCATTTTGGCCAAACATTGTGAAATTAATCGTTAAAAAAAGATTTCTGATATTTTTTTTGGATATGCAACTTTTGTGCTCTTATTTATCTAAAAAATGTTTCGATCTTACAAAAACACAACGATTATAGTACATATTTTTTTACGTACTATTATTTACATTAATATAGGTAAAAAATATTTACGTACATCTTCATACAACCTTGTCTTTGTGCTCTTACTACAAATAAGTTTGCTAAAGTTTTGGAGATACCACTTTTAATTTTTGAATTTTATTAATTTTCTAGCGATTTTTATAACGTTTTGATGATTTTATCGAAAAGTTGATAATCATTTGAACCAAAATCAATCAAAATGCCACTTTTCAAAAAAAAAATGCCACGTACAACCTTTGTGCTCTTACCCCTCGATGTATCTTTTCACAATCCTTAAAAAGTGGTAATTTCATTCAATTTTGGGGGTGTTTTTGTTGTGTTTTTAGCTTTTCAGTTTTTTAACCATTATTAAAAAATAAAAAATTTCAAAACTAAAGGTTCAAATTTTCTCATTTCTTTGAGAGAACTAGGAGAATAACCGTTAACCTCAATTTTTCAATTGGTTGGAAATTTAGAATGCCCAGAGTTTCTAAATTGGTAAAATTTCATGATTATTTGGTTTCTGGTTCTTTATTTCGATAAAGAAAAATTGAGAACTAAACTCGTTATTTTTTCCCGCATAACATCGTGGAACGAATTTCAGCGTTCGGGCGATTTAAAGGAAGAAAATGGAAGACCAGCATACCTCTTTTTAGAGGGTCCCAACTTCTAACGATCCCATGCAATGTTTATACATATCTAATGCTATACATCATCATGAGTAACGACTTCTGAAATTTATTCGTTTACTTTTAGCACTAAGTATTTTTGAATTATCGCAAAAAGTTGGTTCGTTTTGTAAGGGCCGATGTTGACCTCCACATCTGTATTCGTGGATTAGTACTGTATGAAAGATTTTCCGACCATCAAAATGCGTATATGTGTAGCTTACACACTACACAGCGAATAGCACGGTTGCACTTATGCCAAAATGGAAATGCCTCCGGTTTCCTGGTTAAATATTATGTATCCACATCTACCCGTGAGTTTGCTGCGTAGGTGGGTACTGGGTATACGATGAATGGGAAGGTTTGCATAGGTTTATAAAATAGGTATCTATGTAGATTTTAGGTGAAGGTGGATTAATGCAAGTGCGCTTGCGTTTGTACGGTAAGCTATTTCTGCAAAATAAATTCGAATTGCGACAAAAAGAGCTTCGATACGTCTGTTAGGAAAAATCTGTAAAACTCATCGTCTTTCGTCTATTTACAAGGAAGTCTCCCCTTTTGAAAAATGTTTTCCATGCTGCACGCAGAAGAACGCAAAATATTGAAGATTTTATTTGTTCGAGTGTATTTGTCTTACCCATTTTTTTGTCTCACTCCTAACGAAGTATACCATATGAGAATATAAATTGAATTTTTTATTCGGTGGCATACTTTTGCAGGTAATCTTTTCTTTTTCGGGTTAAAAAACAGAAGGAAAGGAATGAAGAAAATACAGGGGTAAGGTGGGTGCGATGTACGTAGGTGACAACACTTTGTGTACACGGCGGCGCGGCGGCGGCGGCGGCGAAGAAAGCGTTGGCACGAAAAGAATTACCTACTTGTACGTAAAGCGCAAAGTGGCAAAAGGGGGTGTAAGCATTATTCTATCGAGCTTTCGCAATTACACGGTAAACTTTTCAAGGTGCACGTACGACAGGCAGGCGAAATTCATAAAGCGTGCTATTCTCTTTGACGTAGATACAGGCATAGTAGGAAGGTATTTCTGTTTGTGGGCCGGCACCCTGCTGCGTCGCATCGCGTCTTGCGCGACTCCCGAGACTAGCGAGGCATACACAACACGAGACCGTCGAAACGATATTACGAGGAAAAAGTTTTTCTTCGACGATTTTCGGAACAATGCGTGAAACTTTTTATCTATAAATAATGAGCTCGAAATTGAGGCGAAGTTTGACTTTTTCAAGAGACAGTATAAAAATTCTCTTTTTATACCTTTTTCGTAGGCTCTGCATGAGCTCTTCGTCTACGCCCGCGCTTCTCCCTTCTTCACAATTCAACCGTATACGTATGCGTGCGGTTGGTTACGTTTCGTTTTTAAATCCGCAGATATGCATCGCATCGGGGTAAAAATAGAACTCGGTTAACCACCTCGCATATAATATAATATGTCGCGGCGCGGCGCTGGCGTGATGTTTGAAATATCGTATACGCTTATATAGAAATATTTTTTGTAATAAATTGCGATGTGTTTTTGTTTTCAGAATTGACGAACGCGGCTACCAAAATACAAGCTTCGTTTCGAGGACATTTAACGAGAAAAAATCAAAAAGGTAACGACCAAGAAGCGTTGACTAAAGAATTAAAACGTCTTGATACAAAGGTAAGCCATCGACAGAAAATATATGATTTTGACTTTATTAGTTATATTATATTTTGATTCGTCGTAGCCGTACACATAGGATGGCTAGGTACTTCATAACTTTACTGCGACTATGAACTCACGCTATGTCAAAGGCAAACGAGTAAACCTAGGGGTTTCGAATTAGACTGTCACTTTTAAAAAATGTTCACCCACGGAGAGTGGTGGCAAATTTAATTGAAAGTCTGAAAATAGAAATCAAGTTCTACACTACACATCATTTCGTCGATCAGAAAATCCACATGGGACTGTGACGAAGAAGAGGTGCAATTTAAACATTTTATATGCACTTAAATACCGCATCGTATTCAAAGCTCAAAGGCGCACCCAAGGAGAGGGTCAGGGGACTACTCAAGCCCCTCCTTAAGCTCTCTAAGGCGATTTTTTATCATAAAAATGTAAAAAAGTGAATTTTTTTGCTATTCAAACATAATGTTTTTAAAAAAATTTGCACTCACTAAATAAACATTACTTTAGAACTCTCTAAATCTAAATCAGTCAAATTTAATGTCATTTTGCCTTTTTGAATCAGTGAAATAAATTTCATTGGGTGGGTTCAGCTTGAGTTTGAAATTATGTTTACACAATTTCAAATCATCAACAAATTTTCAATATGTGCACATTCGTTCATTTCATTTTAGTTCTGAAAATTCGAAGTTTATTGGCTGTGATTTGAAATTCGAAGTAAAATGAAAAATTATCAAATTACTTCAAATTGTACATTTTTGTAAACATAAAACCTGCAGTAGCCAGTAAATTTTGGTGAAGCGAGAAAATTAAAAATTAAATTTAAACGAACAAAATTTTTCAGGAACGAAAAAATCTGATTGGCTGCGCTTTGTTTATACACTATTTCAATTTGTGTAAACGCAATTTCAAGCTCAAGCTGAACGCACCCATTGAAACTCAGAAACTAATTTTTAACTGATTTTTTAGACAAAAATCGCCGATTTCTCATAGCATTTCCAATTGGTTTGAAAAAATCAATAATTCTGACTAAAAGATCAGAGAAAAATCACTGATTACTTATTATTTAAATTTATTTTACTGATTCAAAAAAGCAGAATTTCTTCAAATTTGACTAATTCAGATTTAGAGAGGAATAATTGATCGTTCCAAAAATGCCACAATTTTTCAATTTTTTTTGTTCAGGTAATGTACAACCACATGAATCATACATCTACTGAAAATACCCTAATAACAGATAATTCAATTTTTTCTTTGATTTTTGACCGCCTCTCTCTCACCTCATTTTTCTCGAATTTTCAGCCTAATTTGTGGAGATTAAATCAAGAAATTTTCACTTTTGATCTTATTCCTTTTCAGCAGAGACCAATTTTGAACTAAAATATTCTCAGAAATCAATTCCGGTCCTTCGAAAACTCTCAGAATGTATATTTTTCAAATTTCTGTCTAAACGAACATTATCTAAGTGTTCAATTTTATGACCTTTTTTCGCGTCGTAGAAAAACTAAGCTTTTGAAGAAGAGATCTTCCTTTGAAAAGGCTCAACCCAACCCCAAGTATTGGATCAGAGGAGACAGCATTGTCTTCAACTCCAATCATAAAATTAAATTCTCTTCATTTGAGGTATACCAAATTGGAAAAATTGAATTTTCCGATGTTTTTCTCAATTTACAAGTGCTTTAAAGGCGAGGGTAGGTTATAAGAGATGAAGAAAATAAATGTAAAAACCGAAAATTACCTCAATTTCAGTCAACCTATCGCCCAAAAAATTGGAAATTTCTGAAAATGAATGATTTCTCGACAGCCCATGTAAAAACCGAAAATTACCTCAATTTCAGTCAACCTATCGCCCAAAAAAATTGAAAATTCCAGAAAATGAATGATTTCTCAACAGCCCTCTCTCCTGAAAAAGTTGCGATTGAGATGAAATTGATTTTTTTTTCAATACTGCATTACCTTTGGCTCACAATTCTACACAACACCGAGCATTCATTTTTTAATTTTTAATAAAGATGGTAAAAGTTTAAACTTTGACTTCACGGAGTACAGGGTATAATCACAATCAGAAACTACACAAAAAATGAAGTTTCCATATTCTCTAAATCTATTCACTCATCATTTACAATAGTAAATATGGAAACATTTGGGAAAAGTGATGAAAAGGTGTTTTTTAAACTTGAAAAGCTCAACTTTTTTTGGAAATTGAAATTTCTTTAAAGAGCTCTTTCCTGAACATTTTATCTCAAATGTTTTTGCCCCATTTTTCTCCAAACTACCTGAACAATTTTTTTTTCATCATTGAGAAAAGTTCACTTTTTGATTAAACAAAAGAGTTCAGAGAAATTCTAACTTGATCCCAAAAAAGTCGCCAATTCATTCAAAATCAGTACAATTGACATTATTAAAGTTTCACCTCAGTCGTAACTTTTTCAAGAAGTAGTTTCTTTCGAGAAATAATTTTACTTTCTGGAATTTCCCATTTTTTTAGGCGATAGGTTGACTGAAATTGAGGTAACTATCGGTTTAAGACATTTATCTATGTATGGCAGATTACTGTGTGAATTCCCTGAAAAATCGTTTTTTTAATCCTCTACATGGTGTCCACTATATTTCATAAATAATTTTCCCTGACTTTTCCAGGTTTTCCAGCCCAATTTTTCGAATTTTTCCAGACCTTATAAATATGATATTCCTAAACCAGGGAGGAGGAGGAGGACCCGGGGTAATTTTTTCGCGTGATGTACTTACATACCGAAATTTTGTATAAAAATGATATAAAATGCATAGGGTCTTACGATCTTTTTTTCAAAATCATCAGATACTTTTTACGAGATCTTTAGATGCCCTTCTTCGGGTCAAAAAAATATTCAAATTCAATTCTGAAAATTTTTCCGCCCATCCAACTCCCCTCGCCACAAAAATTTGAAAATTCGAATTTATTACCTACAGAAAAAAATTTAAATAAAAAGAAAAAACCAAGTATTCCCACGCAAAATTAATTTTTGAAAAATGAAGAAAATTATGCCATGGTGTTTACCAAATTGAGCGAATAAAAATTCGGATTTTTCCGGGCTAAAAATTCAAAATTTTCTTCACATTTCATTCCCCCTCCCCTCCAAAATGAAAAACACTTGTCTCAAATTTATACATTCACGCAATCCCTTTCAATTTTTTAGTTTGTACCAATAAATGAAAAAGTGAATGAGAAGGTAAAATATAAATCATTTTATAAAAAGATATGAATGTGTTGAGCCCGAGCGAAGCGAGGGAGAAAATTTTTCCGAAAAAAGATCTTCAAAAGATGAAAATTCACCACTTTTCCCTCATTCATGTTTTCCAAAACATGGCCAATAATTTCGATTTCTGTTCCATTCCCTCCCTTTTTTTTCAACATCGTGGTCAAGGGCATCATGACATTTCTTTCTCATCACAGCTCATTAAAAAGTAAGTTTATAAAAAACTTAAGATTAAAAATAAATTCTGTAGAAAGAAAGAGTGTAAATTACCCCGAGCGTAGCGAGGGAAATTTTTATGGATAATTCATAATTCAATGGACAAAGACATGCATTTTGAATATCAATTTTATTGCACATTACGACCGACAAAAAATGATGAATAAGACAATAATTGGATAAAAGATATAATAATTTGGCCCGAGCGGAGCGAGGGCGAAATTTTGGGAAAAATTTATAATAAAATAAACAAAAAAACATTTTTCTAAATGATTTACATTTTTTTGGGATTTTCGAAAAATTCCAGAGAAAATTCCAAAATTCCCTGACTTTTCCAGACCACCAAAATTCCCTGACTTTTCCCGGTTTTCCCGGTTTTCCAGAGAATGGACACCATGTCTATAACCTATTCCCTTTAAAATTAACAATTTCCTCGTAACGTTAATAAAATTTTTGGTTTTGTCTTTTCATTTTTTTAAATCTGAAGTCAAGGAGAGAGTTATTTATGCAAAAAAATATTTTACAAAATTTTCGAAAAACGTCATTTGACATTTTGTTGAAATGCTTAGGTACTTAAAGTTATAATATTACTCAATGGGTCAAGAATTGAACTTGAAATTTCGTAAAACTCAATTTTAGTGATTTTGAATACTTATCAACTTTTTTCTCGCATTTTGATCAAAAATCACCGAATGAAAAAAATGATATGAGCAATTTTTATATCTTTATTAAAAAAGTCGGGATCCGCTTTTCGAAAAGTTTTTTATGATTTTATCAAGTGGTACAAATCATCTCGTAGGATAATAATAACTGCGAGGATTATAAAATTGAACTACAGGTGTAGTACAACAAAGAGGTCTTATTTAAATTTCAAAAACCATGACATACACTTTCAAATGCTTCCCAAGGTACATTAAAAAAAAATATAGAGAAATTCTATTATCGAGACGAAGTCAAAATTTACATGCCTAGATTTCAACTACCTATACATTAATAGTAACTCGCATGTAAAAATATTTATCGTAATCACGAATGTGACCTAAATTATTAACAGGATCAGAAATTTCGTCCGACTTTGTCTCGAAACTCGCCAGACAACGGACTGCTGAAAGTGCTTTCTTTCTTTCCATTTTAAAAATTTACTGCCACAACATCGTTGCTACACATATATGAAATAAAAATCTCTCGAATGACCCTATTATATCGTTGGAAAGAGAAAAGAGTGAGAAAAAAAAACCAGAGAGGTACAGAAAGGTAGAAAATACAATATCAAAGGTACGCGAGTGGGGAAGGGTGTTTAACAAATGGCATTACGAAATATATACGCGAAACACGACATCATTCAACGACAAAACGACGGAAATATTTTGTAAAGGAGTTGCAAGGTCTTGGCATTTTTTTCTCTTTTTTTTTTGGTCGCGATGAAAAAAAAAAAGATGATACAATTTGATATATAGTTATATCTTTATAATATAATGAAAGCTCAAAAAGAGTAAGTAATTACTTAAATACTTGTATAGGGTTGTTTCCATAGCAACCGTAAGTACGTATATAGGTACGAGTACACCGGAGTACACCACGTAATGCAAGTATTTCAACAGAAGAATAATATCTTTCGAGTTTTCATTTTCGCCCTCGGGCATTGTGAATTGTGGTTGCATAGCCTAAGGGTAATAAGAAGAGTAGAAAAAGTTGTGTATGAGGTTTGGAAATTTCCAAGACCTTGTTTGAAAAAATAACAGAAAGTTTTGATTGCAATATACCTAAACGAAAATTTTTACTATAGAGAAGTGTAGTTTTCTCCTTTGGGAAGTGACTAGAAAAACATCGTCGGATTTTTGACACGATTAGGTAATTTTTATGCCTATCCTCCGAATGAAAAATTACACCGGTATAACTTGAAATATTTTCAAGACGAAAATTTTGCTCAGAAATAAAATTTGATCTGATCTCAAAAGTGGTGCTAATAGCTCGGGAAGGTTAGCCATGATTCGAATTATACGTACATACTTACGTCTTGCAAATATACGTATTAAGCATAGGCACTTAAATTTTAATACGATCTTCTGCTCATGTGAATTTTGACTCATCGAATGATTATTTCCATCTGTGTGGAAATTGTCGCATTTCAAGGTCTCATTAATCGTAAAAATTACGCGATTTTTGACGTGAATTCAAATTTTTCGAGTCGTAGATACGTACAAAATCAGTGTTTAAATTCTGGATGAAATTAATACGTTAAAAATTCACAAAAATTGAGTAACAACACGTATGAATTGAACATAGACAGATTTAGGGTGGGTCGCGGAAGGACTTGGCCCTCCCAAAAGTCAAATTAGTCCCCCCTCTCAATTTTCGTGTTTATGCCCATTGAACATTGTTTTCAAAAGTGTTTGAAAAAAATCTCATTTCACTGAACAATTTTTGCAAATATTTTTTCGTTTGTTTTTACCCAAAAAAAGCCTGGACCACAATTGATTTTTTTCTTTAAAAATCATTTACAGTTGAAATTTTAGGCAATTTTTCAACTTTTATTTTCCACTGGCTCAAAATTAGCATATAGATATAAAATTTCATAGGGAACTGAAGCGTGACGTCAAAAAAATGTTGTTGTTATTGGCTCCAGTTTGTAGACAGTCTCATTTGGTCCCAACCAAAAATATTTTACATTGGATCAAATGAGAAAATTCAAATTTTCGGATTCAAATTTTTTAAAATTTAACGCAGGAATAATGTTGAAAAAATAGTATGTTAAAGAGGAATGTTTCTTCTCTAACATATTCATGTTTCGAAAAAATCGCAGCGTTGAATATGGAAAAAATTGAACTTGAAAATTTTCAATTTCTCATTTGATCCAATGGGAAGCCATTTTCAGTTGGGACCAAATGAGATTGTTTACTTACGCATACACTCGCGGCGTTTACTCAGTTTTCACGCACACAAACGTCCGCTTCAGTTCCCTATAGTTGTGTTTGGGCCCAATCGTTCTTGTTTCATTCTGTTTGTGCTGTTGTTTTTCTATTTCGTTCTTGATAAAATGATTTTTTCTTTTTTGGTTGCTTATTAACACCTGAAGTGACCTGGAGCTTCCCTTCCCCCAGGCCCATTCTCTTAAATCCACCTATGCTTATGAAAAATAGGTACATACATTTAGATCGCACTCCTCAGTGACGCGAGCTCAATTAATTTTTCATTTCACGAAATTGAAAACGACGACGAAATGTTTTTAAAAAACTACCAAGATAAGATTTTGGTAAATAAAGGTATCTGCTCAGTATCCGAAAAAAATCACAAAATAATATGTTTTTCCTACGGGAAACTCATCGGGGTAGGCATGAGAAATAAGAGGTAGCATTTAAAAAAATCGATATCGGAAGTTCTCGTCGCGTTTATCGCAGTCATTCGCTACATTCATCCGGTGAAAAGTTACTGGCGCCGAGAAATACTTTCGAGACACGCTATAAATGATCGATATTACACGAATAAACACCACTTCGCTCTTGTTTCAGGAGGAATCTGAAGAATTGGATATCGATTTAACGGATCCAGATCTAAACAAAGCAGCGACCAAAATTCAAGCTTCATTCAGAGGGCACAAAGTACGTAAAGAAGTTATACCCGAAGTTTGCACGCCGACCAAAACGAACCCAGTCACAGCGAAAGACGCGAAGCTGAAAAAATAAAGGAACAGCTCTCGGCTCTCGGCTCAGTCTGAGACATGTTAGCACTCATTAAGCTGTCTTCGCACAATTTAATAAATTTTATTCGTATCACTTTTCGCCTATTTGTTAAAAATGTTTTAATTTTATGTGAGGAATTAAATGTTATATCGAATAATTTGTTACTGTTATATGAGAAAAATTTCAATTTTTTTTAAAATGTTGAACCAAACTAGTACATATTTTCAAGATTTACGCTTAAAAAGATAAACGATACAAGAGCGATGTGGTTAATTAGGTTTCAAGAACGGATTTTTCTTAGTTTGGTGTTCGAATGTTTTTTTTTCTTTTTTTTAAAAAAACCTTATAAAACTGTTACTGTTACTGTTTATTTTTAAAGTAGTTTTATTTTTTAAATTCTAAAGTCTTACCATTATTTAATTTTACAGACGTATGTTTATGTTCTTTCGCTTATCCGAGTTGATAATTATATTTTATTTATTGCTAGTTTCCGGTGTTTTTTCTTTCATTTATGAAATTACATGCAAATCACAGGCTTTTTTTAATGCAGACTACACAGTGGACTACCTTTACAATGATAAAATAGTTCATATTTCTGTAACAGACTTTTCGAAAGAGACTCGAAAAACATAAGTTCGACAAAGGAAAATCCCATCATCTTGCACGTGTTATTCGAGATAAGTTGCATTACAAGACACGTTTATTTGTGAAGGTGGTGGCATGGCAGGGCGAAAACTCGCAGACGAGGCATGCCGCGCGCGAAACTTTTACCAAGCAAGAAAATCGATACGTATTATTAAAAGAAGACGACTACGACGTCGAAATAATAAAAACTCCAGGAGAGAAAATACCGAGACGAAAAAAAAAGAAGAAAATTGTGAGGATGACTCGACGCTACGTACACAGTGTTGGAAAAGAAAAAAATTACGAATGTTATCTACAAGTTAAGCAACATCCTGGAGGTTATGAATGAATTTTCAATTATTTCATTCAATAATTATTAAAATACCACCTCCCCAAGAATCATGAAAATTGGCTTACCCTTTCAAATGTAATTCTTATTTTAACCACGAATTTTATTCTTCAGTCACCTGAAACAGAAAAACAAAAATTGTATACTATAGTGCTGGTGCATAAGTGCGTATGCAATAATAACATCAATTTTTTTTTGTTACGATCGGAGGAAGATTTTTCAAGAAATTATGTTTAAAAATAAAAACTGGCCTTTCTTTGAACATTGTGCGTGAATGATTTCTTATCTTTCACTAACTACTTCAAACTTTCACTCCAGTCGAATTTTGTTTAAAATTTTCAACAATTTTCGTCAGAATTCAACAGTTTTTCCAACAATTTTAACAAAAATTTGAACAGTGAGCAATTTTTTCGATATATTACACGAACTGCATATTAATTCATCAATTTTTTCATAAAAATGAAGATTTTTAAGGACATTTTTCATTTTATTATAAATTCAAGTTCCTTTACAACATTTTCAATGTTTCATCAATTTTTATATTTTTATTGGCGATTTAATACAAATTTTTTTGAATTTGTCATTTGCCTGTTTACGTTGCATTGCGCAGTGGGCGATTTTTAAAATTTCCAAAAAAATTCTTGCCCAAAAATGCAAATTCAAGCTCAATGTTACGACATTTGGAAAATTGCGCTTTAATCGATCAAATAGGTCACTAATATGAGTAATCCGCGATGATAGTAGCTGAAATTCATACGGACCTTGCCCAAATACGTGAGTTACGATTGAGAATAGATGAAAAAATTGCTAATCATGACGAAAAGGTGTTACAACGTATTTCTACTCTTGAGACGAATATGGAACAAATTAAAAAATTACTCAAACCGGTGGTAGCAGCAGTTCAAAAACAAAATGAGTAAGTCTAAGTACATACAATTCCATCATACAAAAGAGAAAGAAAAATCCGCGTCATAAACGAACTCGGGTAATTTTGCAAACTTTATAATTAATAACACATCTGAACGTTACAAACTAAGTACCTATACTGTTTGAATTTATACATAAATACAATATTACCTTCAGTAATGAAGGTAATTCAATGTATTTTTTCTACAAATCCTATGTAATAAGGCATACTATAGATAATCTCTCAATATAGGAATTTGAATTAGGCATTTCCAATAAATATTTTATGATAAGAAATTGTCAACTAAACCACAGAAATATTTCGTACCATTTTTGAACTTTCTTCAGACAAAAAATTCAAACTTTTTCACAATTTTTTGCTTACTACTCATCCTTTATAAAATATTTTCTTTTAATCGATATATTCAATGCAAGCATCTGAAAATTTTTCAGCTTGTCCCATTAAATAGTTAATAATCAAATGGGAGGGGGTAAAAATTCATGGAAAAGGTTTATAAAATTCTAAAAAAAAAACAAATCCCCATTGCGTCCAAAAAGAGAATGAGCGCGAGAGAAGCAACGGCGAAAGTTTCTAGAGAAAAAAAATTAATCAAAAGCTAAAATTTCATCATTTTTTTAACATCTCAAGTTTTTAGTCAAAATTCAATTTATTTTAGGATTTTCGGAAGTTTACCACTTGAGGGGGAAAGGAGTTAAGTTTTAAATTTGTTGACTGAAGTAAATTTTTGTGGCATTAATTTCATGCCTAGATGGCGACTAGACTCATGATTCAAACGACAAATTTCAAGAGAACGAACGATGAAATGGAAAAACAATCATCAGCAGATTCGTGTTCAGCTAGTTAAATTTGTACTTCGCATTTCGCACCTCCAGTGCAATAACACCAGATCTCAAAAAAAATTGACCCTCATACACTGAGGAAAATGGAAAATGAAAAATGAATAGAAAGTGTTGCAAAAAATTATAAATTTTATTCAAAAAAAATAAATTTTATCCAAAAATAAATAAATTTTATCCAAAAATAATAAATTTTATCAAAAAAAATAAAGTTTATCCAAAAAAAATAATAACGGGGCACCATTCGCAAAATTAGCAATTTTTATCAAAAAAAAAAATAAAATTTATCACGAAATTTGGTAAAGTTTATTGCATAGAAAATAAAGTTTGTCAATTTTGCGATAAATATTATTATTTTGCGATAAATATTATTATTTTTTGAATAAATTTTACTAGTTTTGTGAATGGTGCCTTTTTATTATTACGTTTAATAAAATTTATTATTTATTTTTTTGAGTGTATTTTTTTCTGAAACGTGCTTTATCTTTGATTAGTTTTCAATTTACACCAAAAATAAATTTTTTTCATTTATTTTGAGATGTGGTGTTATTGCACTAGAGGTGCGATTTAAATTAATTTTTTTACTTGAGATTTTTCAAATCATGCGCATAGAAAAGAGAAATGTAATGAACTAATGATCAAATGAACAAATTAACACCGCATTCGAGTTTACGGGGGTCAAAATACCCCGATAGGTAAATACTAGTTTTAGGGTTGCTCTGGTTAATAGTATGGAAATTAATTCTTTTTGGTTTCAAGTTTTTAAACTTGAATACTGTGTAAAATTTCATCATTATTAAAAAAATGTTCATTTTTTGTAATAGCACCATAAAACTAGAAACTGCCGGATACCTACATGCAGGAAATGAGTAACGTGTGCATTTGACGTCACCCAAGATAAGCCAAAATCAACGCCAATTATTAAAATATCGGTATTTATTCGTAAGCTTATCTGTTCGCATCATACATATATCTCTCAACAGAATAAAACAGGACATACCATCATTCCAGCTATTAACTATACTCTCTTAATTTGAATCAGTCAAAATTGACTGATTTAAATTGACAAAATTGAGTCACTGTAGGAATCAGTGAAAAAATTTACTGATTCAATCAGTGAATTTTCATTATTTTTACTGATTCAATAATGAAAATTCACTGATTGAAATCAGCGAATTTTGACTGATTGAAATCAGTCAATTAATTTTTACTGATTCAATAATCAAAATTCACTATTTGAATCGGTAATTTTTCACTGATTGGCAGTAAAATGTCACTGATTAACAGGGGAATCAGTGGAATTTGACTGATTAATCCGTGACTTGATTTTCTCTATTTCATCAGTCAATTTGAGTGATTCAAATTAAGAGAGACGGAGAATTTTATCAGCGATATCATTTGAATAAAAATACCTAAGTACAGTATAAAATTCAAATAAAAGTTTTCCTTATTTCAATAAAATATGTTCAGTATAACGTAAAATTTTAAAACCTAGGCAAATACTTCTGAAAAAATCAACAAAAACCAAATTCAGGTAAGTGTACCAATGCACCTTGTGCTGCACAAGTCTAGATTCGCTATAGTATCTGAAAGCAACAAACGTCACACATTGAGTTGCATACTTTTCAAACATGTATCGATTAGGTACAAAGCAAAGATAAATGTTGGCCAGAAAACAAGGCGAATTCGCACATCGTGTCAATGTTCGAAAATTTGCAGCTTCAAAAGAAGAAAAAGGAACAAAAAAATGATAAAACTGTCCTGGTTCGGACGACTTAACACATGTCTTACGACTTTGTAGCATTTTCTTAACAAACTTCAAATTGGTTAAATGCCAAAAATTTAACAAAAGCAAGAAAATCATTTCGAGGATGGCGGTATACCGAGAAACTCTCGCAATGATATCAGATTCTACAGAGTACAAATCGTTATGAAGGGGGGGGGGCGTAAGATCGTTATCTTGGCCGACAGAATCGATAACAGGGTGTTTACTGGAATGCAAAAAGCAGAATTCGTACTATTTTCGTAAGTATACCTTTTTCGTACTTCGACAGCAAAATTTCGTGTCACATATTTTGAACGGTGATTCCCCTCCCCCTCTCCAATCCATGGTATTTTTTCATGAAAATTCGGAACAAACACGCAAAGAATTTCAATGTACTCGCGTGAAAAAAAATCACAAAATCACATCCTCTCTCTTCATCAATGGTGCTCAACCAATTTTAAAGAACTGCGACTAAAAGTGTTTCACAGACATACACTCTTTTAGTTTCTTTTTATTTATATAGATTTCTGGGTTGAAAAACAAATCGCTAACATTATTTAAAAAAATAGGTATAATTATTTTATTAAAATAATAAAAAAATTTGAGCCCGAGCGGAGAGTGAAAATTTTTCAAAAAAACTTTGAAACCAGAAATTTCATAATTTTTTCCTAAATTTTAGTTGACAGGAGACAATTAAGACTTCCCAACCTCTTCCCTTAAAATATTTTCCTGTTCATATCTAATAGATACAACTTTTTTCAACTTTTACTTTTGATCTATTTTTTGTCCTATAAAAATGTACTTACGTTTGCCCGAGCGAAGCAAAGGTAAAATAATTTTTTTTAAATTGAGAATTTCATAGCTGCCAAATGATTCTTTCCCAATGTTCCAATAACGTACTCAACATTCATGGCTCATCAGATTGATTTTTTAATAATTATAATTAAGTATGCCTTTTGAATGTAAAACGACGAATTTTGAAAAATATATTGATTTTTAAAATAAAAAAGTTTGCTTTTATAGAATTTAAAAAAAAGATACAAACGAATAAATTTATTAGGCCTAACAAGGGAGGTATCCCAACTCAAAGTAAAATTTTGAGCCCAAACAAAAAGAAATTGAAAGTACATCATAACAGGACCCCGTATCCAAAATTACAAGTGCTGAAATTCATTTCTCGATTTTTGGCAAATTTTTGAAATTTGAAAATTACGTCCGCCCTGCAATATATGAAAATTTGATCTAATCAACGAAAAAAGCTTAAATTTGGTATATACCCTATTTTTGACCTCTCGAATCGATTGGAAGCGGTTTCGAGACGTTTCGGAGCCACCAAAAAATTTTGGAATTTTCCAGCGCCAGAGAAAATCCCATAAAAATGGCCCATATGCGCTTCAGCACCTATAATCGCGGATTATCCATATTGGAGACCGATTTGATCGATTAAAACACAATTTTCCAAAATTCGTAACTTTCAGTTCAAATTTGCATTTTATTTGGGCAAGAAATTTCCCTCGAAAAAATTAAAAAAATTGCCTAATGCGCATACAACGAGGTAAAAAGTTGAAACTTGGTAAATACCCTATTTTTGACCTCCCGAATCGATTGGAAGCGGTTTCAAGGCATTTCGGAGCAATCAGAAAATTTTGAAATTTTCCAGCGCTGGAGAAAAGCCCATAAAAATGGGTCATATGCACTTCAGCACCACTTCCCATCAATTCGGGTGGTCGAAAATAGGGTATATACCAAGTTTCTGCTTTTTACCCAGTTACGTGTGCAAGTGGAGTATTTTGGAATTTTTTCCAGGAAAATATCCTGCACAAAAATGCAAATTTGAACTCAAAGTTACGAATTTTGGAAAATTGTGTTTTAATCGATCAAATCGGTCACCAATATGGATAATCCGCGATTATAGGTGCTGAAGTGCATATATGGGCCATTTTTATGGGCTTTTCTCTGGCGCTCTAAAATTCCAAAAATTTTTGGGGGCTCCGAAACGTCTCGAAACCGTTTCCAATCGATTCGAGAGGTCAAAAATAGGGTATACACCAAATTTAAGCTTTTTTCGTTGATTAGATCAAATTTTCATACTATATCGCAGGGCGGAGGTAATATAAAATTTCAAAAATTTGCCAAAAATCGAGAAATGAATTTCACCACTTGTAATTTTGGAAACCGGGTCCTGTTATGATGTATGTACTTTCGATTTTTTTTTGGTTTGGGCTTCTTTGAGTTGGGATACCTCCCTTGTAAGCGAAGCGATGATGGCGAAAACTTCTTTATCAAAAAAAATGTTTAAATCATAAAATGTACCTACTCAATTTTCGAAGCATTTTGATTGTATTTTTCAGGAATTTTTGTTCTTTTCAATCTAATTTTGTACTATTTTCGAACCAATAGGCACTACATTGCATAAATACTCAACTGTATATTTAGTAGTTTTTGAATGAACAGAAAGCCTAAGCACAGCGAAGGAAAATCCGTTCAAAAAACAGCAATTTCGAATGAAAAAACTAGATTTTTGGTAAATAATTTCCTTTTCTAAAATTTCGTATTAATTTCTTAATTTTTGTACAATTTTGACGGGTTTTCGTACTTTTTATGGCCATTTTCGAATTTTGTGTTTTTTTCGTAAGACTATATAAGAGACTCGCGGTCTTCTAGGTCGACAATTTACACGTCACATTTGGCACTTACTATAAACTGTCGTTTGTCGACAACCTGACATTTGAAGTGGATTTCGACCTTGATAAGTCATAATACGTGAGTCAAAATAGTACGAAACTTGTTTCTCAATACGCAAAAGGGACTTTAGCTCTTTGCATCAAAAATTACGAAATTGCAACCAAACGACGAATCTTATTCAAATAATGTACGACGTACGACTGTGTGCTATTCCGCTATACGTAAAAGGTATCAACATCGACCTCACCAGTCATTCTTTCCATATACAAGTACGCGATACCCTACTCCCTGCCTGTCTGCCTGGCAGCCTTCGTTTTCACGCAACTCAACTACTACTCACATGGCGAACGAGGCGTACGTATGTTTCTTTGAATACTACAAAAAGACCGTTAAACCAAGTGTATTGCTGCGGTTTTATAACACGTCAAATGCTTCGCAGATGATAAATGCGTACCCTCCCAGTCACTGCCACCGCCGCCTACCAAGTACCAAGCAGCGACGAGAAAAAGCACCAGTCGCGAACGCTTTCGGCAAACGGCATCTGCACGACGAATTCGTTCTTTTTCTGAAATCCCGTCGCTGGATGCGTTCATCATTAATACCCGTCCGAGAAGAACGAATGATATTCGGCATCTATACCGCGTTTACGACAAAAAATTAATCACGTCCGTTCTTCGAATTTATCTTATTTCCCTGTATTGCCGCGTATTTCATCGAACCCTAATCGTAATCACGTTCAAAATTATACCACAAGTAAGGTCAACCGCTGAATTATGAACATCTTTGAAAGGAACCGTTTTCTTTTTTCTATTATTTCATTCGACTTATAGTATAGTCAATTTAGGTTTTGACCCAAACAAAGCTCAGTAGGATAAATGTATTTCAATTTGCCCGAACCTCTCAAAAATCGGCGGATATTTTGGCCCCCATTAAATAATTTCCAAAAATCGAGTATTAGAATTTTAGTAGCGGTTCTTTTGCATAGTACATCCTATTATTACCTAGAGTAAGAAAAATGTATAACGGATCCCTCATCTCAAAGTAGGAGGGTCCCTGTGTAAAAAGTCCCATTCTCCCTGAAGAGTGTCTCAGCTACAGCGAAATATTCAAAAAATTGGTTCAAACAAACGTTGTAGAGCATTACAAGACGAGCAAAAGCTCTTTTTACTTTTTTTCTAAGTGGTCATGGGAGGGGGGGGGACAAACTATCGCAAAAAGAAAAAAAACGGTGTTCGAAAATTGGAATTTTGAACCCTTCCTTTTGGGGGCTCAATTTGGGTCCAGGGGTCAATCGAGTTCAGCACTCACAAAACCCCCAGAACTCTACTTGTTCGATAAATGTTCGTCTTTTAATGCTCTAGAACGTTTGTTTGAACCAATTTTTCACTGTAGCTGA
This sequence comes from Pseudococcus viburni, assembly GCA_033439095.1. Classification (NCBI taxonomy): domain Eukaryota; kingdom Metazoa; phylum Arthropoda; class Insecta; order Hemiptera; family Pseudococcidae; genus Pseudococcus; species Pseudococcus viburni. The sequence continues at coordinate 834,330 of JAVBJF010000120.1, read as the reverse complement.
GCTACCCTTGGAGAAAATACGACTATTTCTACAGAGGGTCCACCTTCCTACTTTGAGATGAGGAGTCCGTCACATAATTTTCTTATTCTACATATTAATAAGATGTACTATGCAAAATAACCGCTCCTAAAAGTCGATTAACCCAATGTTTGGTAATTATTTGTGTTAATGGGAAAATTTCAAAATTGATATTTTTCCGAAGGCCCTAGCTCCTTCTCGTGACGTCCTAGGAGAAAATATTGTAAATAACAAAATTGTTCGATTTTTTATGTTCTACAATTTTCGTTGCAACTATTTTTTCGTAATTGCGTAATTTCGAAAGTTACAACCGAAAAACCAAAATTTAAACCCCTTTGCTTCCCAAAAGAAGGCCAAAATATTCACCAATTTTAGGAAAGTTCGGGCATGTTGAAATACATATCCTACTGGGCTTATATACGAAACTTCCCCTTTCTGCTAATTTTTTGGGGGTTAGGGCTATTTTTCAACTAAATTGACTATACTATCAACCTATCCCAGCCAAAACGTAAAGGCCTTTTTAAATTTGAGAAATAAGTACTTAATTGCTGGTAGCCTTTCGAGTGCGTGAAAAATTCAAAATACGAGCATTTTTCAATTTACGAAAATAAAAAAAATCGTCGGCAATTTTTCGAAGAAAATCAATCGACGCGACGTTCATCTTTGTCTGTTGACGAAACGACGGCGACGAATAATTGCATCTGTGGAAATTCTGTTTATCTCGGCTCAGCAATCGACGTACATCTTTCACCGAGGAATCGCCGAAGAAGATGAAAAATAAACGTATAATTAATACAGGGCGGCGCGGCGAGGCGTAGCTCTGCCAAAATTTATAAGGAAATGGCTAGTAATAAAAAAGCTCCGGCGAAATCAATTATAAAAAGTACTTTTACTTCAAAGTGCCTAGAGAAATATTCTCGCAGAATAATAATTTAGTTTCGCGAATCGAAGAGAAGAAGTAACTGTAAAAGAAACTCGTTTCGAGTACAGCTTTAGCTTAGGTACGTATTAATTGGAAACTTCATACCACGCCAATCTTTTGCGGCCATGTCCTTGCGTTTTTAATAAACTTTTCGTTCGGATGAAAATGAAACCGCTCATTTGTTTTTCTCGGCGAAGGGAATTCTTTTCAGCGCTAGCGAGAGTTTCTGCTATTGTGTTGTTCGAATATATTGTCTGTGTTTGATTGATGAAAAGGAATGCGACCTTCGCGAATACCTGCGAAAATATTCCGAGTCCGAGTGTATCGTCTTTTATTTGAAACGAATACTTTGCCAGGGTGGTGGAAAGGGAAACGACGCGGCGTTGTTTTGTAATTTTTGTGGCAGCATTTTTTAGTCGGATTTTCTTGAAAATATTCGCAGATGTTTTCGTTTATCGAATTCCCAACAGGAAGGAAAAAGTCAATAGTGGAGATATCCTAAGCGTTAATCTCTCGATGATTTCGTTCTCGACACCCCCCCCCCCCACCATGCCAATGAAATAGAAAATAATCCAACAAATTCTAAACTAACGAAACAAAAAATTATGTAGAAACGAAAATATAATAAATTATTTCTATCTACTAATTTTTGACAAAATTTTAATGTTTCTCGAATTTTCTCTGATTTAGTGAATTTTGTCTACAATACCTCGAGAACGATAAAACGTTTTCATTTTTCTGTTTTTTTTTTTTTTTTTCACAATCATCTGAAATAAAAAGCATTATCAATTTGTAGAGCTCAGAGAAATAAAAACGATCGGTCATGTTATCTGAACGAAAATCACTGACGAAAGTATGAGCACAATTGGATGATAAAAGGCTTCAAAAATTACGATTTTAAATTTCCCAATTCGAAAATTAAATTTTATCAGGGTCGACGAAAACAGATCGCAAAAGATGTATTTACACCGAGATTGCAAAAGTTGGTAAACAATTTTAAGTAGGTATTTCCAACCAAATACCAAATGGGTTTATCAACTTGACGAAAAAACAGACTGATATCCAGCAAAATCAACAAATTTTTGAAAAAATTAATAAAATATGTATTTTAGAAAAAATTGGTAAGTAAGTAAGTAAGTAAATCAAAAAATTGAATATTTTTTCCAACAGTTGATGGAAAAATTATTTTAAAAAAACGATCAAAATTATTCACGTATTTTCGAATCTTCGGCAGCACTTTGAAAAATTCTTAAAATTAGAAAAATAATTCAAAACTTGATAGCAATCAAATTTAACTTACTTAAAAAATTAATTTTACAGTTAATTTGGAAAAATCTGCCAATAAAATTCAGAGTCCCTCAGAAATTCAAAATAAAATTATCAATACCTACTCCTCCTTTCTCCTCTATCCATTTTCATAACATCAAAAATATTAGATATAATTATTGGTGCTCAATTTTCAATGAATTTGCGAGTGTAAGAATTTTGATCAATAGTAATTTCAGCCAGAAAAATGGAACTTTTTTCGTTTTAGTTGTAATTTTACATTTAGAAATAGATGATGAAGTGAAAATTTGTTAATTGGAAATAAATTCTAATATTCTTGAAGCACCGCCAGTTTTTAAATAGGTATTTTATCTGAATTGAAATCATGACCAGTAGGATGGATTGAAAAAAAAATTCTGAATTTTAAAGAAAATTGGTGAGATAGATGGATAGTTCATTATGTACGAAGGACCTCTCCAAAAAATTCTAAGCCTCCCGCCCAAGACGAATAGAACTAGGAGACCTCGTGGGCTAATTTTTGGAAAAATCACAGTTTTTGCTATTTTTGGGCAGTATCACCGGTTGGAAAATTTGGCCACCCTCCCCCCCCCCCCCAAATAACTGTGTGATTTGTGTTTTTACACCTCCCTGAACCATTGATCTCGAAATTGGGTACCGCATTCTATGCTCTATTTACAATCGATTTGAATATTGGTTGTCACGAATTTGGAGATTTTTGATTTTTACCAATAGCCCAGTCATTTTAGGTCTGAACCTCAAAAAAATTCTTGGAAAGCTGGATTTTACATTATTTGTGTAGAATGACCACCTAAACAACATACTAAAATTTGCACCCCGCAAGTGTCCGGGAATCCCTGCAAGAGGGTAAAAACCACCCTCAAAACCAGTTTTTCGCGTTTTCCGACGAAATAAAAGGTTTAATCAAAAAATGTCAAAAGTAAAACTTTTTTCTACGTTGAATTTCCTATAGAAATGTTATAAAACTTTTTTCAAAATTTCCACTTTTTATCTATTTTGGAGGGGGTTGAAAATTAAGAGTTTTCAAAATTCTTAATTTCTTCCATTTTACGAGATTATTCGATCTTTTAGAAGAAAAAATATAAGAATAAAATTATTTTTACATCGAATTTCAAATAGAAGGCACCTTTCAGTATTTATGAGCAGGGAAATGTGGGGTGGGGAACAGGGTGAAGGGAAAAGAGGATGATTTTCGTGGAAATAATAATGGTGGTAAGGCATATTTCACGATGGTAAGATGAAAATGTGGTATCTACCTATGATTAAATTTCAGTCAATGAAAAAAAATTTGGTTGAAAGTTGAAATCTTTATTCAGAAAGGAAATTTAATTTTCCTTGGTTCCTATAATTTTTTTTGGAGGGAATTCTTTAGAAAATGAACTTGATTTCGCAAAAATCACAAGACTTCGTCAAAAAACGGTGGCGGCTCCCTAATTGTTTATCTATGGGAGTCAACTCATGAGGTACAAAGTATTTTTAGGTTTGATTTTTTTAAATGGGAAAATAAAATTTAATTTATATTTACTATTCAGTGATGTCGAAATGTACAATTGACTCCAATCACGTTAAATTTGCTCAATTTCATGCTCAAATTCATAGTTTCAAAGACTGGCGCCTCAACTTTCACCCCCCTCCCCCCACACGTGACAGTACAATTTTTTTTTTCATTAACTGAAATTTAATCATAGGTAGATACCACATTTTCATCTTATCATCTTTAAATATGCCTTACCACCATTATTATTTCCACGAAAATCATCCTCTTTTCCCTTCACCCTGTTCCCCACCCCACATTTCCCTGCTCATAAATACTGAAAGGTACCTTCTATTTGAAATTCGATGTAAAAATAATTTTATTCTTATATTTTTTCTTCTAAAAGATCGAATAATCTCGTAAAATGGAAGAAATTAAGAATTTTGAAAACTCGTAATTTTCAACCCCCTCCAAAATAGATAAAAAGTGGAAATTTTGAAAAAAGTTTTATAACATTTCTATAGGAAATTCAACGTAGAAAAAAGTTTTACTTTTGACATTTTTTGATTAAACCTTTTATTTCGTCGGAAAACGCGAAAAACTGGTTTTGAGGGTGGTTTTTACCCTCTTGCAGGGATTCCCGGACACTTGCGGGGTGCAAATTTTAGTATGTTGTTTAGGTGGTCATTCTACACAAATAATGTAAAATCCAGCTTTCCAAGAATTTTTTTGAGGTTCAGACCTAAAATGACTGTATTAAAACTCAAATTCCTTACTTGACATCTCAAAAATTGAGAATTCAAATAAGTTTCGTGGCAGTGCTACCAAATAGATTTTGATTTGCGTAATTTTCATAAAATTGTAGTTCATTCAGCGTCCCAAAAAGAAAGGCAAACATTTTTTTGCCATCAAAATACGTTTAAATTAATTTGTTGAAAATTTTCGCTAACATTACTGAGAACTGAAATTTCATGGAAATTTTTAAAATAAAAATGTAGTTGGTAGCACTGCTATGAATTTTTCTGAAGTATGTTTACATAAAGTAAGAAAAAATATCTTTATCATCAGTTGGAAGACAAATGTGGTGGTAGGGGGGGGGGGGGATAGCGCATCTCAAACGTAGAATCGACCTGAAATGGCATTTGCTCAAAACAGCACGATTCTTTGCAAGCACCTTCCTTTCACTATTTCTTAGAGTGCTATAGAAGCGATTTTTGAAAAAAAATTATTTGGAGGCGAAGTACAGAAAAATTATACTCTGCTTCAGCAAAAAATTTTCAGGAAATCGCTCTCCTTAGCACCCGAAGAAACATCAAAAGAAAGATACTTGCAAAAAATTGTGTAGTTTTGGACATAATTGCAATGTTTTCTAGACCGATTCTACGACTAAATTTAACCTCTCCCCCCTCCCAAATTCCCGTTCTAGGCAACTAGTGATAAAAATGTTTTTTTTTTTCAATTCAAGTAGTTATATTACACCTATTTAAGGCCTATATTTCAGGACATGGCTTCCTTGATCCTTACATTTTTACAAAATATTTCAAAATTTTCCAAGGTACCAATTTTAAAGAAGCGACAACGTGAAACGCAGCCTTAATGTATCATGATCCCTGTTTCAACTTCAAGACAGAAAGTAAAAATTGTAAAAATTGTAAGAAGTACTGAACGATCAAAATTTATTTTCGCCTTAAATACAGAAAATTCGGCTGAAAAACCATCGCAGGCCTCTTCCATTTCACAATTTTTCATAATACTCGAAGGAATGCTAGGAATGCTGTCGTTTCATTTGAGAATTGTATTATCTAGCCGACATGACACGAGCAGAAGGAAATGGACAAAGGTGTCGGAAAATTTTGCGAACGGGCGATACAGAATTTTTTTAATTTATAACCACCACACGAGTCGGAAACAAAAATAATATAATTCGAAGAAGGTAGTCCAAGGTACAATTCACATTTTACCCGCAAGCTAATAATAAAAGGTGTCCGAAAATATACTCGTAGGTAGCGTTATGTTTGCTATGTATTGCGGTGTTCTTTTTGCGAAGCTTTATAAGGTCGTCGGCGTCGGTCGGTATTTGGACGTACGAGAATACGCAATTGTAGGTATGTGAAATAGAACGAGTCACGCGAACTGGCAAAGGCAAGCGGCAAATTTCATTTCGACAATCCATCGATTACGCGCGTCAAAAAGATAGCGTACTTCGGTTATACCGTTACCGTATGTACTAGAGTATAAAACGATACGATATAATGTACTCGGTATCGTATCGTGTGGATACGAGTACACGAGTATACTCGTGTACTCGTTCTGATGCATACTCGTTTCATCAAACGATTCCGGTTCTGAACGTACGAGTAACGAGTAATACTCGCGAGTATTACTCGTATCGTGCAATGTTAAATCATAGACTGGATGACGTCATTACATAGGTGACGTTGGTGCCGAACAAACGATACGATACGATACGAGTACAATGATTTTTATAAAACGAGACGAGTACAAAACGATGTACTCGTATTTTCTAATTCACGATACGATATACTCGTACTCGCCGAGTATATACTCGTATCGTTTTATACTCTAGTATGTACTATGTAGATAGGTAAAGTACTAGGTTGTATGTAGATATTACAGTACGTGTTTGCGGAGTACCTACGTTTATGCTAAAATAACACGAAGGAAGGCGGTTTGCGCGATAATGGAAAATGGATAAAGAGCGAGGAGGAGAGTAGTCCTCGATCGGCGACCGCATACATTGGTACGTACACGTAGAAGTACACGCGTTTTGGTTTCAGGCATAATACCCGTACAGTAACTTTCAGGAAGACGGTCTGGTCTGTCCCGAAGTGAAGAGTGAAAACAAAGCATAGCGAACCATGACCATCAACATCAAACTTCCCACGTAATACGTACGAGTGGTGATCTGTACAGCGTAAAGTATACGCAATTTGTTATCAGGCGCGCAACGTAACGCGGACGTTAATAAATTTGCATACTCGGTTCGCCCGAAATTATTAGTCACGGACGTTCGAGCCTTCGAGGTCTAATAGCCTAGTCATTTTAGGTCTGAACCTCAAAAAAAATTGGAGGAAAGCGGAATTTCACATTATTTGTGTAGAATGACTTCCTAAACAACATACTAATATTCTCCCCTCCCCTCCTCCAAGAAAGAGGGCCGAAATAAAAGGTTTACTCAAAACATTTCAAGAATAAACTTTTTTTCTACGTTAAATTTACAATAGAAAGGTTACTTTTTGAGAAATTTTCATTTTGAATTTTTTTTTTTTTGGGGGGGAGGGTGAAAAATACGATTTTTTAACGTTCATAATTTTTTCTATTTCAAGCGGTTATTCGATCTTTTAGAAGGAAAATCATCAGAAACAAAATTATTTTCACATAAAATTTCTTATAGAAAACTTCCTCAGTTTTTTAAGCGGGCAAGGGCGGTGTGAGTAACAGGGTAGAGGAGAGTTAGTGAGTTGATTCCCAGCTTTGAAAAAGGTTCTAATTGATTCCCATTTTTTTTTTTGAAATGTCCGAATTGATTCCCATTTTTTTTCAGGCGTATAATACGAATTGATTCCCCCTTTTTTTCAGGGGTATATACGAATTGATTCCCAACCTCTTTTAACAGAGGAATTTTTCAGGAGAGCGAATTAATATGCAAAAAACGTTTCTACGACTTAAAATTAGGTTCAGAAAATGTTGGTTTGTTTCAAAATGTGGATTTGGGGCCTACAGAGCAGGTTTCACTCCAGTTCTCAAGAATTGAAACGAAAAATTTTCCCATATGTTTCTAAATCACAGATCTTCGAAGTTTTCGAGCTTTTCATTTAAAAAACACAAAAAAGGTGTTGAAATAATTGTTTAAATCCAAAATAAATAACACCATTGTTTTTTTCGTAAAATTTTATTTCCGAAACTGCGGTCAAAAAATTCCCAAGCATAAGCGCACCCAGATGGGAAAATTTTTCATTTCAATTCTTGAGAACTGGAGTGAACCCTGCTCTGTAGGCCCCAAATCCACATTTTGAAACAAACCAACATTTGCTGAACCTAATTTTAACTTAAGTCGTAGAAACGTTTTTTGCATATTAATTCGCTCTCCTGAAAAATCCCTTTGTTAAAAGATTTTGGGAATCAATTCGTATATACCCCTGAAAAAAAAATGGGAATCAATTCGGACATTTAAAAAAAAAAAAAATGGGAATCAATTAGAACCTTTTTCAAAGTTGGGAATCAACTCACTAACTCCCAAAAATTTTATATTTTTATCAAAAAAAAACACACTTTGAAAATGTTCTACGTTGTTTGTAAAATTTCGTGATCTTTTACGCGTGAGTGAATTTCCTGTTTCCACGTCAAACGACAAATTGAAAATGTTCTCCAGCAGAATTTTATCTCGCAGAGGGGGTAGCTTGCCTCACATTAATGGAAAAATTAAATTTTGTAGCAAAAAAAAATATAGATTTGAGTTGGAAATAATTGAGGAAAATCGGCAAAAATTGAAAATTGATGGTAAAATGAAATAAATTCTCGGAGGATAACAAATTGAAAATATTTTCCTCAGGAAAACAAATACCTCGTCATTTTTAATCAAATTTAATATTTTTTTTACATTTAATTTGGTCACTTCGATGTCACTTTTTGACCTAGAAAATTCGTCTTTCATTGCCTTACATGGCACCTAGTTTAAAGTAATAACATGTCGTGAACTCAATTTTTTTGAGGTTTAGACCTAAAATGACTGAGCTACAGAGCAGATGAGCGAAGTATGGTTGTTTTCTTAAAAACATGGCTAAATGGCGAATGTATAATTAATGGAGATTTTTTTCGCCGCCCTGGCGCGGATCCGATGATTGCACCAGGGTTTAAATGTCAATACGTCTAAATGGATTTTAATTAACGAGGAATTAGGTTGTTCGACGGTGCGGTGGCTTGAGAAAAAATAAGTGGCGAAGGCGCGCGGCGCCGTAAAGCCAACGATTGCGTAAATTAACAATTAGTTGATTAAAAGAGAAAGGGGAAGCGAACCTTCAATCTTACGCCATCTTTTGGAAATAATCAACAGCCATTAATCATCTCGCCGTAACATCTTAACTTACTTAACCCTCGTCGAAAATTTACTCGTTTTACGAAAAAGAAAACGTAGCAGGGAGATCAAGTCCGCGGTGTGTAAGGCTACGAAAGTTTGAAAAAAATAAGGTACGAGGTGTATTACATTAACTCTTCCTACTTTCGTAAAGCTGAATGCTGGACAAAATATGTAATATTCTTTTCACGTTAAGATGAAATTACTCGATAAAAATTTCGTGACTTTATGATCGACAATATTCTTTATTAAAAGTTCTAGTCTTCGAGAAAGAAATTTTCAAAAAATTTCACGGCACTGTTACCAACTGCATCTTGATTAATTTTCATAAGATTTCAGTTGACAACACTTCTAGAAAAAAATTTGAAAAAATTAATTTTAACGTTGATTCAATTTTCTAAGCCACTGAACAAACAACTAGAATTTTATAAAAATAGTGTTAGGTAGGTATACGTAATATGGTAGCACAGTTATGAAAATTATACATGTTCTCGGGTATCAAAAAAAAGTTTGGCTCGATTTTGAGGTGTTTTCGTAAGTGATCTGAATTTGGTAAAAAATCAAGAAATGTTCAGAAAATCACGATCTGCAATTTTCAATTCTCTTATATAGAGGACAAAGTGGTTCGAATTATAAAGCTCGAGTCAGATAAAGTAAAAAAAACTCGAATCTTCCATTTTCAGGGATTTAAACTTTGAGACTAGATAAATAATAATCATAAGGAAATTTCTTGAGGTTTCGTAGCTAGTTCTACATGGTTCTACCACCTCATTTCAAAGATTTGAAATAATGTTTTACTTCAGTTTTTTCAGGAAATTTGATCCTTCTATTTTGAAGATAGGCAACATGTTTACCTACGGTGTTTTTCTGGTAGTAGATATCGATTTTATCCAAATTTTCTCATAGAAACCACTTTGTCAGACACTGCGAGTATAATACATATAGGTATTAGGTACCACGTAGGCGATGAAAAAAAATGAACTATAGGTAGGTATTATATGTACGAATCACCCTGTACAAAAATGTAATCGAATCAAACGAAATGTACGCTGGCAAAAAAAAGTTGATTACAAGCAATTTGTTTCTTCACGACTAGACATTTTTATTGTTAGCGAATCGCCTTAGAAGCTGCCGCTTACTTTATGAATTTTTCATGCAACTTATACGCAACGTAACGGACAACGGCAACGTAAGTATATTCTTTCAGAACGCGTAAATATTACTCCTTCATTCATTAGTGAAAACTTTTTCCGCTTGGTCTGTATCTGGGCCGCTAAGGAAAAGCCAAATTATTCCGATTGTTTTTACTACACCATCTCGCCTACGCGAGCTACACCAATGAAATTTTCATCTCGAGCTTGAGAAAATTTCGAATTAAATTTACCCTTGTTGACCCTCGCGTGCTGTGGTGTGGATTCAATTTCATCATCGATATTTTTTTTCTTCATATTTTCACCAATTCGTAATTAGAATTTTGAGTGTAGGGAGTTCCGAAAATTTGTACGAGTAATATCTTGGGGAATTTAAAAGGGAATTTCGATAAATTACTTTTACGTTCAACTTCTCATTTTTCAATCTTGTATTCACAAAAATTTCGTGGTTTCTATGATTCAATGAAATGAGGAAAGATAAGGTATCGAAGGAAGAGAGGAAGATGAAATTATCTGTATAGTGAAATAAATTCTGAAAGTTTATAAGTAGTCCAGTCATTTTAGGAAAATTCAATCTTGATCTTTTTTTTCGCGTTTTACATTCGTAATGGCCCACTACACAACATACTAAAATGGACACTCTCATAACCCTCCGCTACCCCCAGGGAAGGGTTAAATGTCTGCTGAAAACTGGTTTCTCGTGAATATCTCCTCAAATAAGCCTCAAAATTGAAAAATAGTAATGAACAATCTTGTTCTACGTGTAATTTCTTATCAGAAGGTTTTTTGTTTTTTTTTTAAAACACTCATTTCCTTGAACAAAAATCAAAGGTAAAAAACACCCATTTTTCAACAATTTACAGGATTTTTTGAAAAAATCGAAACTTTTGTGAATATTTCCTTGAATAAGCCTCAAAATGGAAAAATGGTCATGAACAATCATGTTCAACGTGTAATTTTCTATCAGACAGGTTCGTTTTTTTTTCGAAAACACCCACTTCTTTACCCAAAAATTAAGGGTGAAAAACGTCTATTTTTCCAATATTACAGTATTTTTGGAAATGATGGAAATACGAAGCTGAAAGTACCCAAGAGTAATTTTTTATACATGCTGGTAGGGATTCCAAAAAAAGTCACCGCAAGAATTTCAACCCCTACTGTTAATTATAAGGGAGGTTATTGAATACTGCATTTGAGGTTGTGGAAAGAAAAAGTACTTTAAACGCGATGTTATTGCTTATTATTGGTGATACCATACGAAACATTTCGTATTTCCATCATTTCCAGAAATACTGTAAATATTGGAAAAATAGGCGTTTTCCATCCTTAATTTTTGGGCAAAGAAGTGGGTGTTTTCGAAAAAAAAAACGAACCTGTCTGATACGAAATTACACGTAGAACATGATTGGTCATAACCATTTTTCCATTTTGAGGCTTATTCGAGGAAATATTCAGAAAAGTTTCGATTTTTTCAAAAAATCCTGCAAATTGTTGAAAAATGGGTGTTTTTTACCTTTGATTTTTGGTCAAGGAAATGAGTGTTTTTAAAAAAAAAAAAAAACCTTCTAATAGGAAATTACACGTAGAACAAAATTGTTCATAACTATTTTTCAATTTTGAGGCGTATTTGAGGAGATGTTCACGAAAACCCGGTTTTCAGCAGACATTTACCTCTCCCCTGGGGGTAGCGGAGGGTTATAGGGGCGTCCATTTTAGTATGTTGTGTAGTAGACCATTATGAACGTAAAACGCAAAAAAAATCAGGATTGAATTTTTGGGAGGTTTGGTGCATTTTTCCTCTTATTTGCCTGCACTACAGCATTTGAAAAGTGATTCAAGTATTGATGAAAAAATTATTTATACTGTTAGAATTTTGAAACGTTTGGAGATGGGCTATTCCATACCAACTCCTCAATTTTTTTTAGAGTTCTCCTTGATGGTCCATTTACACAACCACGATCAGTTCCCTTCTGACCCTCAACGGGGCCGGGGAAGTAAGCCTTGTAATATTTATGCAATAATTGCGAATTTTTGCCAAATTACCCTAAACTTTGAAGGCTCATATCTCATATCAAGATCGGTTTTACTTGGGGGGGGGGGGGGGAGATTGTTTGTGGGGTTTGAAAGAAAATTAATAGGAGATTCAAAAACGACACGTTTTGAAAATCTCAAAATTGAACTTTGGTAGCGAAAGTTCAACTTTCATGATACGTACAAAAAATGAAAGCTACCATTTAAATATATGAAAAATTACAGTAAGCAGCCCTTTTTACCTTTTTTTCAACCAACAAATTTTCAAGATGGAATCTCCACACCCCTATGAGGATACAAGGGTCCAAAATTTTGACCAAAATTCAAAAAAATCGAAAAAGTAAAGTAACACATCGATTTCGACAAATTCGAAGTATACGTACTCAGTTTATTCATCTGACCCCGCTGCACCCCCTATTAGCCCAAGTATCATTCAATTCTTGTAAAATAGAATCTAGAGGTTTCTCAGTCAAAAAAATATCATTAAAGAATCTTCTTACACCACTTTCAAGCCTCGAAAAATGCCTACATAAAAAAAATACCAAAAAGTTAACTTGAGTGAAGCAAAGGAGTAAATTTTTCAAAAGAAACATTCTAGAGCAAAAAATTTCCCATTTCCCTCATTACTATTCATGAAAATATCTTGAAAGATTTATAAAACTGAAATTTTAATTTTTACACTTAAATTCATTAAAAGGGCGGAACGTGATCAAGCCCTTGCGAAACCGGAGGGTAGTCTGCTTTCTCAAAAGCTCAAAAAGTCTTTCTAAAAATGTCATTTTTTGTATTGCAAACGTAATATTTTTGTTTCCATTTGTATAAAATTTCTCTGTAAGTAGGTATCCTTTCTAAGAAAAATTCTTTCGAAAATGAAAAAAATCAAGAAAAATTTTGACCTCAAAAATTCCATATTCCAACCCTAAAATTTTTGTCAGAAGAAGCTGCCGCAGCGGAACCAATACAAAACTTTTTCAAAAAGGTTTGAATGAAATACAAATCTCGGACTGGCGCTACTTGTACCGGAACTGCATGAATATCTTGGCGTCTCATTCGAGTTAACAACCTCACAACACAAGCTGAAAATTTACGAATTGTATGTAAATGTATGATACCACGCCCGCTGAAACCGTTGGGTGCCTCTTTAGTATACATAATATACGTACGAATACGTATCTTATTTATATATGAATAGGCCATAATTCAGATCATAGACGTCATACCACCATTTTGAAAGCCAACGCAAAAATTATGTTACATTAGTATATACGAGGACAATATATATTGCGTAGGCAGGTTACGAATTTTTTTTCTCGAATAGGTACCATATATCCATTCAATTTTTTTTCCAAAATAATGTTTTTAAAAAAATTCCCAACCTAACGTATGAAAAAATACAACTCTTATACCTACTCGAATTCAGAAATCGAATGTCTAATAACTTATCTAGCGGAAGAACCTATTTTTACACCGTCGACGGAATTTCGTAGCGCGCGTAAATAATTTTGGAATGAGTCCAATCGAGGAGCGCATTTTGCGCGCTAACCGAACGCTGTTAACATTATCATTTGGTTATTTCGTAAATCACATTCACAATAGAGCGAGTGGAAAAAAAAGAGTATGGAAAAAATGAAAAAGTTTTCGGAAGATTGGCAAGTCAACAAACAATCGATTCGCGAACGCGGTAAATATTTGCTGGAAAATCCAGTCTGGTCGGATTGCAAATTTCTGGTCGGTATCGAAGAGCCATACGTTAAAGTGAGTATTTTACTCGATTATATTACGATACGATAAACATTAGATAGGTATCCGCAGAAAAAGCAAATTATTCGCTCCAGAAGTGAAACGATACGTCGGCTGTATGCTCGTTTTAGGTAATATAATTAGGTACTCGAGACTTGCGCGAAATGGGGTTAATCCTAAAGTATCTGGAAGGGTAAAAACAACTATTTTAATGGCCTAAATGTAGCGAAATTTACGCGACATTCGTTCCAACTTCAAAACACTACATGTGAAGGTAGGCAACGGTGTAATTTTTTTATTTCTTATAATAAATGTAAATGTAAAGTTGAGTTTCCGACGCTATCCTGCGCCGGGCCGCAGCACGTCAACGTGGTACATAAAAAACACTGTAATTTTATCCCCCTCGAAATACCAATCCCCAATCCACGTTCTCTTTGGTTTTTATATACGAATACGAATGTAAAATTATTTTATAAAAGATAATTTATGTTGCTATAACGTCACGTTACGTTTTGATCCGCACAGGAATTCGAGTCGCACAAGATATTCCTATCAATTTCCAGTCCAGTATTTGCAACCATGTTTTACGGAGGATTACCAGAAATTCAATCTCCGATTAGAATCGTTGATGTTCAACCGGAAGCGTTTAAATCAATGCTAGAGTAAATATGCAGTAGGGTGGAACGAAAAAAAAAAATACATCTTGGATTTCGAGGAAAATTGATGAGATACCTAATTTACTTTTGAATAGAAGGCCTACCAGAAAAATTTCAAGCCTTCCAGTCAAAAATCAGCTTCAAAGTCCACTTTTTGCCCTTTATTGGGAGGTTCAAAGATGGCAAATCGCAAATTTGGGCCGTTTTTTCAAAAACCTCGAAATCGGGACAAACATTTATAAATTTTTTGGTTCACTTTTCGAGTTACTGGATGAAAACCTTGAATTTTATGAAATTTGTGTAAATTAAAATACAGTTGGCAGCATTGCCATGAAATTTTTTGGAATATTTCATCAAAAATTACTCTGGTTGACCGTTTGAAGTGTTCGAGAATCAAAAATTCCACAAATTCGCGATCTACAACTTTTCGACACCCGGTAGAAGGCAAAAAATGGCATCCAATCTCGTTTAAAAGTCAATGATTTAGAAACTAGAAAGTAGTAGAAACTCAAATCATCCCTATTCGGGGAGGAACGACCGAGTTTCTCAGCAAGTGGTAGGTATCCAAAAGTAGTAAAAAATTAATCAATTTTTTTCCTTAAGGTAAAAACTTAGATCAAGGATATGTTTTTAAAAAATAAGGTTAAACTATTTATTTAAAAAAACGCGAGTTTAATTCTATCAAAGGGAGGGAGGGAGTAATCAAAGTTGAGGTGAAAATCATACTCTTGAAAATTTATTAGGAAAGATGTTTGGATAAAAATTATACAGGTACTAAAATGTACAAATCCGTTCAAAATAGTTTGAATTTAAAAGCGTCCGTTTAAAAAACAACCACAGTCCAAAAATGTAATTTTGCAATAGAGTGAAATAATATGCAAAAACGTTCCTACAACTAAAAATTGAGTTCGACGAATGTTAGTTAGCCTCAAAATGTGGACTGAGGACCAACTGAGCAGGTTTGACCATTCAATACCCCTTCAGTTCTAAAAAATTGAAAAGAAAAATTTCCCCGGGTGTTTTTAAATCACAGATTTTCGCAGTTTTTGAGCTTTATGTTTGAAAAGCAACCATAGTCCAACAGATTGATTCTGATTCGTCATTCACAAATAATCAGAATCAATCTGGTAGACTATGGATGTTTTTTGAACAAAAATGCTGAAACCCTATATGATTTAAAAATCCAAAAAAGTGTTTAAATATTTTTTTAAATCCAAAATAAACAACGCCATCATTATTTTCGTAAAATTTTGTTTCCGAAACTACAATAAATTTGTTTTTCTAAATTTGGACTGTGGTTGTTTTTTAAAACGGATGCTTCATTTGTAATGTTAGCGTAAAAATATATCAGATTAATTTTATTCAAAAAACGAAAAAAAATAGGGTATATTGTTTCAACTTTGAATTCATAGCTGCAGCACTGCTTTTCTGAATTGTAATATAATGGAAAAGTGTCTAAGAGATATTTCAATCAAAAAAACAAATCATGTTTGTAAAAAAGAAAAAATTTAAAAAAATTAGGAAAATATTTAAAATGTTGAAAAAAAATAAGTAATTGAAAAAAATGAGAAAAAATTATTCAAAAAAATTAGGTTATGTTTTGAAAAAAAAAATTAATTAAAAAACTGGAAGAAATATTTAAAATGTTGAAAATCTTTATTTCTAATTTTCATGTTGAAAAAAAGTATGGCAAAAAATCACAATTTGATTTATAGGTATACTCCAACAGGATGTGTCATTATGACAGAGTCAACGATTATTCAAATTTTTCCAAGTTTTTTCTAGTCTAAAAAAATGTCATTAGGTCCCTTTGACCTTAAAAACGTCATGTTACAGAAAAATAACCTCCCAGGCCTAAGATTAATTTACAATTTACATCATAATGACCCTACTTTATGGCCCCTTAGCTCCGTCCTCATTTGAATTGGAAGAGCTCAGAATTTTTAGCCCCCCCCCCCTCCTCAAAGTAAACCAACTCCCTTACCAATTTTCGTCAAAATTCAAAATATGTAAACCTGGATATAGAAACCACCCTTAGCTGTCAAAAATTGGTTTTTGAGCTGCTGTAGTGTAGTCAAGGGGTGAGTTCCGGGGATCCGAACCACTTTCCCATGAGGTTACGAATTTACGTGAAAAAAAAAATGCCTTCTTGGGGTATTAAAAATCAATTTTTCTCAAAGCTTCTGTCTGGCATAGGATGGTTTTACATACTTATATCCAGGCTCGCATATGTATGGGTTTTTTTCGCTCCACCATCACATACAGGGTCTATGAATGAACCGGGCAACATCAGCGCAAAAAATACCTTTTTTTCTCGTTTCGTTTCGTCGCATCGCATCGTAACAAAAGCTAAAATATGAAAAAAAAAACGACCAACGACGCGACACCTTGATAAGATTACAAGTTTGATGTAAGGAATGAGTCATCTTACCGAACATGCATGCAAAAGTGTGAAATAATGGGAATATTAATTTGTCAAACAGGGATTTTTACGTTGACGTTGCCCGGCTAATTTATAGGTATATAGTCAGTTTTTCTGTAAATAGAACTAACTCGTGTTTTTTAGATGTCTTTCCTACAAAAACGATTAAGAACTGTTTTTGAACACTCGTTTCAGATACATATATACAGACACGATAAATCTAGAATCCCTAGATCAAGCTTGTGAACTTTGCTACATTGCTAAAAAATACATGCTACCTCATTTACTCGAACACTGCATTCAATTCATTTGGAAAGATGTCGACTGCGATACGGCTCTCAAAGCTTACGAATTTGCAAAATTATTCGACGATCCAATCAACTCGAGCAAAGCTATGAAAGTAAACAAACAAATCATACTCATCTCACACAACCTTTAAATAGTGAGCTTATCGATGCATTGACTTTTCCTTGGCATGAATTTCGAAAAAAAGAGCAACTGAAATTGAAATAACTTAAATTGATAACAAAAAATCTTTAGAATCGTTAGTAATTACACGGTCGAAAGTAATGAGCATCAATAAAAATTAACTATACCTAATGTACTTATGCATACTATCGGCAACACCCATAGAAAAGTTAACCACTCGTTCTGTATCAATTCAAGATTATATCCGAACAAACGACTGAAATCCTATCGAAAGCCGGAGCTTTGAATATGAATTTAGCAACACTTCTAGATATTTTGGATCAAGACGAATTGAATATTTCTTCGGAATTGTACCTATTCAACGTTCTACAGTCTTGGGTTTCATTCAACATAAACAAAAATGGTGATTATTCGTACGAGTATGTATGTATTGCTATCGGTACCTGTACCTACGAATAGCAATCGAGAACAATCTCATCTAGTCATCTTCTGGTAAATTCTAAATACCGCATTTCATATCTAATTGTCACGATTTCGTACATCTACAGATGAAGAAAAATACGACGAAGAAAAACTACGAGCACTGGCCAAACCCGGTTTACAAAAGATACGTTTCTTAACAATGGACATATCGGATTTCGCTGACGGTCCAGCAGAATCTCCACTTCTAACCAAAGACGAATCTTACGCCATATTCAAAAAATTATCATCGTTTCATAACAAACACCCGTTACCGGAGGGATTCTCGTCGAATCGTGTACCTCGAGTAAATCCATCGAAAAAAGTAGTCAATTTGCAGAGCAAGCTTTACGTTCAACGTACGATTAAAACCCCGGTACTGCAAATGAACAATAGTAACTTGAAAGATTCGTTGAATTTTATCGCAAACGACGACATCACTTTGTTGGGAGTTCAGGTTAGAATTATTTTAGTCACAAATAAGCATCTACAACAATACATAACGAAATAGGTGAATGATAAAAACGTACTCATTGTTTTTTGAAGATACCAACTCAGATCCGATACGTAACGATGAACACAGCTGCTGAAGACAGTTCGTTGTACGTGTATCATTCGACGTATTCATCTAGCGTAGGCACATCGCAAGACAAATCTCAAGATAAATCTAAATATCGCGAATTATTAATTATGCACGTAAAAGAAGTACGAAATTCCGAAAACAGTTGGTTTACCCATTTCACTTCGTTAGTCGAAAATAATTCGGTAATGAATGTAATGTTTACAACGCCGGCTGTGATAAAGCGTGGTTACGAATACGAATTAGGTGTTACTCTCAACAAAGAAGGCTATTACATGGTCGGTTCTTTTGATCATGCGACGGAGAAGTATACGGATAATGTGCAATTTATTCTAAGTGGAAACTCTAGATCTGCATTCGTTACTTCGTTAATATTTACTCATTGAAAACAGGTACGTAGATACACTAGATAGTTTTTCATCGATCATTTCGAAGGAAAATCTCTTAGCAAAGTCTGAAAACGCACATTGTACATAGGTATTTTTCGTAAAAATAATTCAAGTCAATAATAAAAGAAATGTTTCTAATTTTCGAAATGTTTTCTTACCTACGAGTGACGGAGTGACAGTGAGGAGCTGAGGACGACAATCTTGCGTTTTTCTTGTGTTTCCTAGGTACATTTATCGATGATCGTTCACGTAAGTTCAAAGTTACCACTTCTTGAAGTTATGATTTGAAATTGGATTTCGAAAGAATGAAAAATCACGAGCATAAATTTCATAAACCGCACGAAATAATTAAATAGCACTTCCACCATTTTCTAATTTCATTATTCAAAACCGACGCTACTGACGCAATGACGCATAATTGACGCAACAGTCAACAACTAGTTGAAGCAAAAATCACGCATGCGACATTCGATTGTGAACGAACGCATCCGAAACAAGTCGAGCACACCCGAACACCGATGTCGCGTTCGTACGCATGCGCAGAGATTGTGTCATTTTCTTATTAAAAAAAATGATAATAAAAAATTGACGATAATTTATTATTTATCTCCCCACATTATTTTATTTTTATCAAAGTATTAATCAATTTCTGTTTTTTAAAGCACTTCAAATAAATTTTTAGGATTTTATACATTAGTTCGATTCATGACAATATGAATTTTATTCATAGCGAAACGCGAAAGTGATTTGAAAGATGAACAAAAATGAATCGCAATCACAACGTATGAACGTACTAATCATTTTCCGTTAATCGTTTTTACTGTTAATAGCAACATACAAAGAATAAAATATTACATACACGTAAAATTTCACAAAAAGATGCATAATTATTGTAAAAACCAAAATACTGGTAAGTACATAGTACAGTTGTTAAAAGTAATAAAAACACAAACATACAAAATAACATTACACACATTCCGCAGGTACAGAAAAATATCAATTGTAACGAATTATTTTTATCGCATAACGAAAAACGCGACGCAACGGATTTCAGATTTTAAACGGTAACAGTCTCGAATAACATGACTAGTTTCAAGAACTGCGATGTATTACATTTCAACATGAAAGAAATTAAAATCAATAATATTTTTTAACACCTCGATTAGGGTTATTTAAATTAATTGAAAACTTGTTTCGATATGTTATCAATTTAAACTAATACCAACGGTGAAAACAATAATTCAATTGACGTAAAAATTTGGGTTCAGTTCTAGTATCTATTATCTAAAATTTTTAATAAATAAATTATAAAGTAATGATAAAAATTCCACTACAACCTTTCAAAGAGAACCTCATCACAACCTATTTTCTATACAGACTGTGTTTAAAATATTTCAACCGAATGAGTTTTCGTAATACTTCATCTTTCGTTACATTTTGGATTCCAAAACTGCGATAAAATTTCCACATCGAAATTCACATTCGATTTTTATCGATTAAAAATTAATTTTATTCGAAGTACCAACTCGTTCACTGATTACAGTCATTTCTACAAAAATTAATTGAGAAAAAAACACATTTATATTATATCGAAAAATCTCGACTTTCGATACATGCAAAAACATTCGAAAAAATACTAACACAAACACGCAATTATAAAATTCTTATTGCCCCGCGAGTCATCCTTTCAATTACTACTAGGAACTTATTAACTAATACATAGATTGCTTCTCGGTATTCGATATTTACGAGCAAAAAAAAGAACTAAAATGATCAGAGCAAAACAAAAAAAAATTCACGCAACTCTCGTCGTATTCGCTTCAACAAAGCACGTAACACATTTTCATTTTTAAGAACGCGTGAACAATATTCAACGTATCACGTTAAAACCACAGCCTAGGCAAATAATAATTAAAACTACCTAATGTATTACTCGACGTCCGTTGCAGCAAAATCATAAGAGTAAGGAAAGCAACATTGCACTTATCACAATTAGGAAAAAAAGCTTCTCAAAAGCGTGTCAATAAATTAAAATAGCGTTAATTCGTCGATCGTACGCCATTCAGGCACACCAATAAAAACAAAAAAAAATGAAAGATGAAAATTACTAACAATTTCGATACATTGTATCACTAATAAAACGAAAAAAATAAATAAAACGTTGTCGTGATGTATACCATATTGCGCCTTAATAACAGTTTCAACTGTTTAGCTCCAGCATGAACGAAAAAAACTATTCTATACAAAGGTAGGCTGGGCTATACAGTACAGATCATGTACAGATTCTACATACGAAACATAAGTTCTACTTATCAGAATAAAAACACATACGAAAACAAAAAAAATAGAAAAAAAACTACTCAACGTACACAAAAACATTTAAGTTATCAGTAATGAAAGAGATTAACTAGAATTGTACGTATAGAAAATAAAATAAAAAATTTGGTAATAAATCTGAAATTAAATTATTTTTTAAATGATTAAAATTATCGAAAAAGGTAGGCAATTAGTGTAGGCAAAATATAACACGAACACGTGGAAATTTTGTGGGTGAAGGAAGTTGCTCTGAATTTGTACCACGAAACAATTTTAATTATAGGGACACTACCGGATAAAACTATTTTCTGACCATCAAGAATAATTTAAAATACACATACACTTACACACCGTTTGTTCATCGGAACGAATATTGAATTTCTCGATCGATATTTCGGAGAGCATTTTTACTAAATTTTAAAAAATCTCATTTGCCTACACTAAAAATCTACGTAGATTCGACGAAAAAATGTCAAATCGGTTACTCGAAATCCTAACGATAATTATTATCAACGGAATGTTATCAAAAACCCAAAGTATTTCTAATTCGAGGAATGTAAGATGAAATATTATTTTTTTAAAACCATTTTCTATTTCTTCCTAGTACATATTTGAAAATTGGTATTTTCGTTGACTTAAATTTTTTGGCGAATCTATTTCGAAACAATAATTTAAAAAAAATCGATATGACTACCAAAAGGGTATCAAAGAACACATCAATGTACACAAATGAACTCGCATAATAATATAGGTAAGGTGTACAAAAAATGTAAAAATCCGAAGAAAAATTTAAATTAAAACACGCGTAAAAACATTGATTGGAATGTATATACATTCGATAAAGTTGGGGGAGGGGGAAATAAATAAGAAAAATGAAGAGATATAAGAGACGGTACACATACGAGGGAATCGAAACTCGTATAAGACTAGGTTCCAATATACTCAGGAACTAATTAAATAGTAATGAAACGTGACAATCTCGATAATGAGAACAAAGGACGGTAACAATACGAATCGTACCACACGAATACTACATACATACCACATAGGGACATTTTCAAAAACTCTAAAAATGAGTAAACCACTCGGCGGCCGGCGCAGCGTTTGTCTGAAGTTAAATAAACGTTTTGTGAACATAGCCTTTAGGTCTGGATGCTGCCGCCGTTGTAATTCTGGTATAGCATCGTGGTGTCTTTTTCGTTCAAGCTGACGACCGCCGAATTATTGTCAATTTGCGTTTCGACCGCTTCCGGTGACGTATACAAGGTAACGAGGTTATTTTGCGAGATACCGTTAGTATCTTCGCGATGCGACGGTAACGTGCTGCGTCGCAGCACATCCGGAACATATTGGCATTGAGAGTACACGTCCCGTTTGCGAGGACTTTGGGCTGCTCTAGATTTGGCGCTCTGTTCGTCGAAAACAAAAAAAAAACACAAATATAAAAGCACCAGCTCGTAATTAGTGGAGGCGAATAAGAAAAAAAAACCATTTTTGTCTAGCAAAGCTTTTATCGCGGAAAATTGTCGAGAGTGGTCTCCTGAATAACCTCAAAGAGTTACCACCTCGCAGACCTCAGGCTAATTTTTTAGGAGGTTAACCCCCTGAAAACTGTTTTTTTACATTATCTCCCCAGGGTTTGATTTTAGGGTCAAAATATCTCAATACTTTTTTGTTCTACACTCAATTTTCAACATTTTTTGTAGAAAAATGTTCGTTGTACGACCATTAGCGGAGGAAATGGAGAGTCTTGAAGGGAAGAGGTTTTGGAGAATAAATGAGTATTTGAAAACGTGATAATAGGTATAAAAACATTACTAATGTGCATCTTATGGGCATGAAAATTGTAGGATTATGTAAGTTAGTGGTATTAATACTTCTTAACTCTCCCACTTTTTGATCTGACCCCCTTTCCGTGGTCCTGCTGACCCCTTCTTCCAATTTTAGGTGATCAATACGGAATTGAATATTTCAAAAAATCACGGAGAGGAGGTCGGATCAAAAAGTAAGTCGATATTCGAATTCTACGCTCCCAAATTAATTAGAATCGATATGCCACACGATATTTTCGTTTCTCAACATACTTTTTTCCAAAATTGGGGGGGATAGAAAGGAACCAAAGGGTCAAATCCGAAAAATAAGCAAATTTTCGAACTCAGCGCCTTTAAAAACCTAAAAAACGACAGGTCACACGTTATTTTTCATTTTTTTGAATTTTGACCCTATCAAGGAGGCTAATATGGGGGGCCAGGGGGGTCAAATGAAAAAACTGAGTACATATTCGAAATCAGCGCCTTCAAATTAGTAGTAATCGATGTGTTACATTACTTTTTAGATTTTTTTGAATTTTTATCAAAATTGTGGACCCCTGTACCCTCCAAGGGTCTAGAAATCCCATCTTGAAAATTTATTGCTTTTAAAAAAGAGTAAAAAGGGCTACTCACTGTAATTTTTCAGATTTTTAAATGGTAGCTTTCATCTTTTGTTCTTATCATGAAAGTTGAGCTTTCACCGCCGAAGTTCAACTTCGAGCTTTTCAAAATGTAATTATCGTTTTTGAATCTCCTATTAATTATCTTTCAGACCCTGCAAACAGTTTTCCCCAAGTACAACCTATCTCGAGATATTAGCCTTCAAAGTTAGGTAATTTGGCAAAAAATCGCAAATGCATAAAAATTTTGAGGCCCACCTCCCCACCCCCTAGAGGGTTAGAAAAAAAATGATTGTGGTTTTGTGAATAGACCACCAAGGGGAGCTCGTAAAAAAAAATTGAGCGAAATCGGAAGACCCGACTTCATTTTTGGTCTGTTTTAGTATGGAATAGCCCTCTTTATCTCCTCCGCTAATTGTCGTACAAAAAAAATCATACAAAAAATGTTGAAAATCAAGTGTAGAACAAAAAAGTACTGAGCTATTTTTATCCTAAAATCAAACCTTGGGGAGAAAATGTGAAAAAAACAGTTTTCAGGGGGTTAACCCCTAAAAAATTAGCCTTAGCCTGAGGTCTGTGGGGTGGTAACTCTTTGGAGTTATTCAGAAGACCACTCTCGACAATGTTTCGCAATAAAAGCTTTGGTAGGTAAAAATGCCCCCCCCCCCCCATGATGCTAATTTATTTACACTAAACAGACGATCAAGAAATTCACTTGACATACTTGGTAGTGTATTGGACCCCAGGATTCGCACCATCTCAAGAAACATTGAGCAAACGCGAACGCGATCGTGATGAAAAATCCGATAATAGCGTATATGGTAATTTTTTGGAAATGGTTTCGAACGATCGATAAGAGCATGAAACTCGCTTGCAGCAGCACCACCGATACGATAACGAAATTAATCGCCGTTCCGTGAATTTGTTGTTTGATTTTAGAAGGTCCGTAGGCGAAATAAATATTGTACCGATCGACGAAATGTTTCATCAGCATGTACAGCAATCCTGAAAATGAAACATTAGGCTCGATTAATGACATACCAAGGACGAATTGGGTTTTTAGATCGCGATCGATGACAGCGCTTACCAAAAGGCGTGATTAACGGACACGACAAACTGTATACCACCGTTAATGCGAATATTAGCAACATCCACGCGTAATGCACTCCGAACGGAAATTCCCATAGAACCAGTTTACGAGCGCTAACCGTTTCTGCTTTTGATCTATACGCGAAACACAAATGCAAAATGAATGACAGATGGTAAATGAGTTTATACAGTATTATGTGAAAAGTCCTTCGCACAATGAGAATATAACCGTTGACAGTTTGACACTGACAGAATGAAGGATGAAGCTGGAAAGATGGGTTTTTGGGAGTATCGTAGGTATCTTTGAAATAGATACAACAAAATCGAGGATTTGCTGGAGAACGAAAAACGCTTGGAAAGGAAAAAGTTTTCCATTTGGCTGACAAGGAAGGTATCCCAACTCGAAGTAAAATTTTGAAGCGAAACAAGGTACATCTTTAAAAAAAAAACAAATCCAAAATTTCAGGTGTTGAAGTTCATTTCTCGAATATTGGCAAATTTTACATGAATTTGATCTGATCAACGAAAAAAACTGAAATTCGGTATATACCCTATTTTCTACCCACCGAAGCCTTCAAAAATTTTTAGAATTTTCCTCGTCAAAAAAAATTTCACAAAAATGGTTCATTATGAATTTCAGCAGCCGATTACCCATATTGATGACTTTATTTGATCAATTAAAGCATAATTTTCCAAGATGCAAGATACTTAAAAAAGAATTTGTTTTTGATTAATTTGAGGTTGATGGGCATAAGTATGCCGTTGATTTTTACCCAGCTATTGGCGATGGGCCAGAATCAGCGTTTTCGATGTGAAAATAGACGATATCTCAAAAATAAAGGGTTGGCGCCGGAAATGGACACCAGATTCGGAATTAGCGACCTAAAATTCACAATATTTGACTTTTATTTTGAGTGTTTCGCTTCAAAAAATGCTTCGCAAATTACTGTAAAGGAAAAAAGTTGGCTGTTTTGACTTTGAGAAGAAAATATACAGGTGAAAAATTGTCCTTTTTCCACACCTACTTGTATGACAATTCACTTATTTGATTATTTTAACTATTTTTAAAAATATTAAAGCTCAAAATAGAAGTCGAATAATGACTAATTTGAGGTCGCTAATTTCAAATCCGGTGTTAATTTTCAGTCCTGAGTCTTGGTTTCGAAAATATAACTAATTTTCGCTTCGAAAATGCAATTTTTGGACACGAGATACCAGTAAAGTAAAAAGAAATTCGTTTTTGACTAATTTTTGGTCGTTGACCACAAATATGTGTCATTAATTTTTACTCATCTATTGGTAATTTGCCAGAATCAGCATTTTTGAAGTGAAAATAGACGATACCTCAGAAACTGAAGTCCAGCGCCCAAAATTGACAACGCTTTCAAAATCAGCGACCTCAAATTAGTGGTATTCGACTTCTATTTTAAGTTTTAAAAGCTTTAAAACTGGCAAAATGATCGAATAAGTACATTATTAAACAAGTAGGTAGAGGGAAAAGGGCAATTTTTCGCCTATATATTTTTTCCTCAGAACAGCCAACTTTTTTCTACATGGGAATTTTTGAAGCATTTTTTTGTAGCGAAATACTCAAAGTAGGAGCCAAATATTACGATTTTGAGGTAGCTGATTCCGAATCCAATGTCCATTTACGGCGCCAGACCTTTTTTTTTTATCCATATCTTTGAAACAAACGCTCGAAGGTGAAAAAAAGTGACGATGGGTCGAAAAAAAGGATATATATCAAATTTCAGTTTTTTTCGTTGATTAAATCAAAATTTCAATATTTTGCAGGACGATGAGTTAATTTTAAAATTTCAAAAATTCACCAAAATTCGAGAAATGAACTTCAGCACCTGAAATTTTGGATCTGGGGTTCTTTTATGATATGCTTTCGAATTATTTTTGTTTCGTCTGAAAATTTTACTTCGAGTTGGGATACCTTCCTTATCAATGATTATATTAGAATCGATCTGACGTGTACAACTCAAACATACTTACATAGTGCATTAACAAGAAACCTCTAAAACCCATTAAATCCGATCGAGGCGAAATTTGGTTCACTATTTTAGTAGGAGAGGGAGGGGGTTGAACTCAAAATTTCTCAAAAATTTTGAAAGTTTGGAGCCCCCTCTCCCATAAGAAATTCCTGGCCACACCACTGCTAAAAATCATATCTCGAATAAACTTTTGCTAGAGGTTCCCAATCGACTCGAATATGGTCTCATCTCAATCAATTCGAAGGATCAATTTTAGTAGGTACACGAATCGATTTTTAGATTTTTACTTCCCGATTTATTATTTTTATCAAAAATCAACATACTAATAGGACATTTCGGCCATTTAGCAAAATTCTAAAAATTCAACTACGACAACTCAAACTTTGGTGCAGAGGTTTGAATGTCGTGCTCTTTCGGTGAGCCAAATTCTGGCTCAATCGGCGCGAACGGATTGTAAAGATTCCCTAATTAATCAAACAATTCGCATCGTTGTAGGTACGTACCTCGATAGCAAAACGCGCACCGCGTACAGAAATAATTCCGGAAATCGAATCAATTCTAATCCGGTACCGATCAACGCGGACGTTATCACGTAATTCACGAAAAAAGCCCCTTTATCCGGCAAGAATAAACATCGCCAGCGATACTGTTCGTTGGTTTGCTTCAAAGCGAATTCCAGAAAGGCTTGCACGCTGCAAATCGTCATATTAAATAAACGTAAGTAATCCGAATTCCTTGACGGAATAAAAATCTTCATCGAAACACACCTGGCTAATCCAAGCGATGGTAAAATCAACACCATGAATAACAAAAATATAAACGTTTTTCTCATAATAGCGTGATTCCTTTCCGATCTCGTCCAATGACTCAGCCACTGATCAGATTTGATTACGATGACCGGAAGTAACGCTGCAAACGTCCACAATAACAACGTAGGCATCGTTTCCGAAAGAACTGGATTCTACGGAAAAAGAAAAAAAAAAGAAATTAAATAATAACAATATTACATACGATAATGAAAAGAAGAAAATACATTGACGAATGATTACCACATCGTACGCTCCACAAAAGAACTTACCATTTTCTCTATTTCGCGAAGTTTCAACGTATCCATTGTATTCAACAGAATAGGTGGCGTTGTTAGAAAGAACAAGGTCACTACTAAAAATGTATTAATCATCGACGTCTTCCAAGTTCTATTCGTAGAGGTTTCCGATAGATTTTCCCTGTGTCGTGGCCAAGAAATAAACGTAGAATAACATATACGAATAATGAAATATATTCTGTCGCAAAAATTCAACTCACCAGAATATGTCTTGAGGCGGTGGAGCGAATTTCACCGTCCACAGATGCGGCTGCAGAAGGCCGGATACGCTGCTGATGGGTGGCTGCGACGAACACTTTTTGAAATCGTATTTATGATCTTGGTAAATGCGTTTGGCCGCCTCGACCGAGCTCATCGTGATGAATGCGATGCCGAGAGGCCTTTTCAACGATTTCGATTTCGCAGCTTCCATCTGCAAATAAAGAGATATTTCTTCAATGAATATAACCAAGGTTCAAAATGGCTGGGCTATTCCATACCAATTCGAACTATAAATGAAGTCGGGTCTTCTGATTTTGCTCAATTTTTTTTTACGAGTTCCTCTTGATGGTCTATCCACATAACCATCATTATTTCCCTTCCAACCCTTAAAGGAATCTAGGGGGTGGGACTCGTAATTCGAATATCGACCTACTTTTTGATCCTACCCCTGCCCCCGTGCCACAACCAAACCCCTCCCCCTGAAAATCGTATTTTTTCACTCATTTGCTTTTTAACAGTGATCCATGAAAGTAATGAGAACAAGATTTATTTATGTAATGAGAAACATGTGATGAGAATTTTAGTACATAAAATATAAAAAGTTTTTGACCAAATTTTATTTATTTTATAAAATAATATTGCATAATTAGAACCTGGGATTTTATTTTACTCAAGATTGGTTCTCAGTACTTGCATGGATCAGTATTTATAAGATTTTGATGAAAAAATATGATTTTTTGGGGAAGAGGTCGGATCAAAAAGTAAGTCGATATTCGAATTCGACGCTCTCAAATTAGTGAGAATCGATATGACACACGCTATTTTCATTTCTTAACATACTTTTCTCCAAAATTGAGGGGAGAGGAGGGCATCGAAGGATCCAATCCAAAAAATAAGCAAATATTCGAACTCAGTGCCCTCAAAAACCTAACAAACGACAGGTCACACGTTATTTTTCATTTTTTTGAATTTTTACTTTATTAAGGAAGCTAATAGGAAGGTTCAAAGGGGTCAGATGAAAAAACTGAGTTCATATTCGAATTTAGCGCCTTCGAATTAGTAGAAATCGATGTGTTACTTTACTTTTTTGATTTTTTTGAATTTTGGTCAAAATTATGGACTCTTGTACCCCCCAGGGGTGTGAATATCTCATTTTGAAAACTTGTTGGTTGAAAAAAGGGTACGAAGGGCTACTTACTGTAATTTTTTTAGATTTTTAAATTGTAGCTTTCATCTTTTATGCTTATCATGAAAGTTGAGCTTTCACCACCAAAATTCAACTTTGAGCTTTTCAAAATGTGATTATCGTTTTTAAATCTCCCTCCAATTCTCTTTTAAACCCCGCAAACAGTTTTCCCTCAAGTACAACTAATCTCGAGATATGAGCCTTCAAAGTTGGGTAATTTGGCAAAAAATCGCAATTGCAATTGCATAAAGATTACCAGGGCTACCCCCTTTCCCCCATAAGGGCTGGAAGGGAAATGATTGTTGTTATGTAACTAACTCATCAAGGGTAACTTGTCAGTGAAATTGAGCGAAATCGGAATCGGAAAACTACACTTCATTTTTGGTTGGAATTGGTAAGGAATAGCCCTGCTACGATAATCAGTTTCAAAAAAAAAAATCTATACCGCGATTCTGAAATTATCCTCTTCTACTTTATAGTAATCGATGGCGTCTACGGAATGTCCGTTGAAGTGTCCGCAACACGTGAATATGTATCCACACATGAATGGCTGAACCGTTAACTTTTCTCCGGTCGTTTTGAAATACTCTTCGCAATATATTCTCGCCTGATGAGCGACATCTCTGAAAACAGAACGAGCAAGTCGCTCGTATTGATTTAACACGTTTTTTTTTTAGTATTGAGTCGACTGAGGAGAGCAAGGACTAGCAGTCAGCCAAAAGGTTTACTCCGGAGTCAAGAGAGAAGGTTGACTCCTGATTCGGCTGATTCCATCTTGACTCCGGAGTCAAGGGAGAAAGTTGACTCCTGACTCCACCTTGACTCCGGAGTCAATCTATGACCTTGACTCTTGACTCCGGCTGGATTCCGGAGTCAATTTCAGACCTTGACTCCGGAGTCAATTTCAGATCTCAACTCCTGCCTCCTGCTTGACTCCGGAGTCAACCTGTTACCATGACTCCTGACTCCGGTTTGACTCCGGAGTTAATCTTTGATCTTGACTCCCTGATTTCGGCTCGACTCGGGAGTCAATTTGACTCCGACTCCGGTGTCGACCCCTATTCCCTGGAGGAAAGTCTAAAAATTCTAACCCCAACCGCTTCAAGGCAAGGAATAATAGTTGCCTTTGACTTAGGAGTCGGAGTCAAACTGACTCCGTACTGACTACGAATCTTTAATTGCTCAGGAGTCAAGGTCACAGATTGACTCCGGAGTCAAGCTGGAGTCAGGAGTCACTTTTTGGCTGACTACCATTCCTTGCTTCAAGGCGAATTATGACCTTTTCCATATCAAAACTCACCTTTCTTGATCTAATTGACTAACTTTAGTGATATCGTACGCCAGTTGAATATTCTGCACATCGTATTCCGGATACGCTTCCCTGAAGCACACAAACCGATCCGAATAAATTACCCCATTACTTTATTACTACCTGCTTTTCAAATAACACGACCAAAATCACGACTTGGCCTTTCGACTGGCTGTATTTCGCTTACCTGAAATGACGCGCCAGGTCGTTAACGTCGCAATTACGACGGGGTATATCCGTAATCATCAGCGTACGGGAAACGCTGTCTATAATTTCCAGACGCAATTTCACCGAAAACCTACGCATTATGGCGATGCTTAATGGTAAATATAATATCGCTATGGTAACGTGTACCCATAACCAGTCCGACCTGCAAGTAGAGAGAAAATTTTCAAAACCGACCACGTTAAGACTCTCTGCATAGTTAAGTGTCCCTTTGCGTCGTCGCTGCGCCACGCCATAGCTACAGCCAACAGCCCACCACAGCTGAGGCTGTCGCCGCACCGACCACGTTGATGGTATCGGATCGACGACACGAGAGCACAAGTTCCGTATCCTTTTTACGTAAACCAGCACCGCGTCGCCGATCGTGTCACTGACCCAACTGACCGACCCCACAGCGTAATTTTTCGTAAAATTATTTCCATTAAAGCGAACGAACGTAAGGAAATTAATTTAAATTGTCTCCTAATTAACCCCAGAATTTGAAAATTTTCAAACGAATTCATGGTAGGGAGCCAGGACAATAATTTGATCCATTGTTATTTTATTAACAGAGAAGGCGAGCAATTTTCGAAGCTTCAATATTTTTTAATACCTATGTTGCCCAAAATACTCACATAAATAATGTAGGGCTCAAAAAATTCAATTCGAAGCTTCATATTATTCAAAAAGTGCCACTAATGAACTCTTTCTGCTGAAAAATTGGGATTTCGTCCATCGCAATTGCATTCGGGACAGAGCCAGCAGAAGAGAGCAAGGATTTATCAAAGTAGAATCACTGGAGGGTTAAAAAATCGAAAGATTCCAATTGAAGTATGCATTTTTTGATTTTATCGACTTGAAATGAAAATTTTTCAACAAAGGGTCATTACTTTCAAAAAATTTCCAACTCAAACCAAACATTTCCATTTAAAAATATGTACAATCCTCTCGTTATTGAGAAAAGGAAAGCTGCCTCTTTGCCTCTCTGTTCAGTCTGACTGGGAGGGAGAGGACAAATCATACATTTGCACCAGGCTTGCGTTTTTTGGGAGGGGGTGCAAACCATCAGACACTACAACATTTCAAACGTATTTTTGACCAATTAAGCTCAATAACTCAACAAAAAATCGGTAACTTTCTAAAAAAAAAATCATAATCTTTCAAAAAAGTTGGCAAATGCAAAGAAAATGAATTTTATTCAAAAAAATCGCTCAAAATAATTCAAATTTTGTAAAATTCTTGATGATATAGAATTATAATCGACGTTATTAAGTATTAGTTTGAAAAAATGGTCGATAAAATGTTTAAAATTTCAAGGTGGGTCCAACAAAATTTCTGAAGGATCTCTGGTAAAATTTTCCTACACCCCCCGCCCCCCCAAAAAAGTCATCCTCACAAAACATTAAAAAATAATCAGAACGTTTGGTTTTGCAGACCTGCTCGAATTTTTGAAAAACTTCATTAGGTAGGTAGATAAATTGGAAAATTGATTTTTTATGAAAAATGCTGGACGTTTGAGCCAAATTCAGAACTTGTCAAATTTTACAGAAATAAAATTTAATTAAGTACATAATTTGATGCTGAATTTCATATACATAATTTTAATAAAATGTGTTGAAACCATAAATCAGTAATTTCTTGCCCGAAATTGTTACTTTTCAAAATAAAATTCACGCCTGATGGGAGGAGAGAGTGAACATTTTCATTTTAAATTTCACAAAGATAATAAGGGGCTCGTGCTCGCTCTTGCTTTTTCTATCTTCGGAAAGGTACGAGGAAGGAAAGATAGCTCATTCAATTTCCAAGTTAGATGAAAATCAGGATACCCACTTTTTTTCCAGATCTCTCACCAAGATGTTTAACAAAATCTCAAATTCAAAACGGACGGCTTCTACAAAATGTTGTAGGATTTTTCCAGTAAATTTTTCGACAATACATATCTAGAGTGAATTTATTAGAAAATTTCAATAATTAATTGGAATTTTAATTTGTTTTGCGCTTTTGCCCGAAGACAATCCCTTTCTCCGGCATCCAATAGCACTGTTTTCTTACTGACCTTGACTTTCAATGTTTCTTTGCAAGGGGAGGGAGGAAGCTATAAAAACTCAAGCTTCGATTATTACTAATTTAACTTGAAAAAAGGTTATTAAATATTCTCATCATCAATCATTACTTTTCCTCGTTGTTGAATAAACTAACGAAGCCAATAAAACGCAAGCTCAACGATGGTAAAAATACGCGGGCGTTTTTAAAAAGTGAAAAAAGCAGGTAGTTTAGATTTAAAATTTCATAATTAAAAAAATTTCTCGATCACGGAGTGATGATATAAAAATTTCGTTTACTCAGTTTTCCAGAAAATTAACGCCCTGAAAACATGTTTTTGAATTCGTGAATTCTCCCTTAGATTCAAATAGCTGGTAACCCTTCATAACATCGAGATTCACTCTGGTTGGGAACCTTGATGGGAGACTCTGTAGTCATTTTTTTTTCAAATTCGTTTACCCTTTGAAGTTCTTTTAATATTCAGTATCTAAAACCGTGCCTCATAATATTTTGCAAGTTGAAAAAGAAGGGCGATCAATTGGAAGCACAAAATACCACAGCTCGATACGAAGAACGACAGACGCGAAACGGGACACCTTGTGTGCTCGAAATATTTACCATCGCACGGTGTCGGCAAATCGCGATCAATTTGATGACATTGACATCTATTCGAAGTGACCTGATCGATGCAGCGCGCGGTGGCGAGGTGACGACGGCAACGTAGAGCAGTCTACGTTTCATAATTTCATTATTCAATACTCACTGCGGATCCAAATTGCTAACGGTGGTGTGGCCGAACGCGGAATCTCCTCCTTGCAACGTTCCCGCGAAATTTATAGGTAACACGATACCTAGTGAAATGGACGTCATGATGCCTACCAAAAGGATAACGTTTTTTTGAAATGATAAATACTGCACTGCGTCTAATCCGCATTTCGATAGAATATGCTCGTCCCTGGGCGCGATGAAAAAAATGAAAACAAAACAAAACAAAAGACGTTAGGCAATGATGTAAAGATTAGATGATTAACGCAACTACGAAGACGTACAATAGTATATCTATTTCTATACACTTTTACCTGCCTACATGTACAGGGTGTTTCAAAGCTGACGAATCACCTTTCAACCAACGAGTAGGCAACTCATCATCAGTCCAAGTATAAATGTTTGCCTACCCTTTGAATTGCAGGGGCTGAGTTATGCTCTCCGAAGCATTTATTTTTCTAAATTTTGCTTGGCACTTTCAACCGTGCGCTATTCGACAACCAAGCACAAAGTTGAACTTTGGTGGTGAAAGCTCAACTTTCATGATAAGAACAAAAGATGAAAGCTACCATTTAGAAATCTGAAAAAATTACAGTGAGGAGCCCTTTTTACCCGTTTTTCAACCAACAAAATTTCAAGGTGGGATCTCTAGACCCCTGGGGGTACAGGGGTCCACAATTTTGACCAAAATTCAAAAAAATCGAAAAAGTAAAGTAACACATCGATTTATACTAATTTGAAGGTGCTGATTTCAAATATGTAGTCAGTTTTTTTTATCCGAACTCTCTGACACCCCCCCCCCCCCATTAGCTTTCTTGATAAGGTCAAAATTCAAAAAAACTCAAAATAACGTGAGACCAGTCGTTTGTTAGGTTTTTGAGGACACCGAATAATTCGGATATCTGCTTATTTTTTGGATTTGAACCTTCGCCTTCGGTGCTTCTAGTCCCCCCAATTTTAGGGAAAAGTGTGTTAAGAAATGAAAATAGCGTGAGGAATATCGATTCTCACTAATTTGAAGACGTAGAATCCGAATATCGATGTAGTTTTTGATGCAGTCCCCTGCCCCGTGCTCTAACCGATCCCTCCCCCCATCGTAATTTTTAACTCATTTTCTTTTAAATACTGATCTATGCAAATAATGATACAAAGTCTTAAGCGATTAACACAAAATTGAATACATATCATCTATGTACGCAACGTAAAAATAAACTCCCAGGATCTAATCACGAAACATTACTTAATAAAAGAAATAATACTTTTTCCAAAAATTGGGAAGAATAAAAAAGCATTGAATGGTCAAATCCAAAAATAAGCAAATATTCGAACTCCATGCCCTCAAAAACCTAACAAACGACAGGTCACACGTTATTTTTCATTTTTTTAAAATTTGGACCTTATCAAGGGGGCTAATAGGGGGTCCAGAGGGGTCGGATGAAAAAACTGAGTACATATTTGAACTCAGCGTCTTTGAATTAGTAGAAATCGACGTGTTACTTCACTTTTTCGATTTTTTCGAACTTTGATCAAAATTGTGGACCCCTGTACCCACATGAGTGCAGAGCCCCCATCTTGGAAATTTGTTGGTTAATAAGAAGAGAGTAGAAAGGGCTTTTACTGTAATTTTTTCAGATTTTAAAATGGTAGCTTTCATCTTTCGTACTCATCATGGAAGTTGAGCTTTCACCACCAAAATTCAACTTTGAGCTTTTCAAAATGTGATTATCGTTTTTTGAATCTCCAATCAATTATCTTTCAAACCCCGTAAACTATTTTCTTAAAAATACAGCCGATCTCGAGATATGAGCCTTCAAAGTTGGGTAATTGGCAAAAAATCGTACTTGCATAAAAATTACGAGGACCCCCCCCCCACCTCATCACGTTTAGAGGGAGAATTATCGTGATTATGTGAATAGACTATTAGGGGGAACTCGTAAGAAACATTTGAGCGAAATCGGAAGACCGGACTTCATTTTTGGTTCGAGTTGGTATGAACTAGCCCAATAGCATTTTCTAGTTTTTCATAAAAAAAAATTTTGTCAAAAAAAATTTGAAAAAATCTCCGCAGAATTTTTTTAATTGTCCTCTATCAGCCCCCCTGATGGGGTCAAAATTCAAAAAAATGAAAAATAACGTGTGACTTGTCGTTTGTTGTGTTGTTGAGGGCGCTGATTTTGAATATCTGCTTATTTTTGGGATTCGACCCTTAAATGCACCGCTGATCTCAATTTTTGAAAAAAAACATTGATTTTTAAATTTTTTTAGTAATTTGGGAGTCAGTGCGGGGCACGGGGTGGCGGATCGAGAAAGTAAGTTGGTAATCAAGCTCAGCACCCTCGAATTAGTAGAAATCGATATGACACATGCTATTTCCATTTTTTGCATGTGTTTTCTCAAAATTGGGAGCTAGGGGGCACTGAAGGGTGGAATCCCAAAAAGAAGCAAATATTCGAAATCAACGGCCTCAAAAACTCAACAAACGACACGTCACACGTTATTTTTCATTTTTTTTGAATTTTGACCCCATCAGGAGGGCTGATAGGGGGGTTCAGAGGGGTCGGATGAAAAAACTGAGCACATATTCAAACTCAGCGCCTTCGAATTAGTAGAAATAGATGTATTACTTCACGTTTTCCATTTTTTTGAATTTTGACCAAAATTAGGGACCCCTGTGCCCCCCATGGTATTGAGATCCCATCTTGAAAAGTAATTAGTTGAAAAATACATAGAAAGTTCTCCTCATAGTAATTTTTTCAGATTTTTAAATGGAGCCCCTCATGTTTTGTACTTATCATGACTCATGACAGTTGAGCTTTCATCACAAAAGTTCAACTTCAAATTTTTCAAAATGTGATTATCATTTTCCTTTCAATTTTCTACGAAACCAAATGAACAGATTCACCTTGGACTTGACTGATCTCGAGATATGCGCCTTCGAAGTTCAGCCATTTCGCAAAAAATCCCAATTATACGAAAATTACAAGGGTCACCTCCTCACCCCTGAAGGATTAGAATCGGAATGACGGCGATTCTTTCATGAGACCATCGAGGGGAACTCGTAAAAAAAATTGAGCGAAATCGGAAGACCCAAGGTCAAAACTTGGTCGAGTTGACATGGAATGAGCCTACTTGATTAGTTCAATGCTGCAAACCCCATCTGCCTGTCTCATTTAGTCACAAAGATAAAAATTTTGAAAATTTAAAAAATCAAAAAAGTAAGGATTTTCATGCGTTTTTCTCAAAATTAAACGCTCGTAACTTCCAATTCCTGCAAGATGAAGGAGTGAGGTTTGCGCCACTGGAAATATCGAAGTTGTCTCTTCTACAAACATCGCTAATAAATAATAATGAACCCAAAAAAGAACAGTTTTTTTAGTTATTCACAAAAAATATAAAAAATCGCAAAATTTAGGAAAAGCATTGCTTCAGAGTAAGAGAGCATAAGTCAGCCCATGCAGTTCAAAAGGTAGGCAAACACACATACTTGGACTTCGGATGAGTTGGCTACTCGCTGGTTTGGAAGGAGGTTAGTCAGGTATGAAACACCCTGTATTTTTATGCCTTTGAATGTATGTTGTGTACCTAGACTACCTAGCTACCTACATGGCCACAATTTCACATAGGTAGGTATTTATAATCTACGTTTCAAATCCCTGTTTCTCCGCATCGCATCGCCTTCTTTCCTTACTTCTCCTCCTCCTTCTCCTCCACCTCCTCGTCTTTTCGGAAAATCACTACGGGTGAATTGCATTCTCAATGTTAGAACACGCGCTCGTAAAACGATAAAATTTCCTTATTGCTTATAGCCGATTTGTAAATATACCTACACAGCACACAGTACACAGTACACATAGAGCTAGAGCTGTAGCTAACTATACGAATCGAACTGCGCGTCGCGTCGCAATATCCTTGCTCCGTTTATTAAACTATAGCGTAATGTACCGCGTACCTACGTCTATCCTCCGTATATTATAATACATATACATATACATACACGCAGGTACCTCTACCTGTATCTATGGTACAACAATTTTACAACAACCATAACCTGTATGCACAATTGCACAGTACCCAGCAATGGCATTCTTACGCGGCACGGTGCTCTACGTCGTGGTTTACGGTACCGTGCCGCCTCGATGCATTTCCCAACTTTCCATAGGTACCTAATATCTACCTATTCCTCCTAAATACGAGTATCTGTTGGTTAGGTACGTCTAGGTACGTCGAATAAGTTTCTAAATCGAGAGTTTCACACGTTTAATATGCTCTCCAAATCTGTATTCTTTATTAAATAGTGTACCAAATCGTGTAGCTTTTCATTCGCGGATCGATAAGATCGGTCTCGAGATTTCAAAGTGACACGACCGACGCGACGGTATCATTTTTATCACAGCTCTCAGGTTCACAGTCACACCAAACAAACATCAGCATTTCAGAGCGAATTAATTACATAGCTACTTAACAGCAGTTTTTTCAGTACATAGACTTGTCGAAGCAAATTAATTGTATTTTTTAAAAAAGACTGTTATCGATTTTATAACACGTATGAATTAATATCGAAATGATTCCAAAGGGTTTGCTCAAAATAGCAAAACTCTGGTTTCTCGCCAAGTTCAAATAGAAAAATCGTATTTTAATGGATTAGAATTGCGAAAAAACAAAAAAACAAAATAGAGGTGGGTTATTCCAACTCAAAGTCAACTCAGCCAAGAATTTCACGATGATTCAATTCAATGTGTCTACCACATCTGAAAAATGAAAATACTTGCATTTTCTGGATTTTTCTTACCATTTTCAATTTCTCATATCATTTTTCTTGCTTTCAAGTCCAAAAAAGAACCCATCTTTTTATCCCTGAATGGAAAATTTAAAAAAAAGAAAAAAGTTGAAAATTCTCGTTTTTTACAATAAAAATTATTAAAATCCCTGCTATTTTCTCGTTTTCTTGTTTTTCTTGTCAGTAGACACCTTATCTCATTCATTTTTGAAATTTTGCACCCGAGTCGAGGTCACCCAACGATGAAGAATTGTCCAAATTAGAAATCTCGGTGGTTTTTGGTCAGGATTATGCACCTTTGAAAAGCAAGATGATGGATAGTTGAAAATTATTTCAAGCGAGAATAACCAAGTTGAAAATCGATACTGAAACTTAAAACTTTTTTCATTTTGTTCTATATTCAAAAGGGAATTGAAGCACGAGGGATAAAGAAATTATTGTTGCCAATTTACATTACATAAAAATTGACCTAACATCTTCAAATTGAAAAAAAATGACCCCGATGAATAAAAATTCTGAATAATTTTCCTTGCAACAGATCTTTTCACGTTTCAGAATATAAAAAAACCTGCGGCGATATTCTTTGATATTTCTGTGAAAATGAATGATTTTTGAAAATTGCGATTCATGGAAAAAACGTGGTTCAAATTGAAAAAAAATAATTTTTTTAATTTTCGTAATATTTTATCAGGCTATCGTCAGAAATACCTACTAAAAAAAATATTTTCATTTTTGAACTTTGAGAACAAATTGACGAAAAACTAGCATAATACCTAATGAACTAGTTTGGAGAAAAAATACAAAAAGATTAGGCAAACTTGAAAAAATGTTGTTTTTTTCATATCACAATATTTCACTATAGTAGGTACGAGTATATAGAAGTAAATTCGAAGAAAATAAATGTAAAAATAGAATTTTCTCAGTTTTTTTCTGTAGTTTTTTCCCAAAGCTTGTTAATAAGCAAACTTTTTAATAAATGTCTTGCCAATTTTGGAAGATGGACAATTTTTTTCAAACATTTGTCAACATGCCGGTAAATTATCTTGGCCACTTTATAAAAAAATTTAACGGTACTTTCGCAACTGAAAGAATACTCTCTACTTTCAAATTCGAAAAAAACGTCGATACTTGAAAAATGTTAGATTGTAGAACACTAATCGATCATTAATTTTAGTCTCGTATAATTTCCCTACTCGAGACGGTCAAATTATTGAACGACAAATTTTCAGAAAAGAAATGATCAAATGGAAAAACCAAACTCGTATTCGAGTTCCTTAGATTAAATTACTCTTATACCAACGCTTCATTTACGCCATTATTTTACGTAAATTCTCAAAGTTGATTTCTAATTTAGAATTTTTTGAAAGGGTATGGCTGGATCAGGGGTGAATTTGGCCCCTGGCAATTCTGGGCTCCTAAACACCTCAAGTGGTGTATATTGACTGGAAAAATTCCTTCATAAAATTTTGGATCCCTATCCCCTCTCTTTCGGGGTTCTGACCATTTTATTGCATTCTTTTCAAGAATTTTCAAATTTCAACGGAAGTGAACGAAATTTTCTGTTCCTCGGCACAAAGTTACATCTCGTAGAGGGGGTATTTATGATAATTTTTTCAATAATTTTGGTGCACTCCTTCACTTTTTTGAGAATATTTGAAGTTTTCAATCGTAAAAAACACCATACAAGCGAAAAGCAACCACCAAGGAAAAATTATTTAAAAATACGTTTTTTTATGTAGAATTTTGCTGTGTATTTGGTTTTGGCCATTTCTTTGAACTAAGGCCCGAAAATCGCAAAAAATCGTACAGAAATGTGGTTATTTTAGCAGATTTTTCAAATTTTCAACGTTTCATACCGAAAGAAATGATCAAATGAAAAAACTAATCCCATATTCGTGTTCAGCAGGTCAAAATACCCCGATAAACACCATTTTCGCGATAGTTTTGCATCAAGTCTCAAAATTAATTTTTTTCACTGATTTTTTATGACAAAAAAAGTAAATTTTGAGACTTTAAGTAAAACAGTTGCGAAAAAAGTATTTCTCGGGAAATTCTGACCTGCTGAACACGAATATGGAAAATTCACCCCTTATCCGGCCATACCCTTTGAGCATTTTATGTGAAGCTAAAATGAACAAAATGAAAATAACGCAGCTTTTAGTCTTGAGATGTCAAATACGCCGTACTAGATGTAGCGTTTTTCAACTTTTTTCGAATTTTGATTTGACTGGACCGAAAATTGTGATGAAATGATTTAAAAAAGAAGTGGTAAAAAGTTGGAATTTTTAGATCCCCCTTCCCCGGAAAAAGCTCAGTTTCAAAATTTTGAATTTTTTCACTTTTCATTTGAAAATTATTTTTAAAATAATTCAACTTTGAGCTTCTGCCGCAAGGTTAAACATGAGCAGAAAATATTTTCAATTTTCATCGCGTCTTTCTGGGATCATTTCACAAAAAAAAAATTTCAATGAAATACTCGAAATTTACTTTAGTCCAAAAATGAATGCGAAATCGAATTCAAAAATTTGATAATCTTCTCGATCAAGATTCATACCTAATGTATCGAGTCAAAATTTAAAGAGGGAGGAGGCAGATTGCAAAACAATCAGAATAACTTCTTTATCTTCATTCGGTGAAAATTTACGCATACCCTGTGAAAAACTAGGCAACTAGGCCTAGAGGAGGTGACACAAGTACTTAATAATTAAGCAGTTGTTCGTATAGAAAATGCTTACTCGACCATAGATAAGGTACATAGTACGTACGTTCACCATAACACAGAAAGGAAATTCCACGCGATTTCTTATCTAATCGTACTACGTACCGTTTTCATTCCTCTCATACTTCTGCTTAGCTCGAAAGCACTCATACTCGTACACATTCGATAAAACAATGGCCCTATTTTTTATCGGATTCGGTATATATGTACGTCATCGTCACCTCGGTACCCAGGCATTTCCATATCGCACGCTGAGTAGTCTCGTCTATTACATTTTTTCTACCGTTATTCATTTACAATTACATTTCGCCTCCTTTTAAAATGTTAACAGATCAGCGATGTAGTACCCGTATCGTATACCAAGTCTCATCCTAATGCTATAGACATACAATGTTCAATGTATTTTAACAACATTAGTCAAACCCACATCTAAACACAGCAATCAAAAACTCTTCTCCTCGTTAATTCCTAATTCAAGCTTCAGAAAGTATTCCGAAGGAGAAACACAAAAGATGAGAAATTACGTTCATAATTTCGTATAAAAATATACATAATCGTAAAAATGACTGGGCAATGGTTCGTCATCGCAGCGTTGACTCATCCTAGACGACTAGACATAGACGCATAAAATGTAATCGAAGCAACGAACCGGGGAGACGTGATGTGACGTATTCTTTGGGAAAAGCATAATGATTATAGCCGATTATGGATGATGAATCCGCCCTTGAAACCGATTACGAATTATTCTGACAAATCATTTTGATAACAATAGTGGACCCCAAGTTCAAGTATTTTGGGAAGGGGGGGGGGGGGCAAATTGTGTGCTTTCTTTCATAATTATTCTCCTTTTTCGCCAAATACGGATAAAAATTTCGTGTTTTTTTTTCAAAACTTTTGGTCAATTTTTCATCGAGAAAATTTTGAACCCTCCTCTGAAACTAAGGGTCATAGGTGTAATGAATTTTCCTCTCAAATTAAGTTTCCTTTATCCATAAGAATACCACAACAGTTTTGAAAATTTTGAAGTGGTGGAAGTTATGTATCAATATTTATATAATTTAAAGTATAAGGTGGAAAAAAGGAAGAACTTTGCGGTATACAGGATGTCCACAATATTTCAGAGATGATTTTCCCTGACTTTTTCAGGGTTTTCAGACCAATTTTTCGATACATACGTACGATATTCATGAAACATAGAGGGTGCAATTTTTTCGCGTGATGTACTTAAACTTATGTACATCCCAAAATATTTCAAAAGAGTGATATACTTGAAGATTTTTTTTTTCATAATCACTAATTATTACGAGATTTTTAGATGCTTCTCTTCAGGCCCAAAAAATATTCAAATTCAATTCTGAAAATTTTTGAACCCACCCACCTCCTCCTCACCACAAAAACTTAAAATTTTGAATTTATTACAGATAAAATTTAAAATTGAAAAGAAAAACTATTTTAAAGCAAAATTGTAAAGTTTTGAAAAATGAAACAAATTATTTCAGGATGTCTACCAAATCGTGCGAATAAAAATTCGAATTTTTCTGGGCTAAGAATTGAAAAAAATGTTCACAATTCATTGCGCCCCCCCCAAAAAAAAGTCTCAAATTTATAAACCCGAGTAAGCCCCGGCCATTTTTTCAGCTTGTTCCAGTAAATAAAAAATTGATAAGGGGGTAAAATATGAAACACTTTTTGTTGAGAGATATTAACACGCTGAGTCCGAGTGAAGTAAGGGCGAAAATTTTTGCGAAGAAGGACCTTCGAAAGATGAAAATTCACCAATTTTTTTTTTCATTCAGGGTTTCCAAAAGATAGCCAGTAATTTTGAACTCTCTTCCATTCCCTCCGTTTTTTTCAAAATCGTGGTCAAAAGCATCATGGCATTTATTTCTCTCCACAGCTCATTAAAAAGTACGATTTTGATTTTTTCAGGCTTTCTAGAAAATGGACACCTTATAGCATGTTTTTGGCTCAAAAACTAGTATTTAATTTGTATCCTCTTTGAGATATATGGGGGGGGAGGGGTCCACATATGATTTGTATTCTCCCCTAGAATTATACATGGGGACACAAGTTGCATATTCAATTTTACATTCGTACTTAGAAGGTTCGAGTTATACGAAATCAACGTCCATATTGTTACGTTATATAGACTCAAAATAAGGAGAGTGAACGGGCCTAAAATGATGTCCCGAGAGTTTTGGTCCCTCGACTACTATGATTTTATAGGAAAAACTTCCAGCACTTTAAAATCTTCAAAATTCTTGTAGTATACTTGT
The DNA here is from genome assembly GCA_033439095.1 of Pseudococcus viburni. Lineage (NCBI taxonomy): Eukaryota > Metazoa > Arthropoda > Insecta > Hemiptera > Pseudococcidae > Pseudococcus > Pseudococcus viburni. Next base: position 791,238 of record JAVBJF010000120.1, on the reverse strand, counting down.
TGGATAAATGGCACTTAATTTGAGTGAAAAAATCCATTACACCTTTGACCCTTATTTCAAAAGGGGGCTCAGTAACTCGGAGAAAAATTGCCCACATAAAAAAAAATTGAGATTCTTCAAACTCTCTAGACATTACCTACCTAAAAAAAAAACGCGAAATTTTAATTTGTATTTGACGAAAGAAAAAGTTTTGAAAGAGACACACATTTTGGCCTCTCATCATTAAAATATGTACTTGAGCTAGGGGCCTACAATTGCCAAAATTATTTGCTAGAATAGGCGGACCTTTTGGGGTAGGAACGAGATCCACCATACTTGACCGAATATTTTTTCAAATAACGAAAAAATATGATTTTCGAAAAGTGAGAATGGGGATGGACTGAAACGATGGTTCAAATACTCAATTCAATTCAACTACCTTTTCTTCAACCTTCATAAATACTCATTCATAGGCATAGGCAGCAGATCATAAGTAATTGAGCAATCAAGCCCGTATTATTTACTAACTTGATCTTGAAAGTAGCCACAATCCATGAAAATAATCCTCTATCCTGCGTAATTGATGAATCGGCGACGGTAGGAGGTGCACCATCTTCGGTTCCAATTATTTCGTCCATGGTGCCGTAAAATATTCGCGTCCATCTGCGAAAAGGAATATTAAATAATCTTTATAAACGATCGAAATCAATTCTACGTCATGAAATGTGAAATGTGCGCGTAGGACTGCGTACTTAGAGCAGATAACTGCAGTAGGTAAATACGCACACCTATTTCAAAATTTCGTATCAACTTTGTACCAATGCACATAATTGTAAATACGAAATCGCACACTGCAATACGAGCAAATGACTCGAATTTAAAAATTACAACATATACGACGTGGTTATTGCTTTCGTCATTATACGGTATTTCGTATCAATAAAACTATATTAAACGATACCGTTTCACATTTTCAGTTTTTCAATCTAGTTTGTCATCGTACACCACTTATACGTATACACATGAAAACAGACGAGGCGAGGCGAGGCGGAACAGGAACATCCTACATCAACGAGGAAAATTCAATTTATTCGTCGTTTCTCAGTCGCAAAAAGGTAGGGCGAGGGTATCTAGCAATTTGAAACTCTTTACGAGTATCGTACTCTTGATTCGATAAAGGAAAAGGCGATTCATTTACTTATTAAACATACACCCGACAAATTATTCTCGTATTACACGACACTAGCAATTAATTTAATAAGTTGGTATATCGCTTATATCCCATACCGCAGCTCGACGATAATACAACTTGTCGTCGAATTGAAATCAGAAGGCGACGATTAGTCTTCTATTTGCTTTCTTGATGTAGTGGCCCTCTTAACCTTATTTCGGGTACCATAATTTCAAAGAACCATCATATCACACCTTACCATATGTAGGTATGTATCTACAGTATGGCACAAAAGTCTTGTCCACTTGAAACACTTCTCAATATCTTAGAACTGAAAAGAGGTACCAAGACGGTTCAAACAGCAATGTGTTCCTGGTGACGAGGGCGATGAAGATTGATAATCAAACTTTCAGTCTTACCTATGGGGTGTCCACAAATTGGGAAACCGGGTTGAGTAAAAAAATTAGGGTCCGGATTTTTTATTGAAATGAAGTTTACACACCGACGCAATTAAAATGTGATTTATGTTTTTTTGAAACAGATTCAGCAGTTTCGAACCAGTTGTCAATATAATATCCGAAAAAGTGGAGATATGGAAAAAAGTTTGAAACAAAAGTTGTAGAGAATTAAAAAACAACTATTTTTTGTTCCATAACTTTTTTCCCATCTTGCTATTAAAAGAAGTCATGGTACAAAGAAGAAAGAACTCGAGTATAATTTTCTCTATTACTCATAGTAACTCATGGTAGCCTCTTTACCGTGGTAGGGTCTTTATTCCTATTTCCAAGGTCAATTTTTTTCAATTTCTTTTATTCTACTTTTTTTTCAAAACTGTATCTAGCTTTAAAATGTTTCCAACAGTAAAAATGTTTAAAATTCGGATTTTCTTGAAGTGTTTTCAATTTTGATTTTTTTAAATTTCCTCCAATAATTTAGTTGGAAAATTTTTTGAAAAAAACATGAAATTTTTTAAGAATTCAAAGTTAAAGAAAAATTTTCAAATTATTGTAAAAATTCCCTGTCGATAGTATTTTGTTAATTCAAAACAATAATAAACTGTGACTTGCCATTTTTATGTTCAATTTTTTTACGAAGGCTGTACTAAAAGCTGTGGAATGTATATTATAATCTCCAGCTGGAATTAACCTAGGAAGCTCACGTCACAATCATACTGCTGGAAAGAGTCGGGGGGGGGGGGGTAGAACAAGTTTCCTATGCATAGAGGTTCCCAATTTATAAGGGCTGAGAAAGAAGTACACAAAGTGCGTTTGTCAGATTTTCTTTCAATGAGGAAAGAAGCGCGGAAAAAAGTTCAAAAATTTTATTGAATCAAAACAAGTCTACGAGGTACATTTGATTTAAAATCTTCAAAATATTTACCACTCTGAACAATCATTTCTTCTCGAGATCCATCTTTAAAACTTTCCAAAGTCTTGTTTCGATATCACGTGAATACGCACCTGCATGTTCTTGTTCTTCTCTTTCAACCCCTACAACATTGGAACCCCTATGTTGGTACAGGCCTCATACAATCGTTAGATTTTCGTGATGCTACTATTTTAATCTTTGAGATGCAACGATCATCTAAAAATAACTCATCTCCGTCTCCCTGCGCAACGCAGACACAGTTTACGCGACGTTGCGAACATTTTCTCAGTAACTCGAAATAATAAAAATTTAGCTTGTATTTCAAATTTGGTTCGTCTGAGACATTTTGTTTACTTTAATCATCGTACATATCAACATGATGAAAAAAAATGCAGTATATATATTTTTTTTGAATATCGCATTTTCTTCAGCTGTGCCATTCAGCCCACGACTGAAGCGCAGTTCAAAAACTGAATTTAATTATTCAAGAATGGGAACCGAAGAAAATCCTATAACAGTACATCACCTCTTCTTCAATCAAAAATTGCAACACTTCGATCCATTAGACGGTCGAGAATGGAAACAAGTATGTGTTAATGTAGTTACAGCTAAAATTAAGGATTTTAATAAAAAGCACGTTTTTGAAATTCAAGGGTCTCCTTAACTTTGTATTTGTGAAAAGTGAAGTACATTGTTTGTGATTTTCTTAAATCGTTAATGCTTTTAATCGATTGCGCTTTTCATATTTTTTTTTGTGCATCGACAGTATGCATTTCGTAATCAGTAAAGCTAGGATATTTACGCGCAGAAAAAAAACTCAAATATGCTCTTACAATATGCACTTGAAGCTACTGAAATGCATAAAAAGTGCTCTATAAATTCATTTGTGATGATGAATGTCAAAATTCATGCATTATTAACCCAAATACATAATGAAAATCATTCAAATCACGTTTTCAGCTGTAATGGTACCTATTTTAAATTAAGGAAGAAAAGGGTTGAATTTGAATCGAAGCTTATCGGGAAATAAGGGAAGGTGGGGCAGGATGCACCAACCTAGGCCAAATGTTCTGCCAAATATTTTCAAATTGGTCAAATTGTCTGATTCTTGCAACAAATTAAAGTTCAAACATTTACTTTTCATTTCGGTGAAAAAAATCCATTTTTGTGCATACCTCAACCCTACAGAATTTTTTGAAATTTTTTGCATCCGGATGCAAAATGCCATGGGGCAATTAAGATGCTGAAAAATCGCGAATTTTTTTGTAAAATTTACTCAAGTACATTGGACGTGGATACTACAGATTTTTTTTTCCTTTTCTTTTAATTGGTACTACAGATTTAAATAGAAACGTAATTTTTGAAAAGAGGAGTTCTAAAGCCTTTGTATTCATAATTTATGCTGCCTTAATTGATTTTCTGATTTTTTAGGAAAACTTTTGATTTTTTTGATATTATAGGTATTTAAAAATTGAAGCAAAAATGTGATATCCTTGGAAAAAATATCACAAAAATAACAATTAGACCATCTTTAGTACCATATGTGACTTTTTCGAAAAATTCGTATTTAAAAACAATGTTTGCATCTTGCCCCCTGGCACTATTTTTCTTTACTGGGAAGAAAATATATGGGAAAGTGCCAACCAAACACATCATTCGATAGGTAATTAGATGTAGATTACAAAAAAAATTACCTGAATTTTTTTTCAAAGCTTGAAAACATAATATTTCACGAAAATCAAATTTCAAGAATTTTACGAAAATCACGTAAAATCACATTATTAATAATAACTCATAGACAAGCAATCCATCAGGTCTGTTTTTTTTTCTGTCTTGTATCGAATGGATACACATCCATCAATTGCCAGGAAATTTTTTCAATCACATCACTGACGACAATGAGCCAATTTGCATCTTGCCCCCTGCCCCACCTTCCCTTACAAAAATCCCAAAAATGTTTTGGTGGACCATGAGATACCATTTTTTGCAAAGAAGAATTTGTAAAACTGAAAAATGTAGAAAATAACGACAACTTAGTATTCATTACCACATTGCAAAAAAATATGAGCACCTCATAGCACTTTTTCGGCTATAGAATATAGACTAATACCGTATTAGTCTATATTCTATAGCCGAAAAAGTGCTCTAGAAAATGAGTTTTTATAAGGGCTTAAAACCTTTTTAACCACAACCAATAAAAACCACCACAACCGCATGTTTTGGAAATTTTTATTAGTTAATCACAACCAATTGAAACAGTTTCAAAAATTTTGTGCAAAATCGACAAAAAAAACCACAACCGAACGATTGAAAAGAAACCGAAATGAAAACCAGTAATAAAACAACCATTTCGACTGAACATGTTTTAAAATCATCAAAACCATAACCACAACATCTGTTTTTTCTTAGAAATATCACCACCACAATAACCGTTTCAGTGTATTTGGAATGTAACCAAAACCATAACATACCGATTCACGAATCGGGTGAATCGGTTGTTAAAGGTTTCGGTTTTGATTTTTTTTTTAACCTGAAGAAAGCGACTTACATTTTCAGATGAAACAGTTACAAAAAAACTTGAATCAAGACCTCATTCAATTTTTTGCTTTGAAAAATTCTTTCAAAAAACACACTACATATTTTAGCGAAAAAAAATTGTGGCCTTTAAAAACTGAATTAGAAAATGTTTAATAAAGAATTGAAAAATTATTTACCTATTGGCTATTTATTTGAATAATTTGTTTTCATTTCCCAAAAATATTACATAGATTTGCTTTCTTGAAAAAATAATCGGATTATAATTTTTGAAAAACCAATAATAATGAATGAGATGAAATTGATTAGTGCTGTGACTGACTGCTGTGAAAAAGTTTCGCCTATTGTATTTAATTTTCATTTTAGTTGATTCTGAGCATCTGAGCACATACAAAAAATGTTTAAAATTGAATTTAAAAAAAAAAAACATAATCACAACCACAACAACAACCAATTGAAAATTGAAATGGTTTCAACTGAAAACCATAACATGTTTGGTTAAAAAAAATTTCAAAACCTTTTCAAAACCAAAACCAAAAAAAAAATAGGAATTGAAATTTCGAAACCACTTTAAACCATTTCAGACAATCAATTGAAAACCTATTCAAAAACCATAACCAAAAACCATTTTATTTCTGACTATCAAAAACCACAACTACAACCACCAACTGAATCTGAAAAGGTTTTAAGCCCTGGTTTTTATTTTAAACTGCGAGGACTGAAAAATTTTGTTTTTTTCTGGTACTCACGGACGACCTCGTTCAAAAAATGCAATCTTCCCAACCCTAAGTAACTGAGCCCACCCCTGGGGGGCTCTTGAAAATCAAATTTTGGTGCTGTGAGTACTTCTCGGGAACTATGGGAACATTGTATTTTTGGAAAGGGCACTTATCATTGATAAGGAAAAAAAATGTTCCCACCCCCTGGACCATGGACTGAGGTACCACCCCCTTCGAGGTGGAGCGAAACACCTCCTTACCGCGTAATTTTAGTGTGGAACATATATTGTCCTACTATTATAGTTCAAGATTGATCATCACCACCCCTCTCCAACCCTTTAAAAGGGTCCTACCCCCCCCCCCCCCTGAAATTTGAAATGCTTATAATTCACAATGCGATGCAGTTATTTGAACACAGTTTTTTCCAAGACGTAATAATTCATTTCTATAATTAAAAAAATATTTTTCCCACTGTGCTAAAACCATTTGTTCCGTGATCTATACTATGTAGATGATTGACTCAGGTGATCGATGTTTGGGAATGGTTTATTGTATTCAGGGATATGCGGTCGTATAGGTGGATATTTATAGCAAGTTTAAACGAGCAAGATACCCTATTTTGAATTATCTGACAACAGCACGATCGTATTAATTAAAATAACAGTGAAATATTCTTGCTGCGGTTTAGTTTGCAGCTGTTTTCTTATTGAAATTGAATGAAAAATAATCAAATAGGCAGTTTGTTCTTAATGAATATGCAGGTTTTTGTTTTCTATATCTGATTTCACAGAAGTACGCGGTCACCGCAGATTTTTACAAAAAAGATGGTCCGGCGTTTTTGTATATATATGGTCCGGTACCTATGAACTGGGGACGCGAATTTCCAAACAACATGTTATCATACGCAAAGAGCTTAAATGCAATTTGCTTTTCCCTAGAGCATCGTTTCTACGGTAGAACTATACCAATAAAGTAATACATGGAAAGCAGCATTCATTTTTTTTCAATCAATAGATAATAAGCAAGGACCGGATATGTATGTTCTAAAAAACGCAAAATATGTACCTATTTCATGCGCTAAAAAAGGGTGAAATATGTAGAAATATGTGCTAAAAACTCGGGATATGTGAAAATATGCGAACACGATATGGGTATCAAAAAACAGCTTTTTTCGATCCGGCCATTAAAATACCACTCAAAGTGCTCAATATGATTTACTTCAGGCGATTCTGACCAATTTCAGTAATTTCTTGTCGATAAAAAATGATTTTCGATTCAAAATTAAAAAATTTGCAACTGAAATTTTCATTTTTTAATAGGAAGGAAAAAAAGAAAAAAATTGAATTTTACATGGTTAAATATGAAAAAAAAGACGAAATGACTGAGTAAAATATGCCCAAAAACGAGTAAAATAGTCAAAATATGGTCAATTATGCGCGAAAAAAATGGCAAAATATGTAAAAATATGCGTTTATACCCAAAATATGCGAAAATATGCGCCAACATATGAGGCTAAAAATACTCAGAATTTTCTGAATCGTAAAGAAACCACTGATATGCACAATAGGAATGCTCACAAGAAAATATGTTTTTACATACATATCCGGTCCTTGATAATAAGTACACTACATACTATGTTGAGCACCTACTATATTTCCTTTTTGCAGTGGATCAATTATAAAACATCTAAGTACGGCACAGGTGTTAGAAGACATTTCAAATTTTATCGAAGGCAAGTACATGTGTACATTGGGTGAGCTGAAAAACCAAAATTTTCGATTTTGGGGTTCCGAAAACACAGAGACTGGGGAGACTATCTAAACTTCAAAAAGGAAGTCCGCGACGAGGTATGGCCACCAAAAATGAATTTTTTCAGTCTTGTAGAGAATCACAAGAAACTTCCACAGGCAAAATTTTAGCCTCCCAAGTTGACTGGGGGGAGGGGGTGGTGGTGGATGTTGAATTTTGAAAAAACACCTATTCAGTATACCAAGATAATGAAAGAATAGTCTCATCCTGTTCTCGACGTCGTAGAATTCGAATCTGGCAATATTTTCTTGTGTAAGAGTGAAGTGAGAGGCTATGGGAGGGAGTAAAATTAAAAATCTACCCATTTTCATGTGTGATATATCGCTAAGTATATTTTCGAGGTTGTGGAATGTAAATCTGGCTATATTTTTGGAATAGGAGTAAGAGAAGAGGCTAGCGGGAGGGGGTAAAATGAAAAATTTTCGTACTTTACTTATCCAATGAGTGGTGAATCACTTTCCTAGCTTGATTTTCAAGCGAGCTATCGCGATTTGGGAACAATCACATCGTCTGACCCCTAACGTTTACTTCTAACTGGCACCATGCGAAAACGATGAGAGGTGAGAGGGAGGATGAAAAATCAGTTTTTAGAGCAATCCTTCCTGGTTAATATGATTACGTGGCGAGCTATCTACGTTTAAAATTCACCGAGTAACGATAATTTTAGTGAAAAAATGTGTAAATACGGTGTTTTTTCAGAAAATCGTGAAATTTTCAAGATTTACCATATTTTGAGGACCCATAACTTGACTTCTAAGGGTCCAGATGCGGGCTGAAAATTTTTATAGGAGGAGCTGAGATCAAAGTATACAACATATCAAAAAATTAGCCGAATCGTGTCTCATTTTCATTTTTTAATGCTCATGTTTAATTTCGAAAAAAAATTGTTTAAATTACACGTCGGGGTCGGACGATGTAGTTGTTTTCAAATCATGATAACTCAGTTGGAAATTAAGCTAGGAAGATGATTCACCGCTCATTGGATAGGTAATGAGATGTACTTAATACAGTCATTCTAGGTCTGAACCTCAAAAAAATTCTTGGAAAGTTGGATTGCAGGGATTCCCGGACACTTGCGGGGTGCAAATTTTAGTATGTTGTTTAGGTGGTTATTCTACACAAATAATGTAAAATCCAGCTTTCCAAGAATTTTTTTTAGTTTCAGACCTAAAATGACTGAGCTATACTTCAATCTACTGAAAAAAGTTTTCCCGCGCAATGCACGCGTTTCACGTACGAGCATCACTCTCAGTTTTTTTTGAGGCAGCCTATGAATTTTGATTGCTAGTTGATATGATTTATGTTATAGGTGCGACTAAAGAATTTCATTTACCTAAGCACATAAAGTGGATTGTCTTTGGATGTTCATATGGGGGTATTTTGGCGGCGTGGGCAAGAAAAAAATTTCCACAAATCATCCACGGCGCAGTTGTTTCGGGTGCACCACTTGAAGCTAAAGTAGATTATTATGGTAAGTGATCTGAAAGAGCCTGTGCGGGTAAGAAGGTGAAATTCGCACTTTCACCGATTGGGTTGAAACTTATCCAAAATGTTAGTCTTGATGTAAAACCTCCCCAAAAAATTAACGTTCATGGATATGTCAAAATATATTTAAAGTAGTTAGGGTTTTATAATCAACAAGTTTTGTTAAATCTTTGATAGGAGTTGAATTATTTTCAGTGGTTGGCCCGGAGAGAATTTTTTTTCAATGTTTTTTGCGTTTAATTATTTTTTAAAGATAAAATTACATCAGCTGAATCAATTTTTTCCAATCTACCACCTTCCATTAATTAAAAATGTCACGTTTAAAACTCCAGGTCGAATCATTTTTTTTAAATATCCCCTCCCATAAATTAAAAATCCTATCAAATAATTTTTTTTAAATTACATGGATCAAATCAATTATTTTTGAATACCCCTTCCAAAAAACTTGATCAATCGTACTCAATTTGAATTTTTAATGCGCTTTTTAGCCCATCAAAATGGTGTGAGAAGCCTTCGTAGGACTTAAAAGATGCGATTTGAGTTTCTACATCTCCCTAAACCATCGCCATCCTTCTCCGATCAAAACTCTGACTACTACCAGGGGGTTGAAAAGTTGCAGATTGCAATATTTCAATAATATTAAATTTTCACTTAGCTGGAATGATTTTTTTTTTCATTGAGAAAGTGAACAAAATTTTTTTTCAACCACTAAAAGTGAATTTTGAAAAAAAATTGAAAATTTTATACACTAGTGCAGCCAACAGCAAATCATGAAATTCCAAATTTTTGACCCTTCAGAAAATTTTGTAATTTTCCAAAAATTCGACCAATTACTTATATTTAATTTGAACCCCAGGTCAAATGGTTTTTTGGTGATTTTTTAAAAAATTCCTCCCCTTTCATTAATTAAAAGTTCAATAAATTTTATTCATTTTAAACTTCAGGTCGAATCATTTTGTGTAATAACTCCTCTTAAATCAAATTTCCTTATACTAAGATATTTTAAAATTATTTTCTACTTAAATAAGATTAGTTAAATTTTTCTATGCCAAATTATTTTCCATTTTTTTCATTTTTAAATTACACAGGGACACAGATCCAATCATTCAAAAAAAAATTCTCTCTCATTAATTAAAAACTTTATGGATTGTATTCAACTCAAATTGAATAAGTAGAATATCGAATTTTTTCATCATTTTTCAACAATTACACAAGTTGAATCATTTTTTAAATATCCCTTCCCATTTAAAAACTTGATCAATTGTGTTCCACATAAACATAAATTACATTTTCAACTATAATTCAAAAATTAACCACCTGGGACAAATCTTTTTTTTAACACCCCTCCCATTAATTAAAAATTAGATAAACTGTACTAAATTTGAATTTTATTAATGACCAAGAAAATTTTCGGCCAAAAAATATAGATTTGAACTCGAAGCTACGAATTTTAGCAAATTGTGCTTCAATAAATCAAATAGATCATCAATGCGGGAAATCTGAGTTTTTAGGTGATATAATATAGTTCATATGAACTATTTTTATTAGGTTTTCTCCGGATCTGGGCAATTTCAAAATTTTTTGAAGGCTCCAAATTAATTTATTACCTAATTGTTAATTAAGGACAGGATTATTCAAAATATAATAATCCGACCTACAGTTCAAATTGAGTAAGTACAAATTTTGAAAAAATTGGTCAACTTTTTCATCAATAGGAAGAGATATTAAAAAAACTGATTTTACGGGCTCAATGTAATGGGAAAGGCATTTTAAGAATTGATTTGACCTATGTAACTCAAAAAATCTTGAAATTAATTTTTAATTGAGTTTTGAATTAATGGAAGAGGACTTCAAAACAAAATAATTTTACCTAGGATTAGAATTGAATACAAATTTCAAAAAATTTATTGACTCCAAAATTAATTCTTTTCAAATTATTAATTAATCGAAATGTTCAATTTTTCAACTTACACGGGTTGAATCATTTTTTCTCAAATATCCCCTCCCATTAATTAAAAATTCAATCAATTGAATTCAATTTGTCAACTCCAGGTCGAATCAATTTTTTTTTAATATCTCCCTCCCCCACTCATATATCAAAATGTTGATCAATTATATTCAATTTGAATTACATTACAAAAATATCAAATTTTGTCAAATCAATATTTTTTAAATGCCCCTCTCATTATTTAAAAATTCGATAAATTGTACTTATTCAATTTCAACTCCCGTATCCACATCAGTATAAAACGTATATACGTCGATTTCCGTCCGAAGGACGGGTTAAAAGCTAGTAAGATATAAAAATGAGTTTGTATTCTCAACGTCCTCTACTACCTAGTACCTACTACCACCTACCACCATATAATTTCACATTGCTTAGTGAAAATATACAGCGTTACTAAAAACCATAACTTCAATTTTTCTAATTCAAATTTTGACTTTAATGTTGAATTACTCATAACATTGTCTCTTTTACGAAGCAATATAAAAATCACAGAATCTCAGCCACCAGCAACCATCATTATGCCCTTATATCCAGGTCCTTGCTCGGCTTCTGTTGCAGAACTTATTACCAACACATGAACACATAATAAATTTTATTTTCAAGTTTTTTCAAATCTAACATAATGTCATTGTATTTTAGCGTCCTGTAAGCAACCAACCATAACCTTATGTCTAGTGTTATATAACACTTTTTAATGACATTTTATTATATCCAAGTGTACAAGTTTGAACTTCTATTTTTAGTTCCAAGTTTCTTCAAGTCTATAACATAAAGTCATTATGTCTTGATCTAAAAATATTACATGCCTAACCATAACCAGCGTTAGTTTTTTGCAATCAAACAAAATGTCACTACATATATCCGCTATCATCATTTAACACAATGTCATTATGTCTTAATCTGAATCAGGCAGCCCATAATATCTTCAGTATTATTCGCTAAACTAACATTTTAAAGATGTTAATTCTTCTTTTCTCTTCTGCAGTTTAATAAACATAATGTCATTATATCTTAATCTCAATTTATTTCCAATCACTAGACCGACATTTGAACGACATTAGTTCTAGTCTAACATAATATTATCATGTCCAAATATAATAATTTCATTTCATTTCCAAGTTTTTTCAAGTCTAACATAATGTCATTATTTGGATGTATTTTCGCCTTCATTTCAAACCAGTTATGCAACCGATATTACTCAAGTTGCACGCATCATTATCACGTGGACCCCCCCCCCCCAATAGAAAATTACATACTCCTCGATTTCGAGCGTTTCAGTGTTCCTGGCGAGTTATTTGTTCTGTTCATTTTGTTATCATATATGAATTACATACGTTTTATCTCTCTATTTTCGCGATGTATTTTTGCTGTTATGTTTGGACTTATTTTTGCATGTTGTAATTTATATAATTAATTACAGTCCACTGTTTTTTTGTAAAATATTCGTGTTGATTATTTCATGCACTTAATATCGCAACAGTCATTATGCCTTGATCTACAGTAACCATTACATAAACATAACCCGTAACCCGTAACAACTTTCAAATTTTACCCCTCGTCCTGATGTCAAAATATAATATTCAATTTTATTTCCAAGTTTTTTCAAGTCTAACATAATGTCATTATGTCTAGATCCACCGTGACCGTTATGTAACCCGTAACCGTTACAATTTTCAAATTTTACCCCCCCCCCGGCCTAAAGACATATCCATGTCAAAAAATTTGGCTCGATCTTTCCACCCCAACCCGAATAAATGTAATGACAGTTTTCGCTGAATAAAATAATTAAGATAAAAAAAAAACAGATACGGATTCTATGGGATTTTTCGATTTCTCTACATACCTACCTACTTTTTTTTCAAAAAAAGCAGTGATGAAAAACATGAAATCCGTAGAATTCGAATTTATATTCATTTTTGTTCCGAATTAAAACAGACGTAACATAAGGTTATATTGTAGCTTATTCGTAATATTGTGTCAAATCTTTTCCAGAGTATCAACAAACTGTTGAAGAATCAATAAAATTCTACGATCCGAAGTGTCTTGATAGTATTACAGTTGGTTTTGAAGACATTTCTCATCTCGTTAACAGCACTGAGGGGATAAAAAATGTCTTACAAATGTTTTAGTAAGGACTACTTTTCCATTGAATATTACTACTTCTAAAATTTCGTTTAATTGAAGTTTTTCAACAGTTTAGATGATGAACCGTCCAATGATTTTACCTCTATCAAAACAACAATTTGTCATATCATGCTGGATATTATTGACCACATTGTTCAAGGATCAGTAGATCATATTTCCATTCCAGTACTGTGTAGGGTTATGATGGATAACAGTAACAAGGTAATAATTGTAAGCCAAAATGTAGATAAAATATTCAACTCGAAATTTTCAAGGACTTACGTTTCAGTTGGAGGCTTTTGCTGTAATTAGAAAAATGGTTATGGGACACAAAGGAGATGACGTGAAAATACAATTCCAAAAAAGTCAAGATCAAAATTTTACGACGGATGGATACAGTAAGGTTCCAACAAGCATTTACAATTTACATATATGTACCATTGTACCTATACCTACTACCTCCTACCTACCCAGATCTCTGTGCTAACCAGTAGCTTCTGAATTCAAATTAACAAATTTGCACATGATGAAAATATGTTGATGATTTAGAATTGTGCACTCAAAATTTCAAATCCAAGCTGAACCCACCCCAAAATGTGTCAATGCTACAAACATATTTACTTTTCCGACATAGCTACTTATAGTGCGAATTTTTTTTACAATGTGCTTAAAAATTCGAATTTCACCCTTTGAGGGATTAATTCTTAAATAATTACATTCTTAAATGTTACTCAGCATTTGCACATCCACGGAGATGGGAAATGGAAGAAACATGGAGATATCAACTTTGTTCAGAGTACGGTTATTTTTCAAGCTTTACCAATACAACTTTTTTATCTGCTGTAAAACATTTACTTATACCAATTGAGACTGACATCAAAAATCAGTGCGGACGATTTTTTGGCTCAAAGTAAGCAAATGATTCATTTTCCTTTAAATCAAGGATCACGCTAGTGATCCCCCCGCCCCTCCATGTCAAAATCGTAAACGTCATGTCAACGTACTAGCGTGAACTTTATATTCTCTAATCATTAAATAGCCCTTTTTCGCGTTTTCAATTTCTTTTTTTTCAGAAATGAAACGTTGAATTTAAAAACTTTTTAGACAAAAGTTTCTTAATTTTTTGAGTTCTTTTCAAAAAAACAAAAACGGAAATTGCAGGAAAAGAACTCGCTGAGTTCCAGACACCCCGAATTCACTGTTTTTACTAAACTTGGAAAAAACTTACAACAAGGCTGGAGAATAGACGTTTTGTTCGAATTTGCTGAAAATTTGTATTTGGGATCTACTCGTCAATTCGGACAATGTGATATAGGTACATAACAATGATTATTCTTTTTTTAAATATTGGGTACCTACTTTTTTAATTTTTGATTATTCAGTGATAATTCTAAATGGAAACGAAAAAAGCTGAAATTTGGCATGTACATATTATGTTAGGCCGAATGCGGGCATTTGGCAAAGGGGCTGCCTAAGTTCAAGCACTTCTTCCATTAAAGTTAGGTACTGCATTATTAGCTAGACTGTAAAAAATCTTCCGTACCTTCAGTTTCAGTATCGAAGATTTGGCCGAAAAAATTAATCGTACAAATTCTCAGTACGGAGGATTAAATTTTAACGTTTGCAACACAATTTTCATCCATGGTTCTCTTGACCCTTGGCATCGCGCTGGAATTTATAAGAAATCAAATTCTTCTCTTTACGAAGCGATTCTTATTAACGGTAGGAATGTTTAATATTTTTTATAGGTATATGCGTTTTTCAGGCTTGGGTCGTTCGTGAACGCGTTCACGTTCAGTTCATTTTGAAAAGCTTACACGTTCGTTCGTCTTCGTTCAATTCATTTTTTGTAAATGGTGATTCGTTCATTTCGTTCAGTTCAAAAAAAAACAAAACGTTCAGTTCACGTTCAGTTTGTTTTGGAAAATGGTCATTCGTTCATTTCGTTCAGTTCGTTTTTTTTGAACCGTTCATCGTTCGCGTTCAGTTCATTTCCAAAAACTCGTTCGTTTGGTTCATTCAGTTCGAAAAAAAAGAAACTTTCAGTTCGTTTGTTAACATTTTCGTTCTTTCGATCCAGTACAGTTCATTTTAGTATTTCGTTCATGAACTTGAACGAGTTTTTCGTTCATTTAATTAGGTTTTAGTATTTATTTGTTTAAGAAATGAACGAAAACTTGTTCAAGTTCATAAAAACAAGATCACAAGACAACACTAAATTAAATTGAGATCCATCCACATAAAAAATTACCTTCTCAACATGCTATTTTTTGTATAGTTTGTTGTTATATTATAATTACATCACTTATTTCTGTTACTTCGTTAATGGTTACATGAAAAAAATTAACAAAAATTGAACGTTGGACACGTTCATTTCATTCACTTTAGTTTTTTGTATTGAACCATTCACGTTTAGATCGTTCTCAAAAACTCGTTCATTCGTTTCGTTCAGTTCGTTTTTTTTGAACTGTTCATCGTTTGCGTTCAGTTCATTTCCTCTCTTGTAACTCCGTCAATAATGGACTGATTGGGCTGAGCAAGGTTTCATTCGATGAGTTGGACTGTCTGCTACAAAATGAGACCAGTACACATCAGCTGTATCTTGTTTTGGAGTAAAGTTATTCGAATTGTTCCGCGGACCTCCAAACTGGGCACCTCTTTCCACCAAGTTGCTCATGTTTAACGCGAATACCTTCACTTCCAAAACAATATACAGCTGCCATTCTGATCTCATTCTATAGCAGACGGCAGACGGTTCAAATCATCGAATGAAACCTCCTCCAGTCCGATCAATCCGACGAGAGAGGGAAACTTGATTTTTGAACGACCCTCTATTACTTAAATTATATGTTCATTGTTCATTTTAGGCACATCTCATTGTGATGATATAGGTAAACCTAGAGATGAAGACATCCCAGAATTGAAAAATGCCCGCATTAAAGTATTCAGAACACTAGAAAGTTGGCTAAAAGAAAAATCCACAACAATAAGCTCTGGGAATTGAAAGCTACCTATGTATAATTTACGAGACAGGTCAATTACCTAATTTTTACCTGCTAAACCCTCTCATATTTCTGTTTTTGCTTTTTGATTCGTTTTCTATTGGTTACCGATCAATTCAGATGTTATGTAGGTACCAAATTGTTTTCCTATTATCATTAATAAGTATAAACAGTAGGGTCAGTTATTTTTTGTAATTTTACAATTTTACGATTTTTTTAACTTTATTATCGAACTATTTTTAAATTTTTTTCAAATAATTAGAAATGTTTTGACCTTTCAAATTTTGAGTTTTTAAGTTTTGATTCTCAAATAAATAACATTTCGATATTCTATACTTTTCTTGCTAATCTTGGTAACTTTCTGTATACAACTTTTTTCTATTGCAAGATGGAGAAAAAGTTATTGGTCAAAAAATGTTTGTTCTTTAATTTTCTACAACTTTTGGTTTAAACTTTTTTTCATATCTCCACTTTTTCGGATATTATTGACAACTGGTTAGAAACTGCTAAACCGGTTTCAAAAAATTATACCACATTTCAATTCTGTCAGTGTGTAGAATGTATTTCAATAAAAAACCAGGACCCCCTTTTTTTCACCCAAACCGGTTTCTCAATTTGTGGACATCCTATAGGTAGGAATGAAAGTTTGATTATCGATTTTCAACGTCCTCGTCGCCATGAACACATTTGCTGTTTGAACCATATTGATATCTCATTTCAGTTCTGAGATATTGAGAAGTGTTTCAAGTGGATAAGACTTTTGTGTCATACTGTACGTCGCATATGAAGTGAAAGCGGGCTCGAGTGGTTTTTTTGGACATTCGATTTCTTCGTATTAATCCCCAACATTTTCAGAAGTACCTAACACTCGGCCACCTTCATTCGCACATCGCCCACGAAAATTCCCAACAGGTAATTCATATCGCGAATATTTCTCTTTTTACGATAAATACAACAACAATAAAACGTCAACGAACAAGCACATCGAAACTAAAACGAGCAATCAAAATATTTACATTTACACGACGCGGCGCTGAAAAGTGAAGACATCGCTCGTATCGAAATTCGACCACGGTTTTTCCACTCGATAAAGGTCAAACGGTCGTAAAACTTTGATAAAACTCGCGACAATCGCGATTTCCAAACGTGAACTTATATTTACAGAATCCACACACCACCCATCTTTCTCCATCTTTTTATTCTTTAAACAAAAACATCTGCGTTACATTTTTACATTTCAATACAACAAGATATCTATGAGTCAATGTTTTTGAAAACGTACTCCATAGTTCGACAGATGAAACGACTTTTGAACAGAATTGGGAAAATAAAGGATTATTTCAAGTATTGAAGATGAAATCATATCAATCGATTTTTGAAACTGGGTTAACGAGATGGATTTTCACAAATTTAATCGATTACCAACGATACGATGAAAATGAATCATAGAACAGATACGTAGGTAATCAACATTTTATATCGATTAATCAGCAGGGTCAAGGGTTAAATTTCAGAAATCAAAAACGAAGTTCAAGGTTTATAAATATTTTCATATTCGATCAGACTCAGAATGATTCTATTTCACGTGAAACTGACAAATGAACTTTTCCTTCAATACTCTCACCATTTTCTTTCTATACGATCCAGTATTATTTCACTCTTCACAATAACAATGTGTCTAGAAGAATTCCAGAATTCAGAATTTCTGCGGAATCTTTGACAAAATATTCTCAGCTCTCCTTCTCTAGAAAAATTCACTTTTATAGAAAATCGAAACACTTAATTTTGTGGCTTTCCAACCCTATTAAAATTTTCTAAAAAATTTCATCAATAGATAAAAATTAACAAAAAATAAATGAGATAAAAAAAATTCAAAATTAATTTATAATTCTAAAAAAAAAATAATAAAACATGAATTCGTCATTTTTCAAAAATAATTTTCTCCAACTTTTCCAAATTTTTCAGACTCTGTACCATAAAATATGTAGGTATCTATCTACATCTACTTATACACAGACAAAAATCTCTCTTATTTTAACAGAGAGTAAAACTCTGAAAAAATTAGGAGAGAAGGTTGGTATTTTTCCGGCTATAAAATATTCAAATCTTGAGGAAGGGAAGGAAATACGATAATATTCGAGAACCGAATTTTTTCGTTTTTAAACTTTTAAAAATAATAGTTTCCTCTGTAAATTTATCAAGGACAGTCTATAATATTTTTTTAAAACATTTTGCGACAAGGCCATCAACTTCCTTCCATACATACGAGGTTTAACACCCTCGAACGAAACAAGGATCAAGATTTAAAAATTTGTAATTTTCAGAGATGAAATAATATTTATATTTTAATAATTTGCTTTTTAAAAAATTCCACGGCTTTTCCAAATTTTTCAAAAGTGGCAAGCATGTAGAAAAAAATGATTTTTGGTGAAAAATGTGAGGCTTTTGGCCAAACACAGAGCTTTTTAACACTTTTTTCATTTTCAGCGCAACTTCGTTCGTGGCAAGACCTGTTTTAGACACCTTGTTTTAGCGTTCGTTTAAATTAGGAAAGAATAAAAAGTCGTTTCAATGTTTTTACCACAATTATAGTATGATAATTGTTTGTAAAATATACATTTTATTCTAATGAGGAAATTTAAGCGAAATGTTTACTGTTTTTTCGAGTACTACGCTTATTTTCAACAACATTTAGATGTTTGAGTAAAATCTCGTGGTTTTTAAAAAATTTCTCAAAGTTTCTGGGATATTCTGGGTTTTTAAAAAAATGGGCACTTGATATTTTCAATATTTTCGTATTTCCCTAAAATTTTCTCCTCATTTCGGCAGAATAAACATTCTCTTTGATGACTTCAATACGATAAATACGAAAAAATTACGAATCGCTGATTTTTCAAAACCATAATTTTTTAGAAGGGCTCTTATTCGGGAAAACTTTACAATTCCCGACTAAATTTGGATCGTAGAACGCGAATTTGGCATCATTTTTTGTCTTTCATTATTTTCTTGCCTGTGATGTTCGATGCAAACTTGAAAACGACGAATTTTCAGAGAAGAAATGAGCAAATGGAAAAACCAACAACGCCAGATTCGCATCCAGAAGGTCGATTCACTTCTTCATACTCTATTTCAGCGATCATTTTATTCGAAGCCTCAAAACTCATTTTTTCACTTGGAATTTTTCAAAAATTGAACGTTTTAAATGGGAAGAAAAGACAAAATGGAAAAAACTTAACATTAGATTCGTGTTCAATGAGTTAAAAATATTACCTCGATAAACATTCTTTTCGGGATCATTTTACTTAAAAGTCTCAAAATTCATTTGTTTGTCCTAATTTTCAATCAGCCGCGAAAAATCAGTGAAAAAAGTACATAAAAATTGTAAATAAACAAAAGTCTGTTCTCTTACTACACTCGGAGATGAGAAGATTTCACCTTTGCAGATCAAGATCGATCAACTACAGCAGTAATAAAAAATTTCATTTTCCGCGAATTAAGTCATCAAAGGTTAATCGAAAGCCAATTCGACAAGCCAAATTAAATTATGTTTCTAGTTTTTTTTCACCCTTACGGCTTGTCAATGACGTCTCTTATCAAATACGAACGCATAAATTTGAAACCGTCTAAATTTTTACGACCGTTAAACGATAAAATTTTCTCTTTATAGTACTGTTATTATGTCGGCATACGAGATACATGTACTGGCACCGATTCGCGGTCTAGTACACGTCGAACATCAAGCATACCAGAGCACGAATAACACTCTTGTGTTTTCGAAAATAACGCCGATCGCGTATCGCAAACAAATTTCAAGAGCGAAAATCAGGCCCACCAAGTATTGGGAAGCTTTTAAATATAGAATACTGCTATTAAAATGAAGCGCGTTTTTGCCAAGTTCATTTTGTTTCATTTCGAATTCTAGATACGTAGGTGGAAGGTAGCGATATCTAACCTACTTGATATAATTAACAAATATTAAATGCGACGGTAGGCAGTTTAATGCGAGTTAGCTTACAGATTTGACATTTCGAAATACTAATTCTCGTATAAATTAACCATAATTTGCAATCTGCTACACAGTTAATTGCTTTACTAGGGTGTCTACTGGATCTGCAAAATAAAAATTATTGCTATTTTCTGTGGTTTCTTGCAATTTTTATATAATTTTTCTTAACACACAGAATTTCAGCAGGACCTTTCAAACGAACGTTGCAGAACTATTCTCTTGAGCTTTGGAAAAATATACTAAGTATATCATCTTCCCAATTTTTTCAACTGACAGGGTGTCTAACAAAATTTCAAAACCCCAAAACAGGACAAACAGGACCTTCAACAGGACCTTTAAAAAATCGGTTCTGATCGATTTTGTACCCCTCCCCAAAAAACAAAAAAATCCTCAAGGACAAGGAAGATAGAATAAAAACAAATCTTATCCTGTATATAAAAAACAAGAACGAACATTAGATAGTAATACTAAAAAAAAAAGTTCCAAAAAAATTAGCTATTTTTTAATTTTTTTCCAATTACGATCATTTATTGAAATTTTTTTTCTATTTTGGCGGGTGGAATTTCAAAATTGTTACAAAACAGGCCTTTTCACTGAAAAAGCCCCAAAACAGTACAAAAACAGGACAAACAGGACCACTCAGCCCAAAACAGTACAAACAGGACGAACAGGAGTTGTTAGACACTCTGACTGATAAATTTTAATAGTTTTTTAATTGCTTCTTCCTCCAGCTCTCCTCCTTAAAATATAGTACTTCAATTTATCTATGGATTTGAATCCAGCGAAACCAGAACAAAAATTTTAGAAAATGAAAATTTCCAATACCAAAAAAATATTCTTGGAACGAATTTCGTGGATTTTTTTTTACAAATATTACATTTTAGGAGTGGGGGGGGGGGGATCAGTCAACACGAATAAAGAGAAAGTGAAATTTAAAAATAATATACATTCTGGATGAATTTCATAACATTTTTATATAAATTCATCAAAATTCCAAATGTCAGAAGGAAAAATAATTTGGGCAGAGCGAAGCCAAAGCAAAAATGTTTTAAAATCGAAACATCAAATACACAAAAAAGAGCTAAGCATAACTTTTTACTATCCGAAAATAATTTGAAAATTTTTTAGGTAAGCACAAATTTATCAATTCTAGTTAAAATTAAAGAATTTGACCTCGCCCAATCATGACACAGATGAAGTCTGCTAGCAAAGGCAAAACGCTAGTCAGGATTTTCTAAAGAAGGAAGCCAAACATGCAAGGAAATATTACAGTCGTAATTCCAGATTGAAAAATCACAATTGTGAGTTTTTAATTGAAAAAGTCGAATAATAATATCTCAAAGAAAAAGAGAACAGAAGTCCTGAATTTTTATGAAAAATTCAAGTTAAAAGAGCACTTAAAGCAATCCTCTAGTTGGAAAATTCAAACCGGAAAATGGTAAAAATTTTCGCTTTACGTAGTAATATTATCGAAATTCTTGCTATTTTTTTTTGTATTTTCCGCCAGTAGACACCCTGTTCACAAAACATGTTTACACATATTTAAGAAAATGACCAGGTGATTACGACGAAATGATTTGTTAAGTATTCATTGTTTTTTCGCTTCGCAATATTATACCCATGGGATACCGGAAGTAATTGGGAATCATCTTTGACACTCGATACAAAGTAAAAAATTAATTAGCACTAACGATGAATCATTTTTTACGAATGTGGATAAATAATACGTGAACGTACGTACGATATTTGTACTAACTATTCAAGGAATCTATCTCCCATTATCAAACAAAAAAAATACTTCGAAACGGCAATGGAAATCAATTCTAGATACTTGAATACGATAAACCGTATCAGTAATGATAAATCTTATCAAATTTTCCCTTCCGACGAAAGAATAATATTTATCTATTAATTTAAACCGAAAATGGATCAATGTAAAACAGCAACAATAACCACGTCTGTAATTGCAATTTAAAATAATTTCTACCTCTACGATATTTTGGAGCTTACCTGTCGTTATCTTTATGTACCAAAGCCAACCGACCATAATCCCAGGCCCTTTTTCTCATGATGGTGAAAAACAATATCAGAGCCTGAAAAAAAGAAATAGAAGAGAACAGAAGGTTACAATGTAGCATTTTATGAACTTTAGGTACTATGCACTGCACCATATTTTAGTCATTCTCGCTCACTTGTGCAAATAATTAAGCGCTCGGATATCTATGGATGGGTGTAAGTACAATCGTATGATCATGACATGATGAGAAATTTTTTCTCTTGCCTAGGTAGCTATAGCTACCAAAACAGATATAGTAAGGTACGAGTGCTCCTACGGGGGAAGAGAGAAGTGTCATGTCAAGTACGCATTTAACATCGACGAGGAGGTACACTCGAATGAAAAATTTGTCAAATTATTTTATCGACGAGCAAATAAGCATATATACATAAAATTTTGTGTACGTACAATTTCAAGGTTAAATTTTGAAAACAATAATTTTCTTTCGTAATTATTGTAGTAAATGTGGTGTGGTGTTGAAAAAAATGACTATACGACGCCGGGTCGTACGAAAAATTTTCAAAATATAATCTATCATTTTCAGGTTTACTCGTATTCGCTTCACCACAAGTGTTGCAAAATTATCGACTAATTCAGTAATTTGTGCGAAAGAAACTCAAAACATGCGTAGAAAAATTTCGAGATCGACCAATAAATTATGTAAAAAATTCTATTCAAAACAAAGGAAACTAAAAATACACGAGGAAATGAAAACGTTGCCACAGAGAAGAGGACGTGATTCAATTCGTATTCTATTAATGTACCTATGTACAAGGTGGTCTCCAAGAGCGAACGAGAGTAGTTTCGAATTTCGATCAAAACTATTACAAAATATCTCCTAGTTTGGTCAAATCCTATTTTATATCGCAAAAATAACGAATTGTATTCGCAACTCGTCAATTCGTAAATATTTTGCAACGATTTCAAAAAAAATACACACTGGTACATTCTTCGAGGTCCGAAGATGATGGTGTTTTCAAAGGTCAACGACACGTTATCAATAGTGTAGAGAATAATAGGGCAAACTCACCAGCCATCCTACGAAGTTCAATAGTAAATTTTCAGGTACACCTTCATAACCTGGGGTAAATTTCAGCGTCGATGTTCTGTTTATATTGAAATAACTATTGCATTTTTCTTTATTAAATGGAGATTCACTTCCCATAATTGTGAACCTGTAACGAAGCACAATACCAAACTGATATTAACTTGTTCGAATTATCAAAATGTTCAAGTTGATTCGTTAAACTGACTCTTATCAAGTCAATTTACTGCAACAACGAGTGAATGATACTTTAATGAAATGATCAAAAGCCAAGGAGATAATTACTACGAAACGTAATTCGATAGTAATTGAATGAGATCTAAGATAGGGGTAGTATATCTAGAGATTACTCGGAAATGTTATACAATGCATCAATAATGATGAATAGAAAACGGTCAAGAATTATTACTCACGGTCAACAATTTTGCCAGTATTCCATCGTAGATTTTTACAACTGGTTCGCGCAACGAACTACTTTGAAATTTCGTACATTTTCGATACACTGAAATCCATAACAGAGATAATATTTTCGATCAAAACACAAACTTTATCGTTAAAATTTTGTCAATCGTATGCGATGTCGATGAACGCGAACCATTAAATCATGATAAAAATGAGAAAAGTAGGGTTTCTAGTATTAAAATTTCACTCGCGCTGCATTATTAAACGATTATAGCACCGACATATTTCGCATAAGTAGTTTAAAATACTAACTATGACTGATTTGAGTATTAATAATTGGAAAACCACGAACGCGTTCGAATGGCGCAACGTACCTCCATTATTTTCGCTATTCGCTGTGATAGTGTGATTGTTTTTGTATGTGATTTGAGTCTTTCGTTCGTTCAATGAATCTTTACAATTCGATTCTTTTTTCAATTTTTTCCCGTTTCAGTTTCAGTTTTTCTGTTTATCTGTGACGTCATGTTACGTTTTTATCTGCGCATCCGCGTTGATGGGCGATTTTGCGGAATACACTAACGATGCGCCACTTCATTTGTGGAGGAAAGATTATGATTTTTCATAATTTTTTTTTTTTTTTGAATTTTATTAGCACTATTAAGTTGAAATTGAAAATTTTGTTTTACATTTTTTGATAATTTTCATCGTAGAGGGAGTAAAAGTCTACTTTTACTCCCTCTCGCGAATCGCTCGAGTGCTTAAACTCGTCTTTTACTCCCTCTACAATAAAAAATATCGTATGCAACTCGAGAGATAAATGATATACTATTTCGACACCAGTGCAAGGAAACTAAAGGGTCTTACGCAATCACGGGCTGTATTCATAAACGATACTGGACTGGAGTATTCCTTGACTAAGTAACGATTATTAATTGAATACATGTTTTGAGTAATTATTGAATAGGTTACAAATTTATGATTCTTCAATGATGAATCGATACTTGAGGAGTTAAGGATCTAATTTTTTGATTCAAATAAGAAATTTGTATCCAAGGAGGCTCCACGTCAACTATTTCTAGAAAAATAGCTCTAAAATTCGTTACTTGGTCAAGTAGGTAATATTACGTAAATTTTCGAGATATTGTTGCGAAAAGTTCAAAGTTTGACTTTAAAATTTCACACACTACAATAATTTATTTTCTACTCATTCTTTCTTTTCAAGAAATTTAGTTTTTTAGTCGTTTTTTTTTTTTGGTTATAACACCATTTTTAATTATGAGCACAGGAAATATCATACAAAAAAAAATGTACAAAACTTGAATGATTGTAGTTACTTACTTTTGTCCAAATATTTTTTTACTTATCACTAAAAACCTCAGTGAGATATTTTTAATTTTCAATATTAAAGAAGATGAAAAATCGAACTTCGAGTTTCGACTAAAATATCTCAAAAGGTTGATTTTTCAGAAAAAAATTGATTCTACTGTATGGAATGGGAATTTCACGCACTACTTGTGTGGTCTATTCCTTTTTTTCTTGTATCAACAAATTTACTCAGAGCCAAAAAATTGATCAAGTGTCAAACGTTATAAAAAAATTCAACAAAAAATTTTGATTTGCTGGAATTCGTTCACTTTTTTTCTCGTAATCAGCAAAAAAATAGTATATTATTATGCAACAGGGGAGATAAAGTGATTTTCGACGAATTTTGAGGTTTATTGCCAAAACGAAGCGAGGGAAATATCTCAAAATTGTCAAAAATCATTTATCTCCAGAGTTGCATTTGTACGATAGTTTTTGTCATAGAGGGAGAAAAAAGCGAATTTAAGCACTCGAGCGATTCGCGAGAGGGAATGAAGTACCTAGCGTTTTTCTCCCTCAATGACGAAAAATAATTTTTCAAATAAAACAATCAGATGAAAAAAACACATTTTTTTAAAGAATTGAACAATTCTGATAGATCGCTTATAGTCATCTTTTTTTTCCAAGTCCAGATAGCATAGCATAAATGTTTTTGGAAATTATTACCTATCAAGTTTTTATCACGTTCAAATCAAAACATCCTTTGAATTTTTTCCCCATTTTGTAATGTTAACGTTTTCGCAAAAACAAAAATTTTTCACACACTGTACTTACCTATTGAAAATTTTTTCAAACTCTTGAAATTTTTCTCAGTTTCATATTTTTTTTACCACAATTAATTTTTTTGAACTTTTGACATTTTTAGTCAAAAAACAAATCTCATCTTATTTTTATTTCATCTAAAAATGATCTCTGAAATTATTCTAAATTTTTTTCGACTTTGAGATTTTTCTGATATTTTTTTCCAATTCTGAAATTTTCTCTCAATTTTGTTTTCAGTCCTAAAAATTTTGCTCGGCTTTTTTCCGTCCCAATAATTTTACTGACATCAAAATACATACATGTATTTTCCTTTCCTGTCCCCGTTATTCTACGGTATACAGGCGCAATCTCATCATCAATCAAATGAGAAAATTGTACGTCCAAAATGTGGAACACTTTTTTGAAATTTGAAACGATAATTTGTATTGGTGACAGCTTTTATTTTTATAAATTGGAAAAAATAGAAAAAAAATATAAAATTTGGAAAAAATCTCGAGAGAATTTCACTTTAGAAAAAAATGAATGTTTCTGTAAAAATCCGAGTTTAGAAAACGGGAAATTTTTCTGTTTTCATTTTTAATAAAAAAATTTTCACTTTTGTTTTTTTTTAAAGCCGAAACGCAAATAAGTACGTGGTAGGTGAGTAATTAAATATAATAATGAAAATTCTAAAAATTTATCAAATGAAAATAAATAGAAAATGAGCGAAATGTCATTTCTTTACCTGGGGTAAAAAATAAACAGTCAGTCATCATTCTCATTATTTCATAAGGTCATGATCACCTGACGCATAAATAAAAAAAAGACAAGTTTTTTTTTCGAAAACGTCAGCGTCAGCTCTTTTTAATGTTTAAATTATCCAAATTTTCTCAAGATAGAAATCTTGAACTTTTTGTGCCCTAAAGATTTAATTTACAAAATTTGTGCCCCACATTCCTCTCACAGGTCTGTAAGTTCGTATAGATTTGAAAATTGATTTGATTTACTTACATTTTTGCTGCTACATAAATAAATTAAAAATTGCTCAAAAAAATCAAAACGAAAAAAATTGTTTTTTTCCTCTAATAACGTCAGTTGGAAAATGTTTTTTCATTGTAGAGGGAGTAAAAGTCTACTTTTACTCCCTCTCGCGAATCGCTCGAGTGCTCAAACTCGACTTTTACTCCCTCTACAATGAAAAATATCGTATGCAAATCGGGAGATAAATGATTTTCGACGATTTTGAGTTCTTTCCCTCGCTTCGCTCGGGCAATAAACCTCAAAATTCGTCGAAAATCAAAATCACTTTATCTCCCTTGTTGCATAATATACTATTCTTTTTTCATTAGGTAATGGTTTTCAATTTCATTACGTTTTTCAAACCCTGGTAAAAAAATTCGAATTTCAAAAAAATAAAGCAAAAAACAGTTCACTTCAAAATAAATGAATTCGAAAATAAATAAAGATGAAATTTGATTGAAGAAAAATCTCAGAGTTGAACAAACTGTAGCAGTAGCGAAATTTGTAGAGCTGGAAAAATACAAAGAAAACTTTCATCTCGAAAAAATTTTGGAGTTGACTAAAATTTGAAGGAAATATCAGTGTCAAGTGTCAACGTTCGAGAAAAGAAAATACTAGAAAAACGAAAAAAAAATTAAAAACTTGAAGAGTTGTTGATGAAAAATAAAAATGAACGTAGTTGAACGGCCTTATTCCACCTTATTCATGATTCCTGCATGATTCGGTACTCGAGTGGCGCATCGTTAGTGTATTTCGTAAAATCGCCGTTGATGGTGATATCAAAGCTTTGACAAAGTATCAAAGTGAATTACCGACACCGATGACTGTATTATTTACTCTTTTACTCAAATTTTTTGAGCAAAATGAGATAAAAAAGGTAGCAATGTGTCAGTTGAAGTATTTTGCCATGTATTGAGTTGAAATAGTGATCAGTTATTCTTAGAACATTATTCTACTATCTGTGATACGCATTAGGTAAGTATTTCTACGCAATTTAGGCAATTCAAAATTCGTACCGATGTGTAAGAATACTAGACGATATCTCATATCACCGGATAATTCCATGTCTTGTTTCGTTTACAGGTTTACTTAAATATCATAAAATGAACGCCTTATTTACTTTTCGATTCCACGTATTCTCCATATGCCTATTCCTCTTCTTATACCAAGCGGTTCAGGGTATGGATAAGAGCAAATATAGAAACTGCGATCAAACAGGATTCTGCCGGTGGGTGTAATTTTCAAGAAATCTCACTAACCGTAAACGTACGAAATACTAAAGATTATCGAATTACAGACGAGGTCGGAATTACAAACCAGAAAAATCGCCTTTCGAAGTAGTCAGTAGTACAGTGAACGTAACGAGTGCAGGCGTCGAAGGATCTCTGTTAAATTCGGAAACCCTAGTCAGTTATAACTTTCTGTTGCAATTTTTGGCCGATTCTACGATACGACTGCGAATAAATGAAGAAAAAGTTGTTCGTCATAGATATCAGCCTTTACAGGCATTGGTAGCAGAACCGGTACAAAATTCGTAAGTTAACGATTGCTTGCAGAAAGCTCGTCTCAAACCCGTTAACTATATTCAATTTAATTTTTGTATTCTTTAGGTTCGAGCTGATTGAACAAAGTAGCACGAAGTTGGTATTTAAAATGGAATCACATAAAGGGATAGTGTACGTGAAACCGTTCAAAATTGAATTTTACAACGGCGATGAATTAGTACTAGTTGCTAACGATTTTGGTAGATTTATTTTCGAACATCACAGACCGAAACCTGAAGGAGTGTAAGTCATCATTTTCATTAGCGAAAAAGGAAATAATACTATATAGGCTATATCATTTTCATTTTAAGGGATAATGAAGAATTGAATAAAAACGGCGAATGGGAAGAACGTTTCCACGAGCACAGTGATACAAAACCATTTGGACCGATGGCTGTTGCAATGGACTTTACATTCCCTTTGGCTACTCACGTTTACGGCGTTGCTTCACACGCTGATGATCTCGCATTAAAATCGACCACGTAAGATTATCCAGTTATCGCGACCTTTACGGTGACTTTTTTATTATTCGAGTGATTTGATTTTGTAGAAAGGACGACCCTTACCGATTATACAATACCGATGTGTTTGAGTACGAATTGTATATAAAAACTTCGTTGTACGGCGCTATTCCATTCCTCATTTCTCACGGGTATGTTGGCCTATTACTCTGATCTATTTTCACTTCGTATCGTAACTATTATTTGAATGTTTTTCATAGAGCGAACAATTCTGCCGGCGTATTTTGGTTAAATGCTGCTGAAACTTGGATCGATATCGAAAAACAATTTGATTCGCCATCCGGTAGTACTGTTGTAGAACAACTCGTTAACCTGGTTTCGGGCAGTTCGACGCCTAAACCTCACTCGGGTGTAAACGCGTACTTTATGTCTGAAACTGGGATTTACGACGTATTCTTTACCTTGGGTCCTCGACCTTACGATGTCATGAGACAGTACAGTAGATTAACTGGTACTGCCCCTTTGCCTCCTGTGAGTAATTTCAAATAAATTGAAAGTACATATATTGTGTTGCAAAACTATTACGGCATTTTGGTTTTGGAAAATTTCAGTATTTTTCGTTGGGATATCACCAAAGTCGTTGGAACTACGTTGATCAGCAGGATGTAAAAACGGTGTCTGAAAATTTCGACGTTTATGACATTCCTTTGGATGTTATGTGGCTCGATATAGAATACACTCACGAGAAAAAGTTCGTTATTTCGGTAAATTTTTATTCCAAAGAAAAATACAGCGTAATGATTTTATTTTTTCGTTTCCACAGATATTTCACATGGGATCCGACGAAATTTAGTGAACCACTAGACATGATCAATGCGCTAACATCCAAAGGACGCAAACTCGTTACAATCATAGATCCGCATATCAAACGCGATACCGGATATTGGGTACATAATGATGCCACACAAAAAGGACTTTATGTGAAAAATCGTGATAGAAACGACTACGATGGTATATAGGAATTTTTTTGAAACCTAAAGAAATTAGCATTATTAATTCCTCGATTTTTTTTGTTTCGATCAGGTTGGTGCTGGCCCGGTTCGTCGGGTTATTTAGATTTTTTGAATCCGGAAACCGCATCCTACTATTCGGGCAGCTATTCGCCTGAAGTATTCAAAGGGTCTAATAACGACGTATACATATGGAACGATATGAACGAACCATCGGTATTCAGTGGTCCTGAAGGAACCATGCCGAAAGATTGCGTACATCATGGTGAATGGGAGCATCGTGATATTCATAATATTTACGGATTTTACCAAGTAATTTGTCATTGATACTATTCTGAGTTACAGCTGGTAGCAGCTACCATACAATACAGTATAATAACTTTTCTATACGATTTTTTTTCAGATTATGCTAACGTACGACGGACTCGTAAAACGATCAAATGGACAAAAAAGACCGTTTATTTTGACAAGGTCATTCTTTGCTGGAATTCAACGCTACGGTGCTATGTGGACTGGTGACAATTTAGCTGATTGGGAACATTTGAAGATATCTGTACCTATGTGCTTATCAATGGCCATTGGTGGCGTTAGTTTTTGCGGAGCAGATGTCGGTGGATTTTTCAAGAACCCAGATTCTCAACTCCTCTACAGATGGTATCAGGTAAATCATTTATCGCGTATTTTATCTCTGTCAAGTTGAAATCATTAACTCGATCGATTCGTTGTTTCACAGACTGGAATCTATTTGCCGTTCTTCCGTGCTCACGCCCATATCGATACGAAACGTCGAGAACCTTGGTTATTCGATAAAGATGTGATGAAAAAAATTAGAGAATCTATCCGCGAACGTCAAGCATTGATGCCATTCTGGTATACTGTTTTTTACGAACACACCAAGACCGGAGCTCCAGTCATTAGACCTTTATTCATGGAATTCCCTTCCGAAACTGCTACATTCGATATCGATAACGAATTACTCGTCGGTACGTTTACGGTTGACTTGAAGTTCTTTAAAAATTTTTGAAGAAAATCACTCTTACTCATCATTTTTAAACATTTTCATACGTTTAGGTAATTCGATCTTGGTACGCCCAGTTACTGAACCAGATGTATCTCACGTCGACGTATATTTCCCAGGTACCAATGAAATATGGTACAATAAATACACGTTCCAACAATATAAGCAGAATGGACTTGTCAACGTTCCAGTTACTTCAGATGAAGTACTTTGATTCATTTCAATTTCTCGAATCCAGCCGATTCTCGTACCTGTGTCAACTAATTGTAATTTATCGATTCGTACGTTGCAGATTCCAGTTTACATTAGAGGAGGTCACGTTATTCCATTTAAGAACCGTATCAGACGTTCTGCTTTACTTACATTCAACGATCCGTATACGTTACTCGTTACATTGGACGTGAACGTAAGTTACCATTAGTTATCGATAACGTTGAATAAAATATATCGTTTATTATTCCCTTCGTTATCGATCGTGTGTGCTCTACAGGGAACTGCTTTCGGACATTTATATGTCGATGATGGGGATAGTTTCGAATATCGTAATGGAAAATATTGCCATTTACGATTCGTCTACTTAAATAATCAATTAATGTCGCAGTATGTATCGAAGAAACTGATTATTTTTATAGTATATTAATCACCTTCCTCGCTGATTACCTTATTTCCGTTTGTTTTAGATTTGTCGATAAAGGACGCTGTGAAAGCAAAGCTTGGATAGAAAAAGTGATAATCGTAGGCATTCCTAATATGTTCAGAAAAGCCATTATCGCCTCTCATGGCAGTGAGTATTTTTTTTATTTGAAAATAAAAACAAAAAAACACCACCTGATTAATCTTTAAAGCGCTGAATGACTACAAATTTATGCAATAATGTTTAAAATTTTTAATTTTTCGTTTGTTACAGGCGGCAACCAGGACGAATTAGAATTATCGTACAACACAACAGTTAATTCGCTTACTATACGAAAACCTGGCGTACCAGTGAATGAAGAATGGACGATATCATTACATTAGAAAATTTTTAAATTGTGTTTTAGCCTTTAATACAAATTTTTTTAAGATGTTGTATAATTACACTTGTTCGAATGAACGAACCGTCGGTGATATAGTTCGCTTGTTCTTTCATATTTTTTTTTTATGTTGTACAATACCTAAGTATTTATTAGAATACGTTAAAGCGTTACGTTATCGTCGGGTAGAAATTTGGAGGCGTTTTGTTTTCATTTCTTTTTTTTAAATATTTTTTTCGCAGTTTGTAAAGTGAATTGTATTTTATGTAAACGTAGTGATAAAAACGTTTTGTTGTAGTATTATTAGAAATATCGCGTATTGTTAAATGTCATTCTCGTTTTAATAGAAGAGATTTCAAAAAATAAAGCTGGTTCTTTCTTTAAAAATCACGAGTTGTTTGTTGAGTTCTTTATAAGCAGGGCTGCGAGAACGAACGAAGAACAAGAACAAAGAACAGAAGAACAGAGCTTTTTCTCAAAGAACGAACGAAAGAACGAACATTAAAAAAAAAGATTTAAAAGAACAGAGAACTAAAGAAAGAACAGAAATTTCAGTTGTGGTTCGCGAACAAAAGAACGAGAACTGTTCTCTCTGATCTTCAGGTTCATTCTCGTTCTTGTAAATTTTTGTTAAAATTCCGAATTTTTCATGTTTTTTTTTTACTTAAATTTTTTTTTTTTAATTTTATTGGTTTGAAGTTGATTTTACGCAACTCTACCTACAAAATTATTGAAAAAACATCAAAAGAACGGGAACGGGAACAAGAACAGAAGAACAAGCTTTTTGAAAAGAACAAGAACGAGAACGGAGAACCAGTAGAACAACTAGGAAGAACGAACGAACGAACGAACATATGATTTTTTTTTGATTTTGGGAACGAAAGAACTGAGAACGAGAACAGATTTTCCTTGTTCTCGCAGCCCTGTTTATAAGCGAGGCGTATGAAAAATTTCGAAGGGAAAGGGGAAACTGATGATTTTTGCTTACAATTTTTTTACAAACTTCTCTCATCCTGAAGATTAGAAAACCACTGCTGTTGTGGCTCAAGCTCCATAGAAGAATGAAGGAAGGAAGGTATTTTTTTGCCTCGATGCTTTTTCATAAATTTATCAAACTTTGATGTCCAACATTTCGAGTCAAGTTTTTTTGATTTTTTGTAACTTTCGACTTTGAACTTTGAGTTGAATCTTCAAAATTTGGCTGGATTTGTGATACGAATTTAGCACAATCAAATGCTAGAACTCTAAAAAACAAATCAACTTGAAAAACTTTTCATTAACTTTCAAAAATGCGAGGAAAAAAACTTCAAATAGCTATGTAAATTTCACATCAGTCTTTACATAAATTTCTTACAAAATGTATCGGAAAATTATACCAAAACTGTGGAAGAAGGACGAAGTAGTTGAAGAATTCTCGCCCAAAAGTAAAGATTATGGAATCAGTATCAAGCTCACCTTCGAGTTAAGTATATTGAAAAAAAAAAATCAACAGAGAAACTAACAAGATAATACCACATTATGTATTTTCCAAATGCATGTAAACAGATTTGAGTAAATTTAATGCATTATTCAAGTTATCTGCCTTCTCAGAAAAATCCATGCTTAACGTTACATTCGCATCGAAAGTAACATAATTATGCACTAAATTATTAATTAACTGCAAACAATGATGTTTAACGTTATCGATACAACGTTCAAATATTATACAACCGGCTTGATGTTCCTAAAACACACGAAATGTAATTTAAATACTTAGCCTAGTTATAAAACGACAGCGATAAAATCATAACGAGGGGTACTTACAATTTTACGATACTTCTCGCATTCGTTAATCATAAATTTTATTTTAATATCGACGTCGATGCTGGATAATACGAAATCAAGTAAATTATCCACCGTTAGTTCGTCATTCATGGAAAATATTTTCGTTTCCGATTTGCTACGAAAATGAATTTGTTTATTTAATATGATTGGGCATCGATATAATAAAGAGGTGCTTAATATAAATTCGTAATGGTCGAACAATTTTACCTCTTAGCCGGAAATACCATAATCGAAGGGTAACTTAGAGGAACGTAGTGCCAAGGCAAATCATTACTTTCGCTGTCGATACGAGCGAATAAAATATTGGTGAAGTTTTTCAGCATATGAGCTACAGTCAAGTAGGTATACGATGATACTTGACAATAACTGCAATACGGCGAATAGTAATAGACGACTACATGCTGCGCAGAAAAAAACAACATTGAAGCAGAAATCGAATCACTAGTCCGGAAATAAAGATCCTGCGCTCACTTTCGAGGCGTCTAAAACCACCGACTGGAATGTTTCACTGTGTAATTCTACGACATTAAAGTCACTGGAAGAAAAATTTTTCGAATTTTGGTACCGATGCGTGTACAGTGACGTATCCTTGGTAGATTTCATCCATCTTGGAATCGTACGATTACTCACATCGATCATGAATTGTAGCAGCGCATTTTTATCGACGAATTGGTCCGGTAATACGTACGCTTCTTCAACCTAATCAAAGAAATAATAAATTTTCCACATAAAAACGTATCAAAATCAGCAATACGAATTACAAAACAGAAACATTTCCCACTTACCTTATTATTAACTATCACAATCGCCGTTTTATCCTTAAAGTTACTTAATTTTAAGCCTAAAGCTTTAGAAAAATAAGAATATAACAAAGAATCAACAGCAAAAAAAGTAAAAGTCCTATTTAAACTGCATATATCACGTGGTGAGGGAAGATCACTATTGAATTGTTGTTCGACGAATTTATCGTCAAGATACGAATACGTGTAAGTTTTCTTCATCATTTTCAACCAGCGACATTTATCGCGGATATGAAATAAGACTAGATTCTCCGGAGATCTTTTATCGTATTTTAAATTCATTCCTTCGAAATAAAAAAACGAACGATTTTTGAAATTAAATCTCAAATTATACGAAGTACGGTATCGTAGTATGGTGCTCATCTTACCAAGAGTAAAATTGCGACTAGTATAACTATTTTTATTCTTGTATAAGTTTCTGGTCGACGTTATATTTTGTAAGCCTTCGTCGAATACTTCTTTCATGGCGTACGTATCGAGAAATAACTCGTAAGCGTCACCCATGTAAATAAATCTTTCATCGCATAAATTATTCCAGTAGTGGAAATCTTCGATGATTTCTGTATTACGTAACAAATTGAAATTAAATTGAGAACGATTAAAAAGCAAAAATAGAGCTGCTTTGGATCAATTACCTTTACGTTTTTGAGAAATATATTTAATATTTTGCTTCAATATGGTACTGTGAAAACAACTTCTGTATTCGAGGGCCGCCTCTTTAAACTGCGAAGAACGAGCGAATATTATGATTTTCATCGCATAGATATGATTTTACACGTGTAAAAAGTAAACACTTTACCGATAAGTAAGAAGGATTGTTTTCCAAGTACATATTCCTCGGAGTAAATAGTATCACAGACGGATTATGTTCGATTAAATCTGATAATAAATCGCTTCTCGAGTTTTTCAAAAATACCCACTGCGTTAGAGAGTCAACATTATCGTGTACCCATTTGACGATTTCAAAATCAACGAACTGATTTCTGTACACCTACGAAAGCGAGACAGCATCGATTAAATTGAAAATTACCACCATCACATCGTCAGCTTGACAAACTTACCCTACTTTCATTCCATAAATATAACTTGACCGTGTTTAGTTCAAGTTCCAAACCATCTGCCAATTTGTTATCGGTGACAAAAGCCCAGCATGTATCGCGTCTGGGATCGCGTTCCAAATATTTAATAGAGGCAGTGTAATAACGTTTGTACAATTTATACCCGGGTAAAAATGAGACCACCAACGCCTGCGATCAGATGACGGAAAAGTAATAAAAATTACAATCTTCATACAGCATCATCGTTCATTCCAACTTACATCGCAAGTCCCACTCAATTTATAAAAGTCTTCCATAGAATGGATCCTTTTTAAGGGTTTTATGACTGTTGACAGAAACTGGATCATATGCGAAGAAATATACTCGCCATTGTATCGGATTGACGGAATGTTTCTTAAATCTAGTAAAAATAAGGGATACATGGCGACATTTTCGAATAACGCTTTGCAACCACCGCTGGCTTGCCAACAATTGACTGCGGCGCAATATACCTGCAATCGAATCGAATAAATAGACTGTTCAACGCCAACTCTTTACCACATTTTACATTTAACCTACTTTCTTATGAAAATATCGACAAGCTGTTTCGAATTCTGAACGAGCATTTTGACTGTCCGCATCCCAGGGAGCGTACAACATCAAGAATATCACATCGTACTTGGTAGCTTTCAAAATAGCGTAGTATAACTCGCCGGCGAAATAATCGTCGACCCAGGTGCCATCGTTAAAGAACGGTCTGGTCGGCGGAACACGACGAGTATTGTTTTGACTGGAGAAAAAAAACAGGTGTAAATGATGAGCAAAATACCGGACAGACATACCAAATGACGGTGGTATTCGGTTTACCTATTTGTAATGACAGCTACGACAGTAAAAACTACTGCCAGTACGAAACACACATCTCGGCCGACAAGAAGCATTTTATACAGAAAATTTTGCACTGTTCGTTCAACCTCATCATCTTCGCAACTTAGTAAAATTTTCAGAATACCCACCAATGTCATAACACCACGTCATAGGAATTTTTCAAAAATAAAGCTCTCAACATGCAAAATATGATATTATACGTCTTCGGAAAGACAAATGCAATTAAACTATGAACTTGAAATTCATTTTCTTCCTACATTTACATCACCAAAAGATTATCATTCGCTTCAACAGCATTAGATTACACATTCTACATAATTTTTGGAGAAAAGAAAATTTATTTTTTCAAAAAAAAAATAAAATTGTTTATTATCACTTCGAAAATGTTCGTATACACGCGTAAAACTGGATAGCGCATAAAAATGAACAACGTGACGTAATGTAGACTGAGCCGTAACTGAAACGATTTGTAAAATAATAATAAAAATTTCAATTTTATTTTTTATTAAATTTTTTTTTTGAATTTTGAAATTGAAAGTTATATTATAAATGCGGAATTCTACTAATTTGCTCTAAAAGCGCACAAAAAGAAACATGAATAAGATTAAGAGCTTTCGAGTTTGCAGCATTTTGATTTATCTACAGTTATAGAGTAAGTATTTCTGATTTGGAAAAATTTTTTTCCAAGCTTCGTTCGCTCGCGAAAGGCAAAAGCGCGAAACAGAGGGCGAGTCAAATAAATTGCAATTTTCAAAACTTAATCACAATAAGAAAACAAGGAAAACCACTCGAAAAAATTATTCATCAAATTAGTAGTTTTTAATTTCGAACCGCCTTTTTCAATCCAGAGGATCGAGACGATCGAGTTTTGGGGATGAGCTCATAAGTCCGCAATATTTCCAAAAATGGATTCAAGGAACAGAGCAGGTCAAAAAACACCAAAAACAAGGATTTCAATAACTGCTTGTTTGATAAAGATCAAAAAAATATTTAATTCTACGTCCTACCCCCATTCCTTAGATTCGATTTTCGAGCTTGGAGTCAAAATAACCCCAAAAATAAATAATTATGTAGGTATGAGAAAATCATAAAACATGGATTTCGATACGTTACTCAATAAAGTTGAAAATTTAATTTTTCATTTTGGTTCGATCTTACTCTTCCTCTTTTCATTCCTTCATAGTCGACTTATGGCCCTCCGGGTTTAAGATAAAAAATGTCAAAATGACTCTATACATGAATTCAGGAACTTTGAAAACTTCCTTACAGTAATTTTTCAATTTTGTTTTGAATATTCTTCTAGGCTCTTTTTCCATTTTTTTTGTTGTGCTTCGCAATTTAATCAAGCTCATCCTTATGAGGGCAACATTTTTTTGAAAAAATATTTTTCAACACAAAACCCCCTAAGAAATTGAATGTTGTAAACTAGAAAGTTTAATCTCTTTTTAAGTGCCTTTGGTGAGACTTTAAAAGTAAGGGTAACTTTAAATTTGCCCACCTTTTAGATAGTTTTGACATTTTATTTTCTCAATAAGATAGATAAAGTCAGTGAGAACGAGTACAGGCCATAGTACAAGAATTTTCAGACCTCTTTTTTTCGCTGAAAAATTCAAAAGGTTAAAAATTTTCAGTCTTTATCCTTTCCTCCCCGCATTCAAAACATAAAAAATCATACTTTGTTTTAAATTCAAAAAATTTTGAAAATTTTCAATTTTAGCAACAAACGTTTTTATTTACTTTTTTTTTTAATCATAATTACATCTACATTTCTAAAATATTGAAAATTTTTAATTAGGTATAATAATACATAAGTCCAATTTTTCAAAAAGTTTCCTTTTTTGGATCGCTATTTTTATAATTATCTTAAATTTGTGAAAATTTCCTAGTTTTTTCATTATTTTTGGGAATTTAGTGTACTTACTTTAAATCGTTGGTTAAAAAAATTTGGTTCCTCATCTTATAGACTGACGCCCAGCCAAATAACATATCCATGATGATCATTCAATTTGTTAATGAGTTCTAATGCTTCATGGGTCTTCTAGAAGCTTTCGGTTAGTTTTTCAAAAACTCTGGGCCCGGTGCAGATTCACCTATTGCACCCCCCTCTCGTCGGTCTTGAAGACGGAGATTTTTTGATTATGGAAGAAGGAAAATTTATTTTCGGCTCAGCAGATCAAGCTGCTATACACGAACCTTGAATGTAAGTATAATTGAGCAGGATAACAGAAAAACTTTATGATGATGAATAATTAAGGATAAATGTTTTTTTTTGAACGGAAAGAAATGACAGAAAGCAGCATTACTGTGCAAAAAATTTGAAAATACTCGAGCGAGAAAGCCGCAGAAACCACCTACGCAGCACACAGATACACCTCCACAGTAATGCCAAGTCAACGAAGGAAACCACACGGTCATACGCCCTTTCACCTTTCTTTTGTAATAGGCTTTCTATGTACTAGACTCCAAGCATATGTTTTTCACAGCGCCGGCGATCTAGCTTTTTAAAGTCGGGTTTCAAAAGGTTCGAAAGAAAAAAAAAGATCCATGAAAATTTTAAAAATACTTATCATGTTATGAATTTATGAAAAGAAAGAATCGTTTATATTGAACTCGGCGTAGTGAGGGTAAAAATTTCAACAATAATGGATTGAACCAGAAACTTTATTTTTTCAATACGTCAATAGGACGTTAATACTTTCCAACCTCTCTTCCATTACTCCCTTGACAAGTGATTAGAAAACGACAATTTTACAATTTTTTTTTCACCATCTACCCTCTTTTCCAATTTATTTTCAATGGTAAAACTGGTACGTAACCAGAATATCGAAAAAAAATTTGTCATCAAAACATTCTTTTCCAGAGTTTGAATTGGGAAAAAACTTGATTTCAATACTTATTATTCATGGACAAAATTCATGGCTCATTAAGAATATTAAAAAAAATACTACTCACTTTTTTTTAGAATAATTTACATATGGACAAATTCATGGCGCTTAAACATAATTTCAAAAAAGACTTTTTTTGAAATTAATGTGTCTTTTAAATGCGAAGCAAAGGATTTTGAAAAATATCCAATTTTTACAGAAAAAATTGATACCTACATATTTTATGACCATCTTTCATATTGAACGTATATGTGGCTTTTTCATTTTTTCTCCAATTTATAACGTAATTTTTTTATTTGCCAATTCCTCCTTGCTATTTTTTTCTCGCCGGTGAAGCAAGTATTCGCGAAGTTTTATCATTCCTTCAATTGCAATAATCAACCCCTACGTACTTATCGATGTGACCCCTTACATAGGAGTTAATAAAATTGCCTAACTGGTTTGCCGTAAATACCTAAATGTTTCATTCAATATCGATTCTACCACCTCCTTCAGCCCATCTACACGCCCTGCCATCGTCATCAGAAAGAAAACAGATTATCGAATACCTAGACCTACATCGGTATTGAGAAATTAAGATCTAATAATCGTGTGAATTGCGTTTCCTTCGATTATTTACAGTATTGTGTTATTTTTGTAGAGCCAGGTACGTAGTAAGTAAGTATATCCTAGTAAATGAGCGCGTGATTTTTTAATAGTAGGCCTCGTAACGAAGATAATGAAGAATTAAATGACCAATCGATTCAACCGAGAGCAAAATTTTCGTTAAGCTGTAATTTTATAGAAAATTCTATTACTTTTGATTCCATAGAATCGTAAAGTTTATTGCATCGTGACGTTAAATAGTAGTAAAACTGCATAGTAAAAAATACTTAATTTCAAAATAATAGATGGGCACGTAATGCCGTATCGTAGTATAGAGATACCTACACTACAGGCTTAAATATTTACTCTGTAAGCAAAAAATACCTAACGCCATAAATTACGAGGTATGTTAATAAAATATCAAAAACGAGCCTTGATCATCATAAAAATACTTTAAATAGCTGAAATGGACGTCATAAATCGGTAAAAAAACACCTTTTGTCTTAATTAAAATATTGCAAGTTGAGTTATCTCACTAGGTCAACGATACTGTCAAAGAATGAGACTTTTCAAAACTCTAATAATTCTAAGCACCGGGGTAGATTGAAAAAACAACATATCCTGGATTTTGACAAAAGTTCGTAAAATAGTTAATTTTGAGTGAAGAATCTTTTAAAAAAATTAAGGCTTCTAGCCTGAAGGGGGATGACGCTACGAGATTTTACAAGGGGTCATTACCTGAAAAAATACGGAAGAACTATGCAACAAAACATTTTTCTTTTAAATTAATGCGAATAAAAAATGTTTGATTTATTTTTCGAGTTACCGAATAAACGACTTGAATTTTATGAAAATCGCGTGAATCAAAATGCAGCACTGTCTAGAACTTTTTGTTTATTCCAAGTGTCCAAAGAATTTCTTGGCATGATTTTGAAGTGTTTGACTTAACAGTTAACACGTTGAATTTGGTAAAAATCAATCTTCAGATCCACGATCTGCAGCTTTTCAACCTCCTTGTAGAGGGCAAAAAGGCACCCAATTCCAAGGTTAACGTTTCAGGGAGGTGTAGAAATTTAAATCGCACCTTTTTGAAAAGATGCCTGAGGTCACCAGCAGAGGCTGAGACATTAGGAAATTTTCAATTGAAAAAATTTTTGATTTGAAAAAAAAATTGAAGATAAATTATTGAAAAAGTTATCTAGCTGGAAAATTTTTTTAAAAATATGAATCCAAGTTGAAAATTTCTTCCCAACTGTAACATTTTTTTTAAATTTTAAAGGGTTTGGCAGGATAAGGGCTGAATTTGGCTTTGGCTCAGATTTTCGATCTAACCCCTCCAGACGGTGTCCCTTAATGTAAAAAAAAACTGGAAAATTTTTTGACCACCAACCCCCTCCCTTTAGGTGCTAAGGCCATTTTATTGCATTATTTTCAAGAAAATCAATTTAGGTGCAGTCCTTCATGAGGTTTTGGCCATTTGAAATTTTCAACTGTAAAAAGAGCCTCGATAGCGAAGTTCGGCCACTTTGTGAAAATATCTCAAAAACGAGATTCACCTCAAGTAATCACTTTTGGCAATTTCAATGTCGTCTAGATCGAAAATCACGAAAAACCTTACAAAAATGTTGTTATCTCACCAGATTTTAAAAATTTGTGCATCTTTTACAAAAAAAAAAAAAAAAAAATCAAATGAAAAAACTAACGCTGGATTCGTGTTTAGCGGGTCAAAATAGCCCGATAAACACCCTTTACGAGATCATTTTACTTGAAGTCTCAAAATTCACTTTTTGTCATGAAAAATCAGTGAAAAAATGAAAGTTTGAACCTTGAAGTGAAGTAGAACGATCGCGAAAAGGGTGTATATCGGGGTATTTTGACTTCCTAAACACGAATCCTACGTTAGTTTCTTCACAACCGATTTTTTAGTAATATTTCTATGGTGGTCACTCTTCGCTTATACGGCGTTTTTCAAGTTTAAATAGGTACTTCAAAGCCCGATAAAGCGTGAAGAAACCCACTACAATTGATGAAAAAATTATCGCAATACACTTCTGCGAGATGTAACATTGCGCCAAAGAAAAAAGTATTTCCTTCACTTCCGTTGAAATAATTTTTTTTTTTTGAAAAGGTAATGCAATAAAATAACCATAGCACCAAAAGAGGGGGGGGGTTAACGGTCAAAATTTTTTCCAGATATTTTTACATCGAGGTACACCATCTGAATGGGGGGTGGTACGAAAATTCAAGCCAGAGCCAAATGTACCTCTTTCCGGCCAGACCCTTTTTCAACTCTGAATTCTCAATTTTTTTCTCTTCATGTTTTTTTAAACTTTTTCTAATGCACCCCTTATCCGGCCAGGCCCTTTTTCAACTCTGAATTCTCAATTTTTTTCTCTTCATGTTTTTTTAAACTTTTTCTAATGCACCCCTTATCCGGCC
The DNA here is from genome assembly GCA_033439095.1 of Pseudococcus viburni. Classification (NCBI taxonomy): domain Eukaryota; kingdom Metazoa; phylum Arthropoda; class Insecta; order Hemiptera; family Pseudococcidae; genus Pseudococcus; species Pseudococcus viburni. The sequence continues at coordinate 748,902 of JAVBJF010000120.1, read as the reverse complement.
AGGCCCTTTTTCAACTCTGAATTCTCAATTTTTTTCTCTTCATGTTTTTTAAAACTTTTTCTAACTCGAAAATTTTTTCCAATTATTTTAAAGTTTTTCAAGTATTTTTTTTTCATTTAAAAAAAATTTTCCCCTCATGTTTTTCTGACAAGGGAGGTATCAGAAACTCAAAGTAAAATTTTGAGCTCAAACAAAAATAAGATCGAAAGTACATCATAACAGGACTCCGTACTCAAAATTTCAGGTGCTGAAGTTCATTTCTCGATTTTTGGCGAATTTTTGAAATTTCAAAATTACCTCATCGTCCTAAAAGATATGAAAATTTGATCTAATCGACGAAAAAAGCTGAAATTTGATATATACCCTATTTTCGACCTCCCGAATCGATTGGAAGCGTATTCGAGCCGTTTCGGAGCCACTAGAAAATTTTGGAATTTTCCGAGCGCTGGAGAAAAGACCATAAAAATGGCCCATATGCACGTCTGCATCTATAATCGCGGATTATCCATTTTGGTGAGCTATTTGATCGATTAAAACACAATTTTCCAGAATTCGTAACTTTGAGTTCAAATTTGCATTTTTAGGCAAGACATTTTTCTGGAAAAAAATTAAAAATTCCCCTAATGCGCATCATAGGCGGAGATGGGGGGGAGGGGGGCATGGGGGCTTCAGCCCCCCCCCCCCCCCCAAATGTTGAATTAGCCCCCCCAAATAATTTTCGTGTGTATCAAATGAGCACGAAATTTCGTTGAAAAACTTTGAAAAGAATGCAATTTTTACTCCAAAGTAATGGAATTTTTCATTCAACAAACCTTTAAAAATGGAATTATTTTCTTTCTGGAAATCGGAAATTTTTCAAATCTTAGCCCTCGCTTCGCTCGGGGATGTGGAACCTTTACTTTTCAAGGGATAAATTATCAATGTGACGAATTTCCTGTTTTTTTCAAGCTACGAAAATGGTCTTTTTAATATCTAACGAAAATAATTAGGTGCTATGAGCAATCAGCAAATTGAATTGCAAACTAGCACGAAAATGTAAGAAATAAAAAAAAATACAAATTTTTATTCTTGTTCAAAACTACAAAAAAAAAGCACGAAATATCGTTTAAAAACTTCGAAAAGGACGAAATTTTTACTCCTAAGTATGGATTTATTCACTCAACAAACCATTAAAAATGAAATTGTTTTCTTTCTAAAAATTGACAATTTTTCAAATCTTCGCCCTCGCTTCGCTCGGGCATATCAAGTCTAAACTATTTAATGAAAAATGGAGGTTGAAGATTTCACTTCCTCTTCAATAAGTACTAAAATATTGATTTAAAAAATTAAAATATTTCAGTTTTGGATTTTTTTTCCAAAAAATTTCGCCCTCGCTTCGCTCGGGCTTGATAAAGTCTTCAAAAAAGAATTCAGCAAAAAATTGTTTAAAAATAGAGGAAGGTTTTTTTTTTGGGGGGGGGGGGTGGTCATCGAAAATGAACATTTTTGTTTCGTGTTTTTCATTCCTTTTTAACTGGGGCACAAGCCCCCCCAAAAGTTATGTTCTATCTCCGCCTATGATGCGCATACATCGAGGTAAAAAGTTAAATCTTCGTAGATACCCTATTTTAGACTAGACCTTCCGAATCGATTGGAAGCGGTTTCGAGACGTTTCGGAGCCACCAGAAAATTTTGAAATTTTCCAGCGCTGAAGAAAAGCTCATAAAAATGACCCATATGCACTTTAGCACCCGTAATCGCGGATTATCCATATTGATGACCTATTTTAATTGATTAAAACGCAATTTTTCAGAATTCGTAACTTTGAGTTCAAATTCGCATTTTTGGAAAAGAATTTTTTTTATGTGCTGGAAAATTCCAAAATTTTCTGGTAGCTCCGAAACGTCTCGAAACCGCTTCCAATCGATTCGAGAAGTCGAAAATAGGGTATATATCAAATTTCACCTTTTTTCGCTGGTTAGATCAAATTTTCATATTTATTTAGAACGATGAGGTAATTTTGAAATTTCAAAAATTCGCCAAAAATCGAGAAATGAACTTCAGCATCTGAAATTTTGGGTACGAGGTCCTGTTATGATGTACTTTCGATTTTTTTTTTGTTTGAACTCAAAATTTTACTTTGAGTTAGGATACCTTCTTTGTGAGATTTATTTAAAATGATTTATGAAATTCGATGACCAATGAACTATTGAGTTATTTATGTTAACCTACTTATTTTTAATTTAAAAAAGATTAGCCAAAAGTAAGAATTTGGAACAAATAGTTAAAGAGTTTGCTGTAACTCATAAAAGCAGCCGAGTTGTTTTACATTATTCTCAGAAAAGAAAAAAACATTAATTGCATTTTCATTTTTCTCCTCGATTACATTTTATGCGAATGGTATTTTTTTATTTAGATGTGTGTGTTTATTCAAAATATTATTTCCACCCATCCACCCCCAGATGAATTCAAAAAAATATTTTTCTCTCTGATAAATTAACCCTCCTTCCCCACAGCTTGGATCTTCTGTGGCCTGTCAAAAAAAATTGACTAGATTTGTCATTGGTCACCAGCAAATAAGAACACAACTTTTTTTTAGAAGTTTACCCCTCAAAATAAACTATTTTACCAATTTTCGTCAAAATCCAGCATAGGTACCTTGTTTTTCTTTTCAAAACACCCTGCTAAGCACATGAAAAACACAAATTTAAAAAATATGTAGTTCTTTTTCCAGATGAAAATTGCGAACATGCAATTTTCAAATTGGTACGAGTACCTAGCTACCTACCTACTTTTGGCAACACAGACGTGTGTTTTTTACCCTAACATAGGTATATTTGTACAGATACGTGACACGGTAACACCGATATTCATAAAGTGATACACCTGCATCAATAACATGCATTATGGAAAATTGATTACAAAACAAACACGGAAGTGTACAACACGACGTATACACGATACCGTTATGAACATAAATGTTTTTGTCAAATTCTTCATCAAATATAGGTATCCAGCATATTATATGTTGTATACCTACCACATCACAGTTTACGTATGATTTAGATTCGCGGCAGTACCCTCTCTCGCCAGCTTTTCTCGTTTTTTCTTCAACAAACACACTGGTGTAATAACGTAATATCTAAAAGCGCGTATTTCATCACGTTTACTCATTTCACGGAGATTATTATTCATTTAACTTGGTTGTTTACGTCACCATAAAACTACCCCCGCGATACCGTTTCATTTCACCCCCCCCCCCCCCCGAATTCTAAACCCTGGCCTGAAAAAAATACTCATTCGTATCCGACAATTGTAATTTTAATGAAGTACAACGTCCCCGCGACTCGTCCAAATTACCCTCTCGATCCAAGTCCACAGATTCTTTTCGAAATCTCGCTGATGTCGGATTGTAACCGCGCATTAAATAGGTTTATGCAAATTAGACTAATTCTAAAGATTGCTCGCCTGTTTCGTGACCCTTTCGAGTAATAATTCCATCTTATTTATAAATACGTAGGTATCCGAAAATATCGTAGTTAGTCGATGAGATTTTCATTGTTTAACCCTTTCGCTGGTCTCCTCGAGCCTCGAATCTGTCTTTCTTATCTCCTCAATTTGTTATACTAACTTGCCGCACAGAAGCTACCTATAGGTAGAAAATTGTATACGAATACGATGTATTTTCAAAATGTAAGTATCAGTTTTTATTGTAAACGAAAACACTTATTTTATTTGTTAAAAATATAAGTTATAGGCAACGTACAAAAATTACCGAGTATATATTTTTAATTTACAAACCACATTTTTTAATCATAGGTAGTACGAATATACTCGATGAAATAATCTCATAATTTGAAAAGTTTTATAGAGTTTTTTCCATTAGAATTTTTATATCGCCAATGGAAATTAGTTTTGTCAAGACGTCATATTTATAATCATTCCATTCGAATTTCTCGCAGCTTTTCAACCATCTTCATTAGATATGTACCCCCGAAAATTATCATCTACGTATTATCGTCAAATTTCTTTTCGTAATGGTGAAAAATAAATTCGGTGCGCCACTTACACTTCTTTTCGATGTAGGGCTATTCCATACAAACTCGAACCAAAAATGAAGTCGGATATTCCGATTTCGTTAAATCTTTTTTTTACCAGTTCTTCTTGATGGTCTATTCACATAACCACGATAATTTCCCAAGGGGGCTGAGGGGTGGACCTCGTAATTTTTATGCAATTACGATTTTTTACCAAATTATCCAACTTTGAAGGCTCATATATTGAGATCGGTTGTACTTACTTGAAGGAAAACTGTTTGTGGAGTTTGAAAGAGAATTGATAAGAGATTCAAAAATGATAATCACATTTTGAAAGCTCAAAGTTGAACTTTGGTGGTGAAAGCTCGGCTTTCATAAGAACGAAAGATGAAAGCTGCCATTTAAAAATCTAAAAAAATTATAGTAAGTAGCCTTCTTTACCCTTTTTTCAATCAAAAATTTTTAAAGATGGGATCTCCACACCTCTGGAGAGTACAGGGGTCCGCAATTTTGACCATAAGCGCACCCAAGGGGAGGGCTCGGGGGGCTCGAGCCTCCTCCTCGAGCTGGGAAATGAGATTTTTTATCACAAAAATGCCAAAAAGAAGTATATTTTTCTGCTCTTCAATCATAATTTTTTTTTAAATTTTCGCTACTTAATGAATAAATATAATTATAACTTTAGAATCTGAATCAGTATTTGATGAAAATCTGCCTGCGAGGATCAAGATCAACCTACTGAAAATACCCAGACTACGCCAGCGCCACTCAAGTAACAAGTTACTCAATTTTTTCATGGAAATTTGACACCTCCCCAATTTTTCATCAAATTCTCAGCCCCCTTGAATAATTTCTGGCTGCGCTTATGATTTTGAGCAAGCTTCAAAAAATCGAAAAAGGAAAGTGGCACATCGATTTATACTAATTCGAAAGCGCTGAGTTCGAATATGTACTCAGTTTTTTCATCCGATTTCTCTGAATCCCCCTATTAGCCCCCTTGATGAGGTTAAAATGCAAAAAAAAATGAAAAATAACGCATGACCTATCGTTTGTTAGGTTTTTGAGGGCACTGAGTTCAAATATTTGTTTTTTTTGGATTTGACCCTTACATTCCACCCCCCCCCACCACACAGCCCCTAATTCCAGGGAAAAGTATGTCAAGAAATAAAAATAGCACGTGGCATATCGATTCTTACTAATTTGAGGACGTAGCATTCGTCAAATCCAAAAAATCAGCAAAATTCGTACTCAGTGCCTCCAAAAACCTAACAAACGACAGGTTACACGTTATTTTTAATTTTTTTTTTTAATTTTGACCTCATCAAGGGGGCTAGTAGGAGGATGGATTCAGAGGGGTCGGATGAAAAAACTGAGTACATATTCGAACTTAGCGCTTTCGAATTATTAGAAATCGATGTGTTATTTTACTTTTTTGAGTTTTTTTTTGAATTTTGGTCAAAACTGTGGACCCCTGTACCCCACATGGGTATGAAGATCCCATCTTGAAAATTTGTTGATTGAAAAAAGGGTAAAAAAGGCTACTTACTATAGTTTTTCCAGATTTTTAAATGGTAGCTTTCATCTTTTGTACTTATGAAATCCGAGCTTTCACCGAAAAAGTTCAACTTTGAGCTTTTCAAAATGTGATTATCATTTTTGAATCTCCTATCAATTCTCTTTCAAACTCCGCAAACAGAAACAGTTTTCCTTTAAGTAAGTACAGCCGATCTCAAGATATGAGCCTTCAAAGTTGGATAATTTGGCAAAAAAATCGTACTTGTATAAAAATTACGAGGTACACCCCCGGGCGCCTTGAGAGATAAAAGGGAAATGATCGTGGTTATGTGAATAGACCATCAATCAAGGGGAACTTGTAAAAAAAAATTGAGCAAAATTGGAAGACTTGACTCCATTTTTGGTTCGAGTTGCTATTGAATAGTCTTAGGTACCTACACCTAGCTACCAAGTACCTAGACTACCTACAGCGAAAAAAAAATGTAAGTGGTGCACCGAATTTGTTTTTCACCATTGCAAAAAGAATTTGCCCACTACAGTCGTAATTTTTTCAGAATAGAGGGAGAAAACATTAAAATAGGTACAAACTTGTCTCCGACTGAAAGCAAGACATTACAAATTTCCGTTAATCAAAAGTCGATTAGTTTTTTGTTCCGAAGTATAGAAAATTACTTTGAAAAACTACTCGTTTTTTTGATTCGACAAGGCAAAGATTTCGGTTTGTTTCAACTCATTTTTATTTTCCTTCGTTAGAATTATAAAGGGGATCTCAAAGTCATTAACTACAACGACTCCAAAAAAAGGACAAAAAATTCTTTGATCCTTACTCCCTGCACCAATTTCTGAATCTTTAAGGTCTCCCGTGTGCTGCAGTAAAAACGAAATAGTTGACAAGTTTTTCACGACGAATCATTTTAGAAACTGACATTGAATTATGGGAAACTTCTTATAGGCTTGGGTAAAGTACCTGGCACCCTATGCCTACCAATTGCGAAAAATTTTCTCATTTAAACGCGTATTCTAGTTCGGTGAGCTTCGAAGTTCGAACTCAATTTCCAAGGCGATAACCGAATTTAAAAAAACAACAATTTTTCTTTAAAATCGAGTTCATTAAACGGGAAATATTTGTATTACACGTATAATTGACCAATCTATAGGTAGATGTACTTAGCATACACATACATACGTATAAATGATATGATAATCTATGATTGTAGTATTGAAAGAAGAAGGTAAAAAGGGAAGGAAAGCGGCTGCGGATTACAGGTATAGGTAGGTATGTAAATTAGGAAGAAAAAAATTGAACATTTGAGTTTACTCGGAACGTTTCCCAATATAACGAGGATTTGGAATAAGAGTTTTCGGATTACGTAATCGATTGCAAAACACAATATTATCAATATCTCCTTGTCTAGCTTGATGAATGGCGAATAATAATCGAACCGTTTCCCTGGAATTCGGATTGCACTCGTACACATCGTTGTATCTTCTGTTTTGCCTTTTTCCCGGATATTTTCTGTAATATCTGGAACGTTTGGAAGGCGCACCGTCGAGCCGTAAATTATTTTCGGTCTCTTGGCTAGCTGATGATGCCGCCGATGATAAGGCTGTATTAGCTGATGCGTACGTATCGTCCAGTGGAACGTAATAAGAACTTTTTAAAGCTTGCGATAACATGTTTCTGTAATAAGGCTGGGCAGCTTGATCGTCTGCTTTGCTCTCTTCGCCCGTGTCGTAGTCTTGCCCGTAGTCTACAAAGGTAAATTTTCGCCGTGTAAATTGATAAGCAGCGTTGTTGTTCCACGCACTTTATTATTCGGGGTGAGACTTATTTTTAGAACGTCGCATTGTTTGTACTATCGACGTCGTGTCGAGTCGAGTCGTGCGTCTTAATAGCTTCGACAACGACAATCTTACGTCAATAGTACTTCTACTTATACTAAATACCTGCTTATACACGGGAATAGGTATGACGAGACATGTACTTATCAGGAATACCACATCTATTCCATACCTATCTACATATATAAAATATTCCTCACACTAGGCAAGGCCTAACTATTTCTAGCCCAGTAAATGAGTTGATAAAAGTGGTAATCTATTATTGAGGAAAAAACTCCCAAAAAATAAATACCCGACTCGAATCGCTGAAAAAAACTTTCTATTGAGCCCAGAATAATCAGAATTTTTTCATATTAGCGTATTGAAGTTGGGTTATGGAGGAGGAGGAGAGAGCAAAAATAAAAAAAGTACGATTTTTTTCAGTTTCTTACTGAAAATAATTTTTTTTTGAAAAGAAATTCATCATTTTTTCGATTCGGATCTAATTATTCCGACTGAGAATGTAATTTCATTATTATTGAAGGAGGACAAACTTGCCTCCTGTCTCTTCCGTTTGGTATTATTCTGGTACTCGCCTTCAACTTCAAATTTTATCATTTGTATGAGCAAGACTTATTGAAATCTACAAGACTGTTCGCTAAATTACAACGAATAAGTTTATGTCGCTATATCTAGAAGAAAGGGGCAAGAGTGGGGTATTCAAAAACGACAATCGTAATATACCCTCAAGACAAACATCAATGTAGTAACAAACACCGCAGTTCGTAAGTAATGCACCTCCTAAAATTCGGTATATAGCCATCTCATCGTGAATACAATTATGTAAGTTTGCCTACCTTTAGGATTTCAGGAGCAATTGCTTGATAATTTTGTAATAACTCTGCACTTATTTCATAAAATGTGATTTTGCATTAGTGAAAGAAGTAAGTTTTTTTTTATAGACAAAATATCCTCTTTTTTAAAAGTATTTTAATGAAAATTTGGACTACTTGATGGAATCTTTTATTTTTTTTTGAATATTTTCCAGAAATGTAGACGTTTAAGCTTTCTTCAAAAAGTAACTCGATCGAATAGGTAACGTTGACATCAAAAAAGAAGAAAACTTGACCAATTCCTCTTTCGATGACGTGAACCACAATTATCTACCTGTTATGATGGTGATTTACTAACAACTACGCCGGCCAATGAATTGAAGAAATCTGCCACAAAGGAACATCAAGCACGAAGACAAAACTTGTTCAACACTCTTGGAGTGGGATGAAAATGAGAAATTTTCAAACTAATATTCTTAAAAAATGAGAGTTTTGACGACTATTTGAAAAAAATGCAGATTTTACAACAAAATTTCTCAACTTTTAAATAAAATTTAACCATCGTCTAATGTTTCGTCTTTGATCAAACATTTTTTATTTCTGCAGACAAAAAGTTGGCAAAGAAATATAGGTTTGGATGAATCGTTTTGCCCTTTATTTCAAAAGTTGAAGGAGGGTGATATGTCAGAAAGTTTAAAGTTCTGTTTAGACTTCGAAAAGATCTGGTAAGAAATTCTCTCTCCATCTGACCCCTGTTAATGGAGAGGCAACCCTCCAAAAAACTGTATTTTTTAATGAAAGAAGCGTAAATTTTGGTATGATGAATTTTGGGGTCAAAACAAAGTTTTTGAGACCAGGAACCATCCGTGTTTCCTCACGCCTCGGAAGGAGATGGTGGGGCTTGCATTTTTTTTAAAAATTCCTAAAAATTGATTTCTTGTTAGACATGAAATCTTGATGTCTACTGTTACACTGTTACACTGTTGGATACTGATCCGTAGATTCCATTTTCACTACTAAAATTATCGCTTCATCCCTACTCCTGAGAAGATACAACTCCTTAAAATGTGGATTTTACGTGCTGTTGTCCATTTTTCGATCCCCACCTCCTCCTGCCTTCCGTGGAACCCTTTTTTTGAAAAACACTCAACACCAAAACATGATAGGAATGGGGAACCGCAGGGTACTTTTTGATGGAAATTTTTTTTTTAAAGAAAAATAGGACGTGAAAACTTTGGTACCCCCCCCCCCCCAGTACGCTATCACAGAGTTCCTAATTACGATAAATTTTTACTACTCAAAATTCCATCAAAATTGACATAAATTATTATGACATTTATTATTATTGTGTAGGTCTAGATACGTCCACGTTGAAAGGGCCCATTTTGTCGATCTTAGTTTTAGAGATACAGCCATTTTTATAATAAAAGTGATAAAAAAAATAATGAAAAATTGATTTTTTTAGCGTTTTGTACACCTGGACGCGTGGTTCTATCAGCTGGCATAGAGATATTTTCGATTTTGCGGGGTTTTCGGGAGATGTCACCCAAAACATCACGAATGAGAAAAGGCCCACTTTGTCGATACCCAGTTTTTCAATGTTTTCCACCTCCATATGGCTGAAATAAGAGAAAGTTGAAAGGGTTCACTTTATCGATACGCAGGCCCGGAGAGGGGCAGATACAGGGGGTGCACTTGCACCGGGCCCGCGTTTTTTTTAAATATTAGGAGGGGCCCGCAGCAGGGCCCTATGCACCCATGCGGGCTCCCTACCTTTTTTAAGGCATTTGCAAATGTTTTAATTTAGCTTAGGTTGTGGGTAGATAGATTTTTTTGTTTTTCTTGCAAAATATGTATCAACAATTGTCCAATAAATTTTGATATTTTCTGTTGTGTTGGGAAAGAGGAGCCAGGGGGTGTTACAAAAAATTTCTACAAATTATTTTTTTTAAAGGGGGGCCCCATAGGCGGAGATGGGCTGCAACTTGGGGGGGGGCTCGAGTCCCACATAAAAAAAGGTGAAAAATAAAAATGTTAATTTTCGACCCTCCAAAAAATGTTTACCCTTACCATTACGAGACTTTAAATTTGACCTTTTTTCAATATGAAGAATCAATGGAAGGAAAGAGGGTTCATACCGTCAGTTTGAGATAGAATTGCGCAAATTCATCGAGCCCGAGCGGAGCGAGGGCAAAAATTTTTAAAAAAAAAGAATCCAAAAGCTTTTCTTCATTTTTTCAAACAAATTTTAGTATCGAAATGGAGGCGAAATCTTCAACCCTTCACTTTTAAACAATTTTGATTTTCATATGCCCGAGCGAAGCGAGGGCCAAGATTTGAAAAATTGATGATGTTCAGGAAGAAAATAATTGAAAAAATTCCATTTCTGTGATGTATAAATTTCGTGATTTTCGAAGTTTTTTACAAAATTTAATATTTTTTTGCTACATTTACAGACTTTTTGAAAAAAAAATTTAAAGTCGGAAAATGTGCCTAAAATTTTATATTTTTGAGTAAAATTTTCAACACGAAAAACAAAGTACCCCATCGTGTTTCACGCTGAACTCTATCCACGAATAACTTTGAAAAAATCTCCCGGAAAACCTCCTGGATTGTTTTTCAAGATTTGTGAGAGAAAATTTCTCCAAATTTAGTTGCCCTGGACCTCTATTCATGGTTCCCAAATCACTTAAATCATTGTTTTTCATTGATGGTGCCCAACTCGTGTTAGCTAACCTAGGTTTAATATCATTCAGTGTCATCAGTCATCGAACGTGGATTTTAAAAAACGCCAACAATCTGTTTCAACAATTAATAATTGTTCACTGTTTTTGATCGATTACCTACATGTAAGCACCTAATCATTTTCTTCATCAAAAAGACCATTTTAGTAGGTAACTAGAAAAAATCAGGAAATTCATCATATTGGTAATTAATTGCTTGAAAATTTGGTGTTTGCGAACTTTTTTTGAGTGAAACATATGCACGAAAATGATTTGGGGGGCTAATTCAACATGGGGGGCTTAAGCCCCCCATGCCCCCCTTATCACCGCCTATGGGGGGCCCGCAGAAATTGTTTGCACCGGGCCCGCATTTTCTCTCACCGGCCCTGTCGATACGCGGTTTACAATGATTTCAAAAAAATAATTATTTTTTTCGCTTCAATTTTATAACTACCCCTGTTGAGATGGCCTTTGAGATGGAAATCATTATTACAAATTAATCATCTCACGCTTTTTCCGAGCTTCCGAGAGTGAGATGATTTTTGGGATGAAAATCATGTTCACTAATCATCCTTAAAAAAGTTTTAAAAAAATTGAGATGAAAGTTATTTTCACATAATTATGTTTCTGTTACCGATCTTCACCGAAATTTTAAAAAAAATTTTTAAACCTGAAAAAAATTCTTGGAAAATGACAAAATTTTGAAAAAAAATTCGGTGTTAAAAAAACTGATGGAAAAATTGAATATTTTTAACGTGGCATTGCTTTTATAAAAATAAAAAAATGACCAAAAACGACAATTTTTCGATCCTGCAAAATGGTCGTTTCTGGTTGTTCAAAAACGACAAAAAACGACCTATTTTTAATATCAAAAATTTTTCAACTCTGCCAATTATTTTGTTTTTGTTTCCATACTATACGTTTTTCGAATCAGAAATTTTCCTGAAATTCTGTCGACTAACTTTTCACTGGAATAACATTAGTTACTGTTAAATAAAATTTTTGGTCAAGTTGAAAATTCGGATTTTTGACTTGGAGACCTCGGATATGGCTCATTGTGACCGAAATTTATCGTACTATTGCCCTATAGCCGACAAAGTGGGCTCTTTCGACGAGGACGCACACTCATATTGATCGATACATTCCGTTTGCATCGTTAGAATCGTCGCCTACCTCCTACCCCCTACCCTTTTGAGGGAGCAGGCCCCTAAAATGTGGGGTTCATGAAAAATGAAGGCCCAAGGCTCAAATTCGGTGAAGTTGTATAAAAAGTGTCTTTAGTACTTCAAAATGCGGTCGAAGTAAATTTTATCAATTTTGTATCAGAATAATGAACCTTTTGAAATTCGAGTCAAAATAGTGGACTTTTTGCGACTTGAATCGCAATAGTGACTTTTTAAAACAAAAATGTTTTCTATTAAGTATTACATTTTACTAAATTACGCTCCCTCTCCCCCTTCTCCTGTGGTAACCCTAACTCGGAAAAAGTCGCTAGCACAATGGTTACCTATATTTTTTAGTAATGAATAAATTGTGCATTAAATATTAATTTCGCTCATCTCAAAGTGAAGAGTGTTCTCTTCAAGCAACAGGGGTAATATAAAACATAATTCTACATTCTCCCTCTTTACCAGAGCTGATTTGTCAAAAATAATATTAATGCCTACAGATATTTTTATCCAAACACACCACCAGGCCCATAAAATTTCTTATAAAAAAAGTCTTAGAATAGGCATTTTACACAAAAAATCACCTATGGCAATTTTCTTTTATTTCCACATTCCTTTTAAAAAAAACATGAAACACATTTTTCTTCATTTTTAAAAAGTGACTAAGATAGAGGAAATGCAAATTTTCTTTCCTGAGGAGAAATCAACACATTTTGTACCGTTACAAGTTCGTGAACTTTTGCTGAGGAAGACCATCAGACAATTTTCTATTTTGCTCGCAAGAGTATGCAGCCAATGGGAGAGGGAGTAAGGGAGATGCTTACTCTTCAATAATGATAAAATTGCATTTCCAGTCAGAAGAATTTTCAAAAGCGATGATTCTTCTTTTAAATTGGAAAATTTTGTATTTTGAATCGGAAAAATCTAGAAAATTTCATCAGTTCATGGTCTGCTACTCAAACAATATCAATTTTGGTTTCTGCCAAGTTAGAACCTTTATCTTACATATTGACAAACTAATTCTAGAGAATCTGGGACGTCGATAGTGAAAAAACTTGAGTAATGGTAGGTAGGTAATTCTTACCGGTGTACAATTGTAAAGACGATGCGCACAGTGAACAGCATACAGTTGAAAATATCCAATATCGTGTCAGACTTACCATTATCTTAAGGTATTTTACCACTGAAACAAAACACAATCATATTACCGCATTTATGTTCGAGTTTGGGCCGCCGCGTAAAACCATAATTTTTCGCTCACCGTAAAATTCTATTCGTATAACGTAAAATTACGAGTTATAATAAAAAAAATGAAAGATTAAAAAAAATCAAATTAAAAAGCACCTACATATAGTGAGAGAAAAAAAAATCAAAAATACATATTTTTCGTCGTATAGCGACTTTTAATTTAGGTATAGAAGGAATCGCCGAGCTCCCGGATCGCGCCGCGCCGCACATTGCTTGTCCCAGCAAATTTTTTAAGACCGCTGGGTAACGTTTTTAATTAACACGGAGAAGGTACGTTTGTATAAAGAAATAAGCGACCGACAATTAATGCTTTAACAAAAGTATACGAAGGCAAAACCGCCACCGAACCGCCGTTACTGGGTTTAATTATTAAAGATACTCGTCTCGGGAGCCATGATTCATAACGTTGTGCAAAATTTTCCGTTTAATTTCACAAAGACTTTTTTTTCGCTTCGTTTTTTACGACATCAGATACCCTGAGCATGACTTGATACGTTTACCGCATCGATGTTGATGTTGCAAGTTGGATACAATTAAGGAGTATTTTTTACATTACATATTAAACTGCTTAAGGTAATCGCGGAAAATTTCCGTAAAAGCGACACCTACAACTTGATATTTTTTCTTTCTTCTTCCTTGCGTTAGCGGCGCTTCTCGAGTCGAAGTGTTTGTCGCTTTTATCGCCCAGACGAGATACCCTTATTCTTGGTCAACGACGAAGTCAAAAAATCAAACTCGTATTTAACAAAAATCTTCTCAAATAACGCAATGCGGCGGGACGCCGGAGACTATAACACTTCATAGGCAGCTTGGATTAGGCGTGGGACTTGACCGCAGCCTGTAAAGCTCGGCGACGCCACGCCGTGACGTTCACCTTTCTAATTGGAATCCACAATTTTTAGGTAAAAGCGTCAGCCGAAATGAATGCTCGTATTTTAAGGGCATACTGCATATTCGTACGTGTTCTGTTTTTTAAAAAAAGGGGTCTGAATTCTGCGATGGTTTTTTACACGCAACAGCTATAAAGGTACTAGGTAAGTAGGTAATAGGTATTTATGACAGCGCAAGTTCACAACTCGCCAGTTGTTCCTATTTTTTTGCTCGAGGATTTTTTCTGATTCATGTGGGTATATTTGTCTAATTTCCAAACTAAAGAGTTCGCGAGAACAATTTTAATATAATGAAAAGTTAATGGGAGAGGGAAATCGAAAAATCTAGTGAAAGAGTGCACAGTTTATTGGATTTCTCCCAAAATGATTACAAAAATTAGTTTATCCTTTCCAATCACCTAAAATCCAACTTCCCATCTCAGTCACTGAACTAAAAAAAACTATGGTAGAATTTTCTTTGCTTATTTTCACCAATTTAAATAAGCCTAGATTTTTGTCTGATTGAAACGGAGAAGCAAAGTTCGTAGAATTTTTGAGAAATTTCATAAAAATTAAAGTTTAGCACAAGGTGTGATCATTGTACACTTTTTTTTCAAAAGTTGAAGAGGGGGTAGCTAGAAAGTTGTACGTAGACCATACACCTTAAAACGACATGGTAAAAACTTCACCTCTACTCTCTTAATCTGAATCAGTCAAATTGACTGATAAAAAAAGCAGAATTGAGTCATTGATGAAATCAGTGAAAAAATTACTGATTCAAAAATGAAAATTCACTAATTGAATCAGTAATTTTTCACTGACTGGCAGTCAAATTTCACAGATTACCAGTGAAATCAGTGGAATTTCACTGCCAATCCAGTGACTCAATTTTGTCGATTTCAATCAGTCAATCTTCAGTTTTTTACTTATTAAGAGAGTAATATCATATTTATCCCTCCTAGTGAACACTAAAAGCTAACTATGTGTTAGAAATTTTGAAAAATTGAAAAAAAGTCCTAGTCAAATTCTGCTTAAGAGCAAAACCTTCTAATTATGGATATGTTTTAAAAATGACTTCTATTGGTAATGGAAAAGCCAGATACCTAATTATTCATTTTTTTTTCAAATTGATAACTTTTTATAAGAATATCAGATATTCAATTTTTCCCCTAATTTTGAGCAATTTAAATAAATTGACAAATGATGATCAAATTTGACATTTCTGTAACGTTTTCAGACTTCAGTCTCTAAATAATTGTAAAGCAATTTCAATAATTAAAATTGTCTTGTTTTCGAAAGCGCAAATAACGTTGTATATCGATTTGTTAAATTTTTTTCGAGTTTTCAAACGTCTAAAAAAAGTCATTGAATTGCTTGGTCAAAATTTTACAAATTTTTTGTTGGTTCAACAAAATATCAATAAGTCAACAATCGCCTAAACTTTTCTTAAGTTTGTTCAAGTCTTAAAAAATGTTTTTATACCAGGAGTGGCTTAAATTTGATCGTTCATTTCATAGATTGACTCCAGCACTATATCATTAAGAATATCACTTTTCCGAGAGTTTTCAAAGCTAAGTAAAAAATCTAAAAAAAACAACTTTTTGAAAAATTATCGCCAAATTGGTGTAAGAATGAAAATTTTAACTCATTAGTAAAAATCATCAGCGTCGATTTTCTACACTTTTTCCAATTTTTGAAAAAAATTTTATCGAGAACCGAAAAAACACGAGAAAATTTACATTTTTAAAGGACCCCCTGAAAAATAGTGATGATGAAAAATGGGATGACAATGGTGTTTTTTGGGTAAATACATCTTTATTAAACCCATTTTTTTTCAATTTTTCAAAAATTTTCAAACATAGTAAGATTTTAGAGTCCGTTGGGGGGAGGGGTAAATGTGACCTCAGAGGGGTGAAATTTTTACCACTCTATTTTGAGATCCAGGCATAACTTTCTAGCTACAGACATCGTAGCCAAAATTTTCCAAAAAAAAGTAACTTTAGTGACTTTTAGAAGTGAAAAAGGTGACCAAAAATGTGGCTTAATAATAAAAAAATGACTAAACAGTGACCACTTTTCTTGAATTTCGAAGTTTTCCAAGCTTTTTACATGTGACACAGCCAACAATACCTACCATATCTACCAACGTCGGAAATTTTTTTTGGCCCTTTAAATAGAGTAATTTTCCCCCTTTCGAATAAAAAACCAGTTCTGAAAAATGAGATTGTAGCAAAGTTTTGAAATCATCAAGTTGATGACTTGAAAAAATCAAAAAATTGGGAAAACGCAAATTAAAATTCAGGACTTTTCTCACTTATCAAACTGAATTCCGTTTACTGCTAAAGAGATTCGTTGTAGGAAAATTTTTTCTCTTCCTACACCATTCTAGGCTATTAAAATGGCCCTGAAATTGAATCTACTTAAAAATGAAATAGCAGGCTTTTCATTTTGATGAGACGTTTAGTACTTCATACTTGTTTGTGAGCAGGAAGAAAACATTTCTGAGACCTGAACTCAGGTTCATACTATACCTAAAAATTGACAATAAAACAATTTTTTTGGCCATTCTCTTGTTTTTTACGTTTTTTTCAAAATTTGCTATTTGATATTCATGAAGCATCGGGGAGAGGTTATTTTTTCGCATGAAGTACTTGAAACTTGAAATTGTGTAGAAGCATGATTTAAAACGTACAATGTTCAACAATTTTTTTTTCAAAAATTACTACTTATTGTTTACGAGATTTTTAGATGGCCCTTTTCTAACCACAAAAACGACTCAATTTAATTCTAAATTTTTAACACCCCCCCCCCCCACATAGAAACTTGATGATTTGAATTTACTACAGAAAACATTTCAAATAAAAAGGGAAACCCTTATTTTAAAGAAAAATTGTAAAGCGTTGAAAAATGAAATACCTACATGAAATTTCAAAAAAGTGACTTGGGGAAACAGTGACCAGCGTGACTTTTTATGAAAAAAAGTCATTTTAAACGTGGCCAACTACGATGCCTATAAATACGTTCTCTTCAACTTTTGAAGAAAAAAAGTGCAAAACCATCACCCTTGTTGTACTTTTATTTAGGTACTGGATTTTTGGAATTGATAACCAAAAATCTGAAAAAATCCTTCAACATCGTGATCCTTCTCTCTAATATACTGAATTTTTCCACTTCTAGTTCAAAACTGACAGGCCTGCGCAGAAGGGGAAAGGGGGTCCCTCGGGCCCGAGTTCTTTTTAAGGGGCCCACGAGGGTTTGCTAGGGCTAAAAATGTTTTATCTCCTTCTCATCAGTCATCACTGCGAGGGCTCTCAAACGAAAAATCTGGCTTAACCACGTCGTATCGACGTTTAAAAGGCATTTTTTTAGGCTCGCATTTTTCCTTTCGGGCCCCCGATTTTCTTTGCACGGCTCTGAAAACTGCGGAATTCGGACAGACTTAAAAACTGATCTTCAAAATGCAGGGTGGAGAATCAATAAAATTATATTTAAAACCAACGACATTCGACGGTGATTTCTATTCGACACGTTACCTGTGGAAAACTAAGCCAAAAACACTTTATCTAGCTAAGTTTGAAAACTTTCGTCGTCTCGACATATCACATTAGAAAAGCTTTGAAAACTACGTTTGGAAAATTGCCAGTGACATCACGCCACCCATCTTGATTCGTCAAATGGGCGACGAGTGACGAACTGCTGGCAAACTATCATCGAAAATATAGGTACCTACGATACGATTTTATTTTCAAAAAAAAATGAAAACTGGGTAAAAAAAATTGAAAATACGACTTTTAGCTTTTTCGACGAAAAAATCAGAACATTTCAAGCGTGAAGATGGAACATTTCTTGACATAAACCTACAGCTGCAAAAAGTACCTATATAAAACGGTAAATAAAAAGTCGAAAAAATTAGACCTATATAAATGATCACGAGTATGGGGCATTTCATCATCGAAATTCCGTGAAATGAAATCCGGTTGCGAGACGAACAGTCGAATACCCACGCAGGGTACGCATTTCACACTTGGGGAAGAATGCGTGAAATAGCGTAGGTAAATCCGTACTCTATACGAGCGACATGAAAAAATCCAATTCCGCTGACGTTCAAGCCTCTGGCTTCCGATTCCGTGTAAATATTCCAGTTAAACAAAAGTCGCCATCGAATCGTGGGAGCACACGTGTAAAATCGTAACCGAAAAATTAATTTTTTTTTCATTCATTGGAAAAATCTCGAGTAGGTAAACATAATAAGCGCAGCCATGTTTCCCCCAAGTGACCTTTATTTTATAAGATTTAATGAAAAAAATTGTCGTCCATGTGTATCCTACATACGATATGTACCAGTACCAGGTACATTGTACATACGAGTTCAAGGCTGATCGACGTAAGCCACTGAAAAGGATCACCCGATGTGATTTTATCGCGTCGAAAAAATCGAAATTCGACAATAGGCTAAGTATCGTATTCGTACTTTCGTACGTAATCTCCACCACGTAAACATATTTTTAGGCCATTGACTCAACGTATAACTTGCACCATACCGTAACCGCACCCGTATACAATATACAACGTAGAGGGTGTAAAATACCTCAAAACACATTGTTTACCAGATTATTCTTTCGTCAAAATGAACCGCCAACTCGACGCGATTTTTTTTCCACAACGTCGAACATGACACGTTTATCATATTGTTTCCTCATTTTTGGTATTTTCAATTTAATCCTTTTATCGCGGATTTCGTTTAAGAAACTTCTACTTCCTTAACGGACCGCCAATCTTCAGGTAGCTATAGCTACATATATGTGTAAGTATGTTTTTAAATCATCTGAAAACTTCCATAAATACTTAGTCTACTTTTTCAGTTTTTCGATCTTGTTAACTCGACAAAAGTGAACATGTTTTATGACATTTTAACGAAATTAAATGAACTACTGTGTTTTCTTATGAACTACCTACTGTGTTTGAAGGCTTTCCTTGCGTAAAATTTTATATTACATATAAGTATATGCTGGAGATATTTTTTTCTTATTTTAACGAGCTTGTATTTTTCCATTTTCCTAATCGTCCATGTAAAATTATCCGGCGCTCAAAAATTTGAGTACGTCCTTGATGGCTTCGATTTTTCCAACGAATTTGTCTCAAGTCGATGTTGTATTTTTTCCAAAAATCAATGAAATTCAAAATATGTAGTTGGTAGAAATTTTTTGCTGAGAATATACATGGCGATTATTTGAGTAAATCCATGTTAATTTTTTGGTCACCTACTCGTAATCAAAAAATTCTATATAGTCCAGGCAAATAAGAGAAAAAATGTACCAAACCCCCCAAAAATTAAAGCCTGATTTTTTTTTCGCGTTTTACGTTCGTAATGGTCCACTACACAACATACTAAAATGGACACCCCCACAACCCTCCGCTACCCCCAGGGGAGGGGTAAACGTCCGCTGAAAACCGGTTTTTCGTGAATATCTCCTCAAATAAGCCTCAAAATTGAAAAGTAGTTATGAACAATCTTGTTCTACGCGTAATTTCCTATCGGAAGGGTTTTTTTCTTTTTCAAAAACACTCACTTCCTTGACCAAAAATTAAGGGTAAAAATCACCTATTTTTCAACAATTTACAGCATTTTTGGAAAAAATCGAAACTTTTGGAAATATCTCCTCAAAAAAGCCTCAAAATGGAAAAATGGTTATGAACAATCATGTTCTACGTGTAATTTCCTATCAGACAGGTTCGTTTTTTTTTCAAAAACACCCGTACCTTTGCCCAAAAATTAAGGGTGAAAAACACCTATTTTTCCAATATTCACAGTATTTTTGGAAATTATGGAAATACGAAGCTAAAAGTACCCAAAATGAGTATTTTTTTAATACATGCTGGTAGGGTATTTCAAAAAAAAAAGTCACCGCAAAAATTTCAACCCCTACCGTTAATTATAAAGGAGGTTATTGAAATTGAATACTGCATTTAAAAAATCGAAGTTGTGGAAAGAAAAAGTACTATAAACGCGATGTTATGATGATTATTGGTGATACGAACATTTCTTTGTGTCGTAAGGATTCAAAAACGATATTTTCAGCTTCGTATTTTCATTATTTCCAAAAGTACTGTGAATATTGGAAAAATAGGCGTTTTTCACCCTTAATTTTTGGGCAAAGAAGTGGATGTTTTCGAAAAAAAACGAACCTGTCTGATAGGAAATCACACGTAGAACATGATTGTTCATAACCATTTTTCCATTTTGAGGCTTTTTTGAGGAGATATTTCCAAAAGTTTCGATTTTTTCCAAAAATGCTGTAAATTGTTGAAAAATAGGTGATTTTTACCCTTAATTTTTGGTCAAGGAAGTGAGTGTTTTTGAAAAAGAAAAAAACCCTTCCGATAGGAAATTACGCGTAGAACAAGATTGTTCATAACTACTTTTCAATTTTGAGGCTTATTTGAGGAGATATTCACGAAAAACCGGTTTTCAGCGGACGTTTACCCCTCCCCTGGGGGTAGCGGAGGGTTGTGGGGGTGTCCATTTTAGTATGTTGTGTAGTGGACCATTACGAACGTAAAACGCGAAAAAAAATCAGGCTTTAATTTTTGGGGGGTCAACTCCTAAAATGCCTGGACTAATATGTGAGCCTGGATATAGAAACCACCCTTAGGGATCAAAAATTGATTTTTGACTTGAGGTTCGCCCTCGATTTTACTCCTTTTGAAAGGTCCAAAATCAGTATCAGCTCAAAAACCAATTTTTGACTTCTCCTGTTGTTTTTATATCCAGGCTTACATAGGTTTTCAAGAAATAAATGACATTACAGTGATATTTGTAACATATGTTTTCCTACTGATTTTAGGAACAGATGTAGTCAATATTTATTACTTTTTCCTTACAAAATTCACCACTCAAATTGTTAATTACATTTTAAAAATTGAAATTTCAAAACTTTGACTAAAAAAATTAGTCAAGTAGGGAATCCCAGTAATGGTGGTCTCGGGAATCGTTTGTAAAAGATGTGGACATACCCGACATAGTACCTATTTTGCCTACGCTGATTACAGAAGGGACAGGTTGAAGAAGAGAAAAATTCAAATATCACAATAAAAAAAATTTGTTTACAAGGATTTACTTGATTGTTGAAAAAAAAATCGTATATTGCAATGTCTACCTGATTTCTTACGATCAGGGACGTACCGAACGCATTTTCCAAGGGGGGGGGGGTGATGAAAATCCCAACTCAAATTCTTAAAATTCACAACTACATTTCGCCGGTATTATTGATTTATTTCAATTTTAAAAAATGAACCGGCGATTATTAACATGAAATTGTCCATTTGTCCCGAGCAAAGTAAGGTATTTATCTAGATTGAAACGAGAGTAAATAATTTCAAAATAATTGTAATTTAATTTGAAAATTTTTTAGTTTTAATCTGAATACGAGAGAAATGAATTAGGCCCAAGCGAAGCGAGGGCGAAAATTTTTCAAAACTTCCAATTCAAAGTGCAATAAAACCGTGTTTTGGATTAACAAACTTGAATAAAAAACCGGCCACTTTTACTTTGAAACTGTTTAAGAATTAAATACAAAGAGACCGAGCCAGCGAGGCCAAAGCTTTTAAAAAATTGGGTTTTAAACGTCGAAAATACGTTTTATGGAGAAAAAATATAATGAATATTAGTTGTAATAAATTTGAGGAAAAATACGAAAAAATGACTTCTCTAGGATCCAAAGTTATTGAAAAATTTATATTTGGGAGGTGATTTTACCAATGGATCGGACTTCTAAAAGGGGACGTTCTCCACCAAAATTTTTTTCGAAGACTTGGAATGAGTTTTCTCGGTACCCCTGATTTAAATTTTGAAGCTTAAAATTCACAAATTTGATTTATCAAATATAGATACAATGGTCGGAAGCTTTTTTCGGAGGATAGAAAGTGAGTACCTACAAAGACTTGGAATAACAGAAAGATTTCGAGGGAGGAATTTTTTTTTCGCATTGTTGACTCAAATAATTCATATACCTAATTGTAATTTTGTTTGTGTCCGAGCGAACCGAGGGTGAAAATTTGAAAAAAGTTGTTTTTAATGCCCAAAAAAAGCCTTATTGATCAGTTGGAAAAATGACAAATTTTCCCAACTAATGTGTTAAAATCAGGGATGGAAAACCAGAACTGGAACTGGAACTGGAACTGAAATGATGAGAACTGGGAACTGAGAACTGGGAACTGAGAACTGGAACTGGAACTGAAATCCATGGAACTGAAATCCAGTTCCAGTTCCAGTTCTGACGATTTTTTTTTAGTTTTTATTAGCAATTCTTGACTGTGGATATGAAAAAAATTAAAATACCGGGTACGGACGGGGTATCCGATTAATTCTGGCACTCCCATAGCAAATTAATTAACAATTACATAATTAGCAATCCAATCTAGAATTTTCTTTTTTCAGTTTTTACCCGGTATTTTAATTTTTTTCATATCCGCAGCCAAGAATTGCCAATAAAAACTAAAAAAAAATTGTCAGAACTGGAACTGGAACTGAAAAACTGGAACTAGAACTGGAACTGAAACCTATTGGGAACTGGAACTGGAACTGGAACTGAAATGATCAGAACTGGGAACTGAGAACTAGAACTGGAACTATTATTTCTTCAGTTTTCCATCCCTGGTTAAAATGTTCAATTTTCCCAACTCACAAGCAAAATATTCTGTCAGGGGGGAAGCTCCCCCTCCCCTCCAATCGGTACGTCCCTGCTTACGACAAATAGATGAAGGATAATAATGAAATCGTTCTGTTGAAAAAATAAGGTACCTAGTTAAGGGTATTTTCAGAAGTTTTATAACGTGTTCAACTGAATAAATTTGAGGTGCACGGGAGCAAAAATTAGGGCAGAACCAACCAATTCGTAAATTTCGAAAACTTGGGACTTCTGCCTTTTTTCTCCCAATTTTTTTCCTTTAGCACCTCAAATGTATTCAATTTTCACTTCATTTTATAATTTTAATTCTCATTTAAATCTAGAAAAAAATTGTGAATCGGGGAATTTTTCAAGTATAATGGCTCTAGTTCCCTCCTCTCTATCCCTTATTTCGTTCCATTCACACTTGTTCAAATCCATCATGCTTTTGATAAAGAAGATAAAACCTTCAAAATAGCAAGGAATGTGGAAGAGTGAATTTTTGGCGCTTGACTAGGATTCGAGGGTCTCCCCATCATCCGGGTCAAAGTTTATTCTTAAAAATAAAAATTGAGTAATATTTTCAAAATTTCAAGAACCTTACAGTTAGAGGTAAAGTGGTAGTTTCAAGTGCCCTGAACACGATTTTCCAATTAGTTTTTGCGTCCGTCTGCGTCTGTATTTTAGGCGAATTTCGATTTCCGCACCTCCCCTACCCCTTCCCATTGCCTCGAATCAGTTTTTTTGTCAGATTCGTAATCTACGACCAAAAAAACTATATCTACACTATTTTTTACCCACTTTTATTGCTCTTTTTTTATGATAATGAATTTCGCGCGTTTTGAGAGGTCTCCTGGACCACTGTGTAGCTCTTAATTGAGGTAGGTAGTGGGCTGAAACTTTCGGAATTTCATTTCTAGAGGAAAATGAACCACCCTAGAAGCTGAGACCGGCAGAATTCAAAAGTTCGATTCAAGACACCTTCTAATCTACGTTCAAACTTCGATCCATAAAAATCTCGAGATTAATACATGAGTAGTCTTCGTCTATTCCCAATTTAAGAAAATAATATCGATCGAATACCTTTCAATCGAATAAATTGTTCGAATTAAGTATAATAATACGTAAGATTATACTGTCCATTTTGAAATTCACCTTACCGGTGACTGAAATCGATCAGGTAAAAGAGCCCATGGGGAAGATTTGGATCCATTATACAAGGTTTAGTACGTTATTCAAGGAACGTAGGTAAGAAAAATTTACTTCGACGACCCCCAACACTTTGCAAGATGAAAAGCTAATTCTACTGGACTAGAATTATAATTATGGCAGAAACCTTCGAGTGAATGTAAAATCAATAAAATGCTTGTTAAAAAGGTAAATACATATTTAGTATTTCCTATTACCTCGATCTACGGTATCTAGGCTCAAACAACTGTACAATATTTGATTCGACGATGATAAGTTTGAAATAAATAATTAGCTTCGAAGCTTTCCCACAAAATGAGACAGAATAAATAATGACACGCGAAATACCACAGGACATCAGCGAAATAATAAAAAGTTGAAGGGAGCATTAACCTATCGAGATAAAATTAGGAAGTTATGTACCTATACCTAGTTAGAAAAAACACAGAATCTGTACAATATTACATAAAATTTTAATTGAAAAAAAAAAGTCAAATACAAAAGAAACGCCAAAAGGTAAACAACCAAACACCCTGTTCTTTTTTTTGCTCACAATACGTAATTTACGTACCTACAATATACCATTTACTTATTTAGATACTAATAACGTAATAACTTTCATCCTGTCGATTAATATATTTCCCTGGGGCAATTTACAGGAATTTTGACGAGTCGGCGAAAGGTACTATAAAGTAAATATACATGCAAATCGTTTTACTCTAATTAATTCGATTTTTCATTTCATTTGCGCTCGTTAAAACATACCATTTCCTAAACGCAGATCCACATTAGGCCGATAAGAAAAAAAAACGCCAAAAGCAAAGCGTAAAACTAATTAAGTAAAATCCGATGTCCAACTACACGGGAGTCTTTGAAAACACAGGACGCGAAATTCGCCTAAGCTAAAAGCTCATGGCGAAAGTGTGACAGCAGCTCGCCGCTTTACACGATTTTGAAATCCATTCGCCACTGCACGAAAGTTTAATGGATCGTTCTTTGTTCGAGGTGAATAAGTAATTCGCCGAAAATATCGACTCATCTTTTAAGGAGAAAAATTTCACTTTCTCAATCTCGATTCGCAATCACGTCGTGTCAAGAAAATTCGTCGAAGGTAAAGCCAAGCAGCAAGCACGGTGACGTAGGGCGTAACGAGGGTCGCAGGAAATTGTAGGTACGCGCGTGTTCCACCAAATACACACACGCACCATTTCGTAACGTGAAAAATATACACTCGTACTGTTAATTAAACCGCTTCCTAGGGGCGTTTTGATCGACGATTTAATCGAAACATGCGTCTGAAAAATTTCACGCCGCTATCGCCACCGCCATCGTCGTCGCTCGATTCCAAGCATTACAAAAGCGTTCGTAAGGCTATCAACGTCAATTACAAGCTCTCGAGAAAAGCGATTATTCTACACGAATCGAAATCGAATCGTAAAAATTTAATTAAATAAAAAAACAAAACAAAAACAAAAAACGTACACCTAGAACCAGGTTTGCTTAACATACTCAGGTGTGCAGGTAAACGTTCTTAATAAAACGCTGGCTCGGTTATTAGGTGACGTAAATTTTATAAAATGTGTCTACTGAGATTTACCTCGTCGACGTTATCCAAATAATTCGGAAAAATATTTACTACGTGTTTGTACTGTACTCTCGAAATTAATTTTGTTCTTGCTACAAAGAAAAAAAAATTGGAGGAAGGAAAAACCCCGTATCGTTGATGTCACACATAGGATTAGGTATACAGGGTGTTTCATAGCAAAAGTAACCACTTCATCTTAGCAAATGGGCAATTCATTCCGAGTCCAAGTATATTTATTAGTCTACCCTTCGAAATTTCGAAACAAGAATATACTCCTCAATTTATGTACTCGTACCTAATCGCACAGAGTCAACCCATGAAATTCTTTAAAAAAAAAAAACGATTTTCCACTTCTCATTTTACTCAACAATTTTTTTTACGAAGTCCAGCCATCCAATACTAACAAAACCACCAGAAGTAGAAAATGATGGGAATGAGGAGGAATTTGTTTATTTTCATATTTTTAGACGTACCAAGGAATCCTGAAAAAAATTAGATATTTAGCAATAGCATCTCAAAAAACTCACATTCCCCAATTTTCAGCTGCTGAAATTGGGGGATGAGTATTGTTACAAGAAAATTCCAATTAGGACATAGTGTCCTAAATAACCCAGTTAAGATGATTTGGACTTGACAGTCCAGAAAAAAAAACAATTTGGACATGGTGTCCCACAACTACCGGTGAATTGAACATGGTGTCCCAAAAAAGCCAAATTATATAATTTGTACATATTACCTCAGAAAAAACATTTGGACCAGTCTACTAGATAAATTCTCAATTAAGACCTGGTAATTCCAAAAAAATCCAATTAGGACATAGTGCAGGCATTATAGCGAAATTTCGAAAGAAAAAAGTGACTTTTAGTGACTTTTTTTGAGCAAAAAGTGACCAAAAAGTAACCAAAAGTAACCAAAAATTAGATTTTTTTCGAGAGAATTTTTTTACATTTTTTGGGGGGGAATTTTTTTTGTAGTTTTCTGCAAACATTTTAAAGATAAATCAACTGAAACGGCGTGAATAATTTCATTCCAGGTATCATAGCGAAACTATCAAAATTAAGTAACTTTTAGTAACTTTTTTCGAACAAGAAATAACCAAAAAGTAATAAAAAAATGAGCAAAATGTAACCAAAAATTCAATTTTTTAGGGGGGGGGGCGGGGTAATTTTTTTTGAAGTGTCCTGCAGTCATTTTAAAGATGAACTGAAACGACGAAAAATGTTCCAGAATTCGTAAAAAGTTCTGGATATAGCTAAAAAAAAGAGGACTGAGAATTCAAGAAAAAATGTGGGGAGGGGGTCAAAATTCAATGAAAAAATTAGGTAATCTAAAAATCTAATTTTTTTTAGTGGCACTTTAGGAGGCAGATATACATAATTAATTTAATTATACAGATTTGAACAAAAAAAAATTGAAAAATTACGAGATTTTTGAAACAAACAATTAATATACATAATGACCTATACTATATTAGGTATTAGGTATCTACTCGCTAAATCTAAATCAGTCAATTTTTGTATAACTCTGTCTTTTTGAATCAGTGAAATTAATTTATTTGAAAATCTGTGATATTTCAATTGTTTGATTGATTTATTTTAGTCAAAATTACTGATTTATTCTGTCAAATGGGGAATTGACTCAAAAATCAATTACTTTACTGATTTGAAAAAACAGAATTTTTTCAAATTTATAAATATAATTATTAAAATATTGCCCGAGCGAAGTAAGGGCAATTTTTTTTTGAAAAATCATTATCAACTTTTAATTTTTTTCTTCAAGAATTTTGAAAAATAGCAATTTTTACGTAAAAATTTGAATTTTTGCTTGAAAATGCGAAAAAAAAGTGACTTTTAGTGACCAAAGTCGAAAAAAGTGACAAACGCCCTAAAAAAAAGTGACCTGCTATGATACCTGCATAAGTGCATAGTGTCCTAAATAAACCAGTTTGGATAATTTGAACATGAGGTTCTAGGAAAAAAAAACACAATTTGGACATAGTGTCCCACAACAACCTGTGGATTGGAGAATCTGGTGTCAACAGGTTTCTGAAAACTACCTACATTAGATTTGAAATGTACCAAAGAAATGTTAAAAAATTGAAAATCGAACTTGTTTATCGAAAACTGAAGTTGGAAAACAGTATTTTGAGCAAGAGGCATGATATATACGTTAAAAAATACTAGGTACCTATAAAAATGACTTTTGATGTCGTTTTAAAATACTAAACATTCTTCAGGAAGAGGGACAGGGGACAGACTCTTTACAAGGCCAGATCAAACGCGGGAGGCAGAAGAAGCAGTCTGACTGACTGTACTCTAGTGATTTCAAAATTTCATTTCCAGTCTGAAAAATTACGCTCAAGTCGAAAAATTAAAGTAAGTGTCCAATTTATTGGAAGAGGGAATGTTTGTTTTCAGTGGGAAAAAATTAAATTAGGTACCATGTTTTAATTTGGAAAAATCAGAGAAAAACTTTAATTGCAACCCAAAATTTTGATTTTCCCCCTTTCCCCCTCCCTCGTAAGCCAACCACGGTATTTTTCAATTCCATATAACTTTGTTTTTCTCATTAATGGGTTCGGACTACACAGTCCATTAGCACAGCCCTATATCAACGCAGCATCAATTAAGTGATGTACATTGTTAGTGAGGACTGTGACCCTCTAAATCAAAATTTCAAAAAATTGTGGGGTTGGGTTCAGATACCGCAGAGGAAATGTTTTTGAGAGGCTGATCACGAATATGACATTGACCTTTAATTTTTGATTGGTCCAAAGGTCTCATCGCCTCCATGAGGTCAAAATTCAAAAAAATTGTTCAAATTGTGCAATGTATGAAGAAATATATTTTCGAACATACTGAATAAAAATATGACTTTTATTTTTCAATTGAACCCAATTTTTACAAATTTTTAAAATTTTGACCAAAACTAGTGCAGAAGAGTTCCGAGGGCTTTTGAAACAAGTTCAGTCCAAAAAATAAGGTAATTTTTTTATTCAGCTTCTTCGAACACTTAATTTATTGCAAGTCTTTTTTTTTGTCAACATGGATAATTAAAATTATAGCGCTGGGAATAAATTAATAAAACAAAACCTGAGACCAAATTCGGAACACGAAATTTTAGACATCAAATTTTTGAGACCAAAATTATAAGACATCGACAGAATAAACATGTTGTTGAACTTGAAAGAAAATTTTGACAGGACTGAAATAGGTAACGTCCACGTGACATTTAGTTAGAATTCGTACCTAATTATTTGATTTCAAAAATTTTGGTAAAATTTCTTTGTACCCAGGTGCTGTATGCTTTCTAAAGTGTTACAAAATATTGAAAAGTAACAGAAAAAAGTAAAATTTGATAATGATTTTTCAATTCATCGAAATGGCTTTAAAAATTTTAAAGTAGAAAAATAAAAATAAAACTCGACATTCAATAAAAAGTTGTCTTTTACAATTCAAGCTATTTGATGCGAGGTTGTAATTTCAATTTATGAAAATTACAAAAAGAATTTCAAAAATAGAAAATAGGTAGGTAAAAATATCTCACATTCTGACAAAAAGTCAAATTTAGACAATTATTTTTTTTTCAACGTCTAACAAAAAGGTAGGTAAGAAACTAGATGGGTATTAAAAACATACCCACTCCCACTATTCAAAAGGTTTTGCTCTTCAACAAAATATGGACAATTTTCCTTCATTAAAACTTGGAAAATTCACTGATATGATTGGACTCAGGAACCAAGGTCTTAAGAGATACTTTACCAAGAAAACACTTCGCATGTATATCAATGTACTTGAATAGTAATTATAAAAATGTGGGGGTTAATGTGCAATATACTTATTATCAATGAAAGAGCTCGTTTTCAAACACCTCCACGTTTAGTGGGGTAATAATTTTAATAAATGAAATGTACTACGTAAAAGCATTACTGTAAAAAAATCAAAATCTGATAACACCTGTTGCGGTCGATTATTTTCAGCCAAGTTTTCGTTCTGTTTACATAATCATCACCCAGTACCTCTTCCTACCTCCATCTCGTTACCTACCCTTCGCAGCATACACGATTACGCAACGTATAGTACATTTAATTATTCGCCTATATTCGGAAGAAAACCAACAAAAATGAATTTCTACGCGATAGGCGATACCTAACAAATTTCAATCTAATTCATTAATGGATGTGTATTTCAAATGAGAAATTTAATTTAGTCTTATCGAGGTGTTTGTGTTTTTCAATACCTATGCGAAAAGTATATCACTTCCGAAATGAGCATGTAGGTAATGTACTGTTTTGATATCTCTACTTTTGATAACTGGTTATCGACTTCGAAAAAAACCATCCAAGAAGCTTGGAAAAATTGGGGTCATCTTGCACCGGTTTCAAAAAAGTGGAGATATCAAAAAAAGTTTGAAATAAAAGTTATGGAGAATTAAAAATTGAACATTTTACGTTCCGTAATTTTTTTTTCATCAGGCAATGAAGAAGAGTTATGGCTTGAAAAAGAAAAAATTACACTCAAACCTTTTGTACGACAACTTCTTTCCGTTGCAAGATGGAAAAAATATTGGAACGAAAAATTATCGTTTTTTAATTCTCTACAACTTTTGTTTCAAACTTTTTTTTATATTTCCACTTTTTTGGATATTATTGACAACTGGTTCGAATCTGCTGAACCGGTTTCAAGAAAATATACCACATTTTAATGGCGTCAGTGTGTAGACTCTATTTCTTTTAAAAAAACAGATCCCAATTTTTTGGCTCAAACCGGTTTCTCTATTTATGGACACCCTATAAATAGGACTGAAAGTTTGATTATCGATTTTCAATGACCTCGTCACCAGGAATACATGGCCTTTTGAACCGTCTTGGTATCTCTTTTCAGTTCTGAGATATTGAGAAGTGTTTCAAGTGAACAAGACTTCTGTGTCACTCAAATATCGTAGAATTCTGATTACAAAATTGCAAAGTTTGAACAATAAATTTGATGAATCTAACAATAAAATGACCTAGCATTTAGTGATAAAGAGATAAATTATAAACTGGCGGAAGGTGAAACATCTGAAAGAACAGAGCAAAAAGCAAAACCCTTCTTGCAATTAGTGATCAACTGATAGCTTGTGATTGTTTCGAATAACACCCGCATTAAATTACCGAGTTGCTATGTAAAAGAAAAAGAAACTAGGCTTTAAAACTCCTCTCTCATCGTCTCGAACCTCAACTCTCGTCTCTCACTGTCAGTCTTATCTTCGAGGTTTGCATTTAGCTACAAACTGTTTCTCTTGATAGCATAGAAATAAGTGTTTGAAAAATTTTCTAACCAGATAACATGGTAATTTTTCAAATTGACAAAAACCCAAATAACCAAACAAAAATGTTTTAAACCTATTCAGAGTTTTAATTAGCTACCCATCGACAAAAGTACAGACAAAAAATCGATCAGAGTAATTTCCATTTTGTACCGCAAAAACAGGAAAAATTAAGACGACACCCGCTCTTTTGACCTATGCGTAACTTTCCCTACAAATCGTACATTCTGCAGTTTTAGATATTTTTGTAGGTGTCATTATGAGGGTGGACAGCCGATCCGAATGTGAAAAGAAAAAAAATGAATAAAACCTTAATTCACATAGCATTACGGAACAATGAAATCGGGTCGAAATACGCATAGTCAATAAAATAATGGCGATTTATTGGCAATTGAACTTTTTTGTATTCGCGTGGGTATACAGTGCGGGGGAAAAAATAACATCTATGGACATTTGGGCTTTTATGATTGATGAAAACAATTACGAACCTCGCCACGTCGAAATCCCTTCGCTTAACCAAAAATTTTCCGCAACATAGACTTTGTTTCGATGTAATAATTGGTATCGACTTTCCACCAAATATAAATCACCTTTACGGATGCAGTCATTAAGAAATAAATTTTGTTTCATCGTTTCCTATTAACTTGTGAGAGTGAGAGAGAGAGTGAGAGGGAGACTCTGTCAGCAACATGCAAATTTAATCTCGAAAGTTGAATGTTTTATAACAATTTTACTGTTCGTTTGAGTAAGGCTGCTGAAATAATTTAGGTACTTTTCCCCCTTTGTTAGCGGATCATTTTGCCCGCAACTATAAATATCTATAGCAAACGAGTGGGAAATACATATCAAATATCTAATAGAAATGCTGCATTTTCTTGTGACTAGACACCCTCATCACAAATTAACAAATGAATTTGAGAATCGCTGAGAAGTAAAAGGGATATTCTTTTGTGATGATTTTCAATTTACCTATGGCACTGATGCCACATGAAAATTGTGGTAGTTTTATTTCCTTCGCGAGAAATTCGAATTATCTTCACTAAATTACACTCAGTACACTTATTTTCTCTAGTTTATATAATCGATAAAAGCTCATCGCATTAAAACAATTAAAACTAGCAACTGAAAATATACATATACATTGGAATACTCCTCTCAAAGTCCAAATTAGAAAAACCACCCCAGCATGTTTCTCTCGTCTGGGTAAAATTTCCCAACTTAACGAAAGCGTTTTTTTTTTTCAAAATTAAGTTTTAACAAGACGAAACAAAAAATAAACCAAGTTTAAAAAAAGAGGACTAAAAAGCGTCAACATAAATTACGAATTAAGTAAAACAGCAAATTAAGTAAAACAGCTTGATAAAACGTTACAATCTAAAGAGGTGGGCAGCTAGGTAGGTAGGTACCTATTTAGCGAGGGTGAAACAAGCACGAACGAGCAAAACGTACACAACTGTACCGCAGACACTGAACAGATACAACGAAAATTAGTCATTTTTCCGGCAAAAAACCATCGCCGGGTATAAATAATTTAACGACCAATATACCTACCTGCTACGTAAAAAAAATTCTACGAAATCAAGAGTAGTCGGTATCCCAT
This sequence comes from Pseudococcus viburni, assembly GCA_033439095.1. Taxonomy (NCBI): domain Eukaryota; kingdom Metazoa; phylum Arthropoda; class Insecta; order Hemiptera; family Pseudococcidae; genus Pseudococcus; species Pseudococcus viburni. Next base: position 716,362 of record JAVBJF010000120.1, on the reverse strand, counting down.
TTCAGTGCCGCTCAGCACGAGGGCGAATGAGGTGACAAATCAACAAAAAGTACACACGCTAACACGAAACAATGAAAAAACTTTCCATCGTTATAACTTTTTTTTTTTACAAATGACATTTACGATATTTTTCGAAAATTGTCGTCGATGTATGATTTTAATATAACTCTTCTTTCCCCTTAACGTTTTGATATTTTCATCGTAAACAAAGTGTATTACATGAGTGTATCGGTGTTAGCTTTTATCCATCTACCTATTTAATTGGAATTTTTCTCTCATTCCCTTTCTTCAAATGTTGGGGATTGGGTGGATCGAAAAAAAGTTTGGGATTTCGCCAATTTTTCTATATGTGATATATTTTGAGTTGAAATTCTCCTAAAAAAATTTCAAGGTAGGACCATTCTCAAGATTTATGTTGAAATCCCACCCCTACACCTCTATTATCTAAAATCAAAATTGTATCAAAGAGATGCGATTTGAAACGCTGAATCTTAAGGCGGGTACGACTTTTGAAAAGAGGTCAATAGACAACCTCAATTTTTTTGGAAAATTGGAGATTGATGTTTTTCTATAAAAAAAGAAGTGAATTTTAAGATATTGAAAAGAGTGGACGTAATCGTGTATAGAAAAGTAATTTGATCTGTTGAATAAAAATCTGATGTTAGTTTTTCCATTTGATCATTTCTTGTCTTGGAATTCCAATTTTTGTTTAACATGATATCCACTTAAAAATTCAAAATTTTTAAGAGAAAAAAAAATGATCCAAATGTAAAAACCAATATCAGATTCGTCTGCAGTAGTTCAAAGTATCTCATTCACACACTATTTAAGTGATCATTTTGTTCAGTCTTGAAATTGATTTTTCAGGGTGTCTACTAAATCTAAAAACTGAAAGTTTTTACCATTTTTTGTTTTTTTTTGCCATTTTTGCACAATTTTTCTTACTCTAAATTTTATTAAAAGAACCCCCTCATGTACACTCGTTTTAAAGGAAATTATAAGCAATTTTTCGTCAACTTCATTTCGATCTGGAGACGTATTCTTGAAATTAGTCTACGAGAATTATCAAAGTTACGGAGTTATTGGCGTTAAATAGCCATGTAAACAATGGTTATGAGAATTAAATAGCCAAGGAGAGTTATCGTATTTTTTTTGAAATATAAATGGTTATTTATATTTTTGAGTTCGAGTTGTTTTTACTTAATACGTGATTGTTTTTTTTGATAACATTAATTACCAAAATGTCGTCGAAGAAAAAAAAAGGGAGGTAAGTTCAATCATAAATTTTGAATATAATTATACCTCGCGAAATCATAATATTTTTCAAGTACGCATAATTTTGTTCAATGATTTTAGACGATCGAAAAAATTAAACGAAGCCCAAAAATGCTTTCTAATCTCGTACCTTGAAAGCCATAGAGATTTGGTTTCACGAAAATTTTCGCCGAATTTTACTGAAAAAATTGAAGATCGCTTGTGGACCGCAGCTACATTCAGTTTAAATCAGTTGGGGGTCCCGAAATCAAAAGATGATTGGAAAAAGGTACCTATGCTGTATGCTGTTTGTACTAGGTACATGGTAAAAAATACTCTTTCATTTTGCTATTTACCTTTGATTTAGGCGTTTGTAGGCTTTAAAACAAAAACTAAAGCAAAAGCTCGTGAAATTTTCACCAGCCAACGGAAAACGGGTGGAGGAAAAGGGACAGTGAATTACGATAGTTTATCGTCATTTGAAGCCAGGATGTTTACGCTTTTAGGAGGCCCAAGTATCATTGAAGGGGAGAAAGCAGAAGAGTTTGGCGTGAATCGAGCTCTGTTTCAGGTACGATGTAATTAATATGCAACGATGCAAAAAATAAAAATAAAAAACAAATTTTGACGAAAATTCATGAGATGGCTGCTTTATTTAGAGTGTAAAACCTTTCAAAAAATACCTAAGACCCCTACTCCAAACGGGTACATTTCTAGTAGACCTCAAAAAAGGGTTATTTGTATTACTCCCTACTTAAGTTATTAATTTTTCAGACTCCAGCAAAACATACGTTTGAGGGCAGTGTTGTGGTGCATGCTACTGAAGCTGAATTTTTGAGAGAGGTTAGTGGAAATATCACGCCATAAATTACGAATTATTTATTGATAAAATTTTTAAAACCTCGTTTTTTTTTAAAACTAGGAATATGACGTTGATGATCCTTCCCAATTGCCTGATCCAGTCATGCAATCACAACCAGTGCCTCCAAATAACACCGAAACACCATCGACTGTAACTACTACACCTTCGCCTCCACTCAATATGTCAACTTCTGAACCTGTGCCCATAGATGCTCCAGGTATTTCGTTGTTTGAACCTTCGCCTCAAATCACTACGATTACGAATACAGAATATTCGCCTCTACGTATTGTGCCTAGAACCGCTCCAACCCCGCCATCTGAACCTTCCTCTCAACCTGTGTGCAGAGATACTCCGATTATTTTGTTGTTAAAACGTTTTCCACAAATTACTGCGCTCACGAATACTCTACTTACATCGTTATCTGAACCTATAATTCGACATTCTGAGCCTATGATTTCAGTTGTACCAACATCGGAACATTCACCTCAAAATGTTGTACCTGCAAATACTCCAGTTGCGTCGTCAGAACCTTTGCCTCAATCTACTGCGCCAGTAACTGCCCCGATCACGTCAACTGAATCTTCGCCTCAACCTACTGCGCCTATACCTGTCCCAATTGCGTCAACCGAACCTTTGCCTCAATCTACTGCTCCTGTAACTGCCCCAATTACGTCAACCGAACCGTTGCCTCTACCTACTGCGCCTGTAACTGTCCCAATTGCGTCAACCGAACCTTCGCCTCAACCTACTGTGTCTATAACTACCCCAATTCCGCCGATATCAGAACCTTCACCTATACCTTCTGCACCACAATACAGGAAGCGCAAAATCGCTCCATCAAAACGTATGTAGAAAATTTTTCTTCGGTGTGACCAAAACTTATTATGGGGATGCACATTTTTCAAAATGGAAATTTTTTTTCTCAATTTTGGTTTATTTATTTGCGTTTTTGGCTCACTGTTTTTCTTTTTATGTTTGAACTATTTCAACAATCATCCTAGTTCAATTTCATTTCATTTCATTTTCAGTTAGTATTGAAGCATTACATGTACAGGAACAAATGCTGAAATATCAAAAGAGGCAGGTAGAAGCATCAGAAAGAAAAGCTGCTGCAATCGAGAAACAAGCTAAAGCCATGGAGAAACAAGCAGACGCCGTTGCCAGTTTGGCGAACTCCGCAGGGCAGTTGATTGAGATCTATAAAGATTATACATCACCGCTTCACTCATATGCTTCCATGTAATAGAAATAAAATAAAAACTGGTTTTGTCTTGATATTTTTTCAACATCTAGAAAAAATCCTTACAAGAGGGAGGTATATTCAATTGATTAAAGCATAATTTTCTGGAATAAAACATTCGTAGAATCGTGTGAAATCAATTAATTGGGCTGACTATGTAATTTTCTACAGGCTACAAAATATTTTAAATTTGTTTCCAATCGATTTGGTAGGTCAAAAATAGGGTACCTATATGAGTTGAGATCACCAGTAAGTCAGAAAAATAAATCATTTTTTATTGTTAAATTCTGTTGATACAATACAACCGGTTTTGATTGCCTAGCTGGTATACTTCAGTATCCAAAATTTCGCATTCGTTCAACATTATTCTTTCCATATCCACGAGGATATCGAGGTACTCATCGTCCATTCGTAAGGAGAGATTGTGCAGTGCTGCACAGCAATTTATTATCTTGACTGCTTTTGAAGGTGCATAGTGTAGACCTTTTTCTAATTTTAGACATCGCCATCTACCTTTCAATACGCCTATTTAAATTTTGAGAATTACTATTAGGTATTATTACAGAAGAGAACATTAAGAGGAAAGATTCTCTCACCTATCGATCGTTCTACTGTACTCCTAGCAGTCGAATGAACATCATTAAAATGATTTTCATCAAGTGTATGTGGAGTTTTAAAAGGGACCAGCAGCCATGGCTCCAGTGGATATCCACTATCTCCTAGCAACCACATCTTACTGCCTCTCTCCAACGTTCTCGATAAATATTCCCTCACGTCACTCACCTTCCAAATCGATGCATCATGCGCCCTACCACAATGTTTTGCATTGATGCTCCGAATTTCATAATTATCATCAACTACCTGTAAAAGTATTTTCTACTTTGATCAAAAATTTACCTAATTACCTATTATAACTTAAAATGACTTCAATTTTTACGTACAATTTGAACATTCAAGGAATGAAAACCTTTTCGATTAATGTATTTGAATTCAGTTTCTTTTTTAATGGCTTGAGGGACAACACTAATTTGGGTTCCATCAATATACCCAATGACTCCAGGAATGTTATGCTTAGCTTGAATTCTAAAAATTAATTGCATTATTTTAGTACTGATTTATATTGAAAAATGAAAACCGCCTTCATTTTTTTTCCCAATTGATATTTTAATTCATAAAATAGGTACCTAGCTGCAATGGCGTTCATTTCCTCAGTATTTGGGAATTTTATTACTTCTGGACAAATGTACGTATTCATGGCATCAATTACTTCCGAAATTGATTTTGAAACCATAGACTGAGAGGTTGATAAGTGGATATCGTTTGCCACTCCCAACTGATAACTCCCTTGGGCCAAAAATTTAAGTGGCATCAAAATCTAAAATAATTTTTAAAAATCAATTCCATACCAAATCATAAAATAAAACAAACTTTGAGTACTAACTTTTTGTCTTGGAGTTATGCTTCCTCGCCTTTGATGAGGCCTCCTCATCACTGGATCCAAAATACTCTCTAAATAATTTAGCACCTGCCCATTAACCCGAAATTCTTCTTTTAAAATAGCATCACAACTAATATCCAAATTTTCCCTTAAATTTCGTTTCACATCACTTCTTATATGTTTTTCCAACGTCGCTTCATTTTCATCAATTATAATATTTAAAGTATTCAATCGATCAAAAGTTAAAAAATTCATCTTTCTTTGGTAAAAATACTTTTATTTATGTACTTTCAATTTTCAACTACAATAGAGGAACCCAATTACTTATGCAACCAATTGCATTTAAATTATGTCTATTATTTCATAAGCGCTATGAGAGTTAAATAGCGCGAGGGATGAAGGTTATGGGTGCTAAATAACTCTGTAACTTTGGTAATTCTCATAGACTAATTTCAAGAATACGTCTCCAGATATTATTTATTAGATAAGAAATAAAATAAATTGACCAGCAAAATAAAAACATTCAAGGTTTCTAACAAATTTTCAAAATCATCAGACAGGATTTTACCAGGATCTTTCAAACGAATTTTGCAGAACTTTTACCCTGAGATTTGGAAAAACATATACTTACTCCTTCCTATATATTATTTTTTCAACTGATGAATTTCAATTGAGGGGCTTAGTTCCAAAACTCACTTTTGCCAAAAAAAATCGATGTCGTTTTTTTTGCGGATTCTGGTTCAGTTTTTCATACTGAATCGAAATCTGCAAAAAAAACGACATCGATTTTTTTTGGCAAAAGTGAGTTTTGGAACTAAGCCCCTCAATTGTTTTCTCATTGCCCCCTTCTCTTTCTCCCCTACCTACTCCTCAAACAGTTGTATTCCAATTTGTCTATGAATTTGGCCCCAGCGAAACCAGGACAAAAATTTTAGAAAATTAAAATTTCAAATAACAAAAAAATATTTTTGGAACGAATTTCATTATTTTTTTACCAATATTAAATTTTAGAGGAAAAAATTTTCAATGTGAATTTAGAGAAGGTGAAATTTTCAAAAAATAGAAATTGTAAAAATATTTGAAAATCGAAATATTGAGCTTAGCACGAGTATTTTATCACCCAAAAATAATTTGAAAAAGTTCTAGGTAAGCATGAACTTTACCAGTTTTTAACAAATGCGATGAATTTGATCTCACCCAATCATTATAATTATAGCATGCATCTACAAGGTGAAGTCTGGTGGCAAAGCTTTAGTCATGAATTTCTAAAGAAGGAGGCCTTGAGCCACAACTACGGTTGTAATTCCAGACAGAAAAATTATAATTGGGAGATTTTGACTGAAAAAGTCGAAAAATTATGCTTCAAAATAATCCTTCGATTGAAGAATTTAAGAGAAAAATGTTTGAAATTCTTGCCAAGTATTTTCTGGCTTTTTTGCCTTTAAAATGAAATTCTTACTATTTTCTGGTTTCCTGTTTTTTTGGGGGTTTTTGTTTTGCCAGTAAATACCCTGTTTTTTTAGGTATAGGTACTTGAGAAAACCATAGATCTGCGACTTTTCAAAAAAAAAAATTAACGTCAAATTACCTCCAATCAAAAAATGAAAACCGTCTCGAGACTCAGCATCTTAAATTACATGTTATACGATTTCACATAAGTTTAACCGGGGGGGGGGGGTTAAACACAAAAAACCGGTTATTTTTTCCAAATGGTCACCGTTTGAGACACCCTACCTCAGGGTCTAAGCATTGTGGGGGCTAAAGATTCACCAGGGAAAATTTCTACTCATACAATACTTACAAGGAAGGTATCCCAACTCAAAGTAAAATTTTGAGCCAAAACAAAATTAAATTAGAAGTACATCATAAAAAAAAAACATATATCCAAAATTTCAGGAGCTGAAGTTCATTTCTCGAATTTTAGTGATTTTTTGTAATTTCAAAATTCCTCATCAGTCATCACCTAGTAAAATATGAAAATTTAATCTAATCAACGAAAAAAGCTGAAAATTGGTGTATACCATATTTTGGACCTGCCAAATCGATTGAAAGCAGTTTCAAGACATTTTGGAGCCACTAGAAAATTTTGGAATTTTCCAGCGCTGGAGAAAATCCCATAAAAATGGCCCATATGAATTTCAGCACCTATAACCGCAGATTACCCATATTGGTGGCCTATTTCGATTAAAGCGCAAATTTTCAAAATTCATAACTTGAGAGTTCAAAATTCACAATTTTGGGCAGGAAATTTTTCTGGAAAAAATTAATAATACGCTTACTTATTGCCCACGCATCGAGATAAAAAGCTGAGAACTGGAGACTGGAGACTGCCACAAGTTTTTGGAGGCTCCAAAAATCACGAAACCGGTTCTAATCGATTCGGTAGATCGAAAATAGGGTATCTACTCATTTTTCTCTTTTTACCTGGATGCATGTACAGTGGGCGCATTTTAAAAATTTTTCCAAGAAAATTTTCTGCCCAAAAATGTGAATTTTAATTCAAAATAACGAATTTCCGGAAATTGTGCTTTCTTCGATGAAAGAGGTCACCAATATGGGTAATTCGCTATTGTATAGGTACTGAAGTTCACATGGACCATTTTTATAGGCTTTTGTGCAGCGGCGCAGCGCTGAAAAATTCCAAAATTTTCTGGTGGTTCCGAAACATCTCGAAACCGCTTCTAATCAATTTGTTTAGTCAAAAATAAGGTATTTACCAAATTTCACCTTTTTTCGTTAATTATATCAAATTTTTATATTTTAGTGGGCCCGATTAGGTAATTTTGAAATTTCAAAAATTCGTCAAAATTCGAGAAATGAACTTCAGCACCTGAAATTTTGTATTTGTGATTCTTTTATGATGTACTTTAGATTATTTTTTGTTTGGGCTGATTTTCTTCGAGTTGGGATGGCATCACATATCAAAAAATTGACGAAATCAGAAACTATTTTTTTTCGATCCATCATTCTAGTAGGCAAGGCACGTTAGCTGATGAAATTTTCGTCAACGTTCGTCGATAAGAAAATTAATTTGTCACGTAGTTTTTAAAGTACTAGCTCATTAAAATGCTAACATACGCGATTATACGTAGGTATTATAAAAACGTATAGCTGAAAGGCCAGGGACGGTACGGCGCAACGTACTCTTGGCTGCGTTACACTGCGCGTGTTGCATTAAAATTACACATTCGACATCCAACTACATCAAAATGGATGCCTATGGGTACCTGCTACCTGAACTACCTACTTTCCACGAAGGCAGCTAATACTTTGATGATACCTCGCGAGAGAACAAACAAAAATGACGGTACCGGTGCGGTGGTAATTTCAAGTAGAGTATACCTACGTCTACGTACGTGTTCGTGGGCGTCATCGACATTTTACTTAATACCCTTATGACCGGGAATCTTTCGTAAGCAAAACATTACCACTGAATCAACAGCCTAGATCGACCGTTTCAGAGGATTTATGATTGTCCTATACACGTCGCGTCGCATCGCTTCGTAGTGTTAATAAATAGATACGTGTATCCTTTCGTTTCTGGTATCGCCTTTCAAGACGTTTTTACAACGAAATTTTACTAGTAAACAGTTCCCAAGAAGTATGTTGTTAATTTGATTTATGACCACCCTTTATAACACCGATACGATGCTACGATAAATACCGTGTAATACGAGAATTCGTCGTAAATACGCCGAGTACCGCAAATGACAACTTCTTTCGTCTCCTATTCTTCTAGTTCGCTAGCGTTACATCGAATTAAGGCAAATACGTAAGATGACTGTAGCAACGAAATGTTACTCGATAAGCGCTTCACGCCCGTAAGAATAATAATAATCTTCACTTTACAACTACCTATCGCAGAATTTACACCCCCACGTTCTTCAAAGTTCATCTTACCTAAACTTATATTCTGTTTTTAACAATGCAGCGAAGAAATGAAAAACTACGACGATCCAAGTACCTACTACCTACCTACCTATTTCTTTTTATAAACCAAAGAATCCTGAATGAAAATTAAATTACTTTTATTCTCACCCCTTACGATGCTGGAACCGATTGCCCAGTTTTAGCTTACCGATGATTTTTGATATCAACCATTGAAAACACGTTGAACGAAAGGATCCAGCCGGATAAGAGGTAAATTTGGCCCCCGCTTCGGTTCTCGATTTAACACCTCCAGATGATGCTCCTTGATGTAAAAAAATTCTAGAAAAATTTTAGTCCTCACCCCCTTCCTCGTCGGAGCTATGACCATTTTATTGCATAATTTTCAAGAATTTTTAATTTTAACGAAAGTGAAGGAAATTTTCTGTTTTTTGGGGCAATTTTTAATGTAGATTTTCCTTACATATTCACTTTTTACGATTTCGATGTCGCAAGGGTCGAAAATCACGAAAAACCGTAAAGAAATAATGTTATTTTACCAGATTTTTCAATTTTTTTGCGTTTTTTACAGAAAGAAATGACAAAATGAAAAAACTGACGTATTCGTGTTTTGGGGGTCAAAATACCCCGATAATAGTATATTATGCAACAAGGGAGATAAAGTGATTTTCGACGAATTTTGAGGTTTATTGCCCGAGCGAAGCGAGGGAAATAACTCAAAATCGTCGAAAATCATTTATCTCCCGAGTTGCATACGATATTTTTCATTGTAGAGGGAGTAGTCGAGTTTGAGCACTCGAGCGATTCGCGAGAGGGAGTAAAAGTAGACTTTTACTCCCTCTACAATGAAAACATCATTTCGCAATCGTTTTACTTGAAGTGTCGAAATTCATTTTTTGTGTCATGAAAAATCAGTGAAAAAAGGGAATTTTGAGACATGAATAAGTAGAATGATCACGAAAAAGGTGTTTGTCGCGGTATTATCCGACGCGTTAGTTTCTTCACTTGGTCATCTCTTTCTGTCTAAAACACTCGAAATTTGAAAAAACTAAAATCACAGCATTTCTATACTGAATTTCGCGATTTTCGACCCTTAGTTCAAAAAAAAACAACCAAACCCAAATATACGGGGAAATTCTACATAAAATAAAACTAATTTTTTAACAATTTTTTCAGAATGGTCGCTCTTCGCTTACATGACGTTTTTCAAGTTTGAGAACTTCAAATGACCAAAAAAAAACGCGAATCAGCGCACCAAAATCGATGAAAAAATCATCGTTGTTACTTTGTGCTAAAGAACAGAAAAATTCCTTCACTTCCGTTAAAATTAAAAATTCTTGAAAATTATACAATAAAATGGCCATAGCTCTGATAAGGAAGGAAGTAAGGAGTCAAAAAAATCTTCAGAATTTTTTTACATCAAAGGACGCCATCTGTGGGGAGGGGGTTAAATCGAAAATCGGAGTGGGGGCCAAATTCACCCTTTATCTAACTAGACCCGTTTGTTAAATTGTTGATATGAGCATACCAAAAAGTACGATAATGCAAATGGGTTTTCACCAGTTGAAAAAATAACATCAAATTTTCGTTATCGATTCCCCCATCTCTAAAAAAATTACTCGTTTTTTCGAAAAATTATTCTTTTCGAAGTTTAAGTGCTTCAATGAAATACCAAAATTGGTGTACCTATCTGAACTTGAACAAATGAAAATGTCATCTCTCTTACTCTTCTCACCCCTCCTCCTCGTCAACAGAAAATCTACCCACCCCAATAATGCAATGATTACCTTAGTATAACCGTGTTAAAATTTGATCATTGTCAAGGATTTTAAAACTTCTTAAATGAGTACAAATTTGTATTGTAAGTACTCGTTCCAATGAAAAAAAAATATCCCGTGAAAAATATAATTCACAAGTGTCGAGTTTTTTTCGAAAATAATTTTCCCCAACTTTTCCAGAATTTTCAGACTTTTTAGCCAAGTATATTTAACAAAATTTCGAAATCAAAAAGAAGAAATTTCACACGGTTTTTACAATTATTCAACACTAAAGAAAAAGAAGGGTCGCTTCACGAACAACTTTACAAGCAGATAGATTCCATTTCTAAAAAATATTAAATTTCAATGGCATGGATTTTTCGCACCAGTCAGGAAAAAGAGAAAACCACAAAAGCTTTAGCTTCCATTATTACGTTTCCTCTTCAAAAACCATAATTTATTTTAATTGCTGTTGACCTCTCCCCTCCTTCCCATCCAAAAAAACAGTGAAAGTGAGAAAGGGTTTATGGGGGGGGGGGGAATTAAAAAAATTGGACTAATGAAAGACTTTTGCATGGAAAACAAAAACAAGTCCGAGTAAAAGAAAGGCAATAATTTTAAAAAAATGACATCAACATGACTAATAACCTACTTCAAGAAATCCTTCGACTTTGAATTAAAAATCCTAAAATTCTTAATACTTTTTTGTTTCCTCGTCCAGGAAATATACACCCCGAAATCCCGAAAATCCGGTTTCGATGTGCCATCCTTAATAAGAAAGAAAGTTGACAAAATTCCATCACTTCCTCGGATAAAATGTGGGTATCAAGAATAGCTTCAAGTTCACTGAACTTTAACAATTTATAAAAAAAATCGTTCAAAATTGAAAAAAATCAGAATTTTTCATGATTTTTTTTCAGAGTAGCTTCTTTGATTAGAAAATAATTGCAAAAAATATACATCTACGAAATCAAACATAAGATGAGTCAAAGTTTCACTATTTTATGAAATTTCCAATTTTTCATGCAAGCCAACAAAAAATTTTCCAAAAAAAGACTACAAGTAATCATTTACAAAAAATTTCAAAATATTTTCAATGTAGAAATGTTTTGCAATTTTCAAGTAATTCGATCAAACTTTAAAAGCTTCTTTCATTTCTCATTTTCAAAAGCTTGAATTTTTCTAACGCCATTCATCATCATCAGGCTCGGATCCATCCCAGGGAGGGGAAAGGGGGTAATTGAGAATCACTTCTAAGGTTGAAGTACTTCAAAAAAAGTATTTTAACACCTAGGATTTCATTTTAGACTACTTACGATTGAATAGCTCTTTCAAATGTCAAAATTTTCTCATTCGGAAAATTGGAGTCTGATTTTGAAAGAAAGGAAGGTGGCAGGTACCTTTGACTTTTGAAATGAAAATTATTTCATAATGAAAAGGCATAGTTCAAAAACCTTATCAAAATCAACGATCACATTCTTACAAAAAAAGGTAGTGAATTAATTAGAACCTATTGGCACTTCTTTATACGTACTTACTTTCATCGATCGAAAATTTTTTCATTTGATAATTATCGAAAAAAATTCCTCCCTTGAATTTGGATTTCTACAGGTGGTCAGGTATTAGCAAGTACCATCAATTAGACACTTTTTGCGAACGACCAAGTATCCATTTCCGATTCGAGGGCACTTAATCGAAGTGACGAAATAAAAGATCAATACTAATTCATCGGTTAAGAGTTGGGAGTTACGTGCAAAAACTCCGCAATAACTTGTAAATTATTCCTGAGAGCGTTACAAACTTCTGAATGGATAGGTTTTAATTTCCTAAAATTCAAAAACATTAAAACACCTCGGATTTGGAATAATTTTGCTCGTTTGTTGGTCGGATTTTCAGCTGGAAAACAGCTTAGATTTTAATTTCTCGTGTTGTCGTCGCATCGCGTCCTGGCAATCCTCAAAAGCTTTCTATTACTCGACTTTCGCATTACTCTACAAGCATTTTACGAAGAGTTAATCAAAAAGTACTCCATCTGTAAAATATTCAGCGTGGAATTTAGTTACCTATACGAAATTTGAGCATACATTCGCATTGTATCTAAACGATCTCAAGTTGAAGATAACTCTCTCAACGCAAGTTAAAATTGGAAAGTCTCTCGAGACATGCCAGATCCGCAAAATTTCAACTATAAATAATAATTAGCCTAAAATGGGTGGACAGTGGACACGAGCAAGCTGCATCGAGTCTACTTATTTTATAATTATAAGAATTACGGAAAATTTTCGCATATGTGTTGGCTGTAAGACGACACTAATAATTTGACGAGGCAACGAGGCAACGTACGGAGAGTCTTGAATTGTTTAACCACCTGAATATAATCGCTGCGTAGTGCGTAGGTAGCTAGGTACCTAAACTCGTATCAAGGAATTCGCAAGCTTTTTATGGTTTATATGCGGTGTGTATTTTAAGGTGTTTTTATGTTTTGTTTGAGGTGCTCCAAAAAACTTTTGGAGAGTTTCAAAAAAATTTGGACAGTTCCGAAAAAAGTTCTGAAAAAAACTCCCATTCAGTACTAAAATATTTATTAAATAAATGAAGAAATTTCAGCTTCTGGATGCCCTTTTCTAATATTTTGAAACAGGAAAAATTTGTCATTCTTCTTTATTAGGGGACTTAGTGGCGATCTCGAATGGAATTTTCAAAAATTGTTCGATCATGGTGTCCACTATATTTCAGAAATGATTTTCCCTGACTTTTCCAGGTTTTCCAGACCAATTTTTCGAATTTTTCCAGACCTAATAAATATGATATTCGTAAACCAGGGAGGAGAGGGGGGTAATTTTTTCGCGTGATGTACTTACATCCCGAAATTTTGTATAAAAATGATATAAAATGCATAGGGTCTTACGATTATTTTTTTCAAAATCACTAGATACTTTTTACGAGATCTTTAGATGCCCTTCTTCGGGTCAAAAAAATATTCAAATTCAATTCTGAAAATTTTTCCGCCCATCCAACTCTCCCTCGCCACAAAAATTTAAAAATTTGAATTTATTACCCACAGAAAAAAATTTTAATAAAAAGGAAAAACCAAGTATTCCCACGCAAAATTAAGTTTTGAAAAATGAAAAAAATTATGCCACGGTGTTTACCAAATTGAGTGAATAAAAATTCGGATTTTTCCGGGCTAAAAATTCAAAATTTTCTTCGCATTCCATTCCCCCCTTCCCCTCCAAAATGAAAAACACTTGTCTCAAATTTATAAATTCACGCAACTCCTTGCAATTTTTAGTTTGTACTTTGTACCAATAAATGAAAAAGTGAATGAGAAGGTAAAATATAAATCATTATATGAAAATACCTATATAAATGTGTTGAGCCCGAGCGAAGCGAGAGCGAAAATTTTTGCGAAAAAAGATCTTCAAAAGATGAAAATTCACCACTTTTCCCGCATTCAAGTTTTCCAAAACATGGCCAATAATTTCGATTTTTGTTCCATTCCCTCCCTTTTTTTTCAACATCGTGGTCAAGGTCATCATGACATTTCTTTCTCATTACAGCTCATTAAAAAGTAAATTTCCAAAAAACTTAAAAGATTAAAAATAAAGTCTGTAGAAAGAAAGAGTGTAAATTACCCCGAGCGTAGGGAGGGAAATTTTTTTGGATAATTCACAATTTGATGGACAAAGGCGTGCATTTTAAATATCAATTCTATTGTACATTACGACCGACAAAAAATGATGAATAAGACAATAATTGGATAAAAGATGTAGTAATTTGGCCCGAGCGGAGCGAGGGCGAAATTTTTTGAAAAATTTATAATAAAATAAGCAAAAAAACATTTTTCTAAATAATTTACATTTTTTTGGGATTTTCGAAAAATTCCAGAGAAAATTCCAAAATTCCCTGACTTTTCCCGGTTTTCCCGGTTTTCCAGAGAATGGACATCATGTCGATTTATTTAGAAGGGAGGTTGAAGTTAATAAAGTAGCTCGAAAAAGCACGAATTTTTGTTTTTCAGTTTCAATACGACTGGTTAGCAAATTTTCAATTTAAATATGTCAGAAAATTTCTCCATTTTTAATAATATTAATCAGCAAATTTTTCATTTTTACCCCGAGATTTTTGCCCAAGCTTCGTCCCTGATTCTTACTCTCATCATTTTTAAGTACATAATCTATTACTGAAGATTTTCATATCGAACCGGAAGTTGAACTTGGACTGCATTTTTTCCCCGGGAAAAGGCTGAGTGTACCGTGTAGGGAAAAAATTGTAACAAACGTCAATTTTCCAATTTGGGCAGCTCCAAAAAAATCTTAGAATACACACCGTTATACAGGGTGTTCCGTCTCAATAGTAAAACCCCTTGGCCAGTAATAGTGCAACACCAACTGAGTCGATGTAAGTAGGTTTGCCTACCATTGGAATTGAAGGGGCAGATTTATACACTTCGAAAAAATTTTTTTTTTCAATTTCGTTTGTCAACTTTGGCCGTGCGCTACTCAACAACCAAGATAGGTAGGAAGTTGCGCTTTGCGGCAACGTGTAGCCCACTCCCTCTAGAATTTTTCTATGCGGTTGATAATTTTTGTAGGTGAACTGGGGTGGGTGTACCGGGGCAAATATTAAAAAAAAACATGAAAAAAAGTTGATGATTTTTTCTATTTTTGTGAATAACTAAAAAAGTTGTCCTCTTCTGCTACCATTATTAGCAATGTTTCTTGAAGAAAAAATTTCGATCTTTCCAATGGCGCAACCCCCACTCCTCTATCATGCTCCAATCAAAAGTCACGAGCTTTTAATTTTGAAGAAAAACACAAAAAAGACTTACTTTTTTGATTTTTCAAATTTCAAAAATTCATATCTTTGTAACAAATTGAGACAGGTAGATGAGGTTTGCAGCATTGAACTTACCAAGTATTATACTATCCAAAACAAAAATTGTATCTTCAAATTCTTCATTAAAAAAATTTTTTGATCAAAAAAAATTTGAAAAAATTTGTTTAAAAATTTTTATTTGAAAAATTGAAGTATATCATTCCAACATTATGAAGCGTAACACTTGGTAAGTTCAATGCTGCAAACCCCATCTACCTGTCTCAATTTGTTACAAAGATATGAATTTTTGAAATTTGAAAAATCAGAAAAGTAAGTCTTATTTGTGTTTTTCTTCAAAATTAAAAGCTCGTGACTTTTGATTGGAGCATGATAGAGGAGTGGGGGTTGCGCCATTGGAAAGATCGAAATTTTTTCTTCAAGAAAAATTGCTAATAATGGTAGCATAAGAGGACAACTTTTTTAGTTATTCACAAAAATAGAAAAAATCATCAACTTTTTTTCATGTTTTTTTTGAATATTTGTCCCGGTACACCCACCCTAGTTCACCTACAAAAATTATCAACCGCATAGAAAAATTCTAGAGAGAGTGGGCTACACGTTGCCGCAAAGCGCAACTTCCTACCTATCTTGGTTGTTTAGTAGCGCACGGCCAAAGGTGACAAACGAAATTGAAAAGAAATTTTTTTTCGAAGTGTATAAATCTGCCCCTTCAATTCCAATGGTAGGCAAACCTACTTACATCGACTCAGTTGGTGTTGCACTATTACTGGCCAAGGGGTTTTACTATTGAGACGGAACACCCTGTATGTACGAAAAGATAGGAAAAAAGAAAGCAGACGAGGAGAGCGTAACACACGCAAGTAGAATGTGCATTTATCAATGCAAACCAGTTCGCGAGTATTTCGGTAATTTGAAAACTCGTGTTTGTGCTCTATCTGACGCGAATTTTTTTCTTCTCGTTCACTTCCGAGCAATTTTTATTTTTTTATTTTAGATGATAAAAATTGCGAATATATCAATTTTTTTCAAATGCATAAATAGCTAGATACCGTACCATTTTTATATCTATTCCACACAAATGCCGAGCGACGTCCAAGAAAACAGCAGTAAAAATATTCGCTTTGGGAAAATGTACAACTCAATCGTCGTATTTCACTCGGTTTCGACAATTCGGTGACATATTTTTTCATTTCGCTACCTAGGGTAAGTCGAATTTGTACATACGTCGTCGTTGTTTAAACGTAGGTAGGTACAGTATGTACTTTTCGATTGATTCGCTCGTGTTTTAATTAAATTGTGTCGACCGAAATTCAGCCAGGTACCAGACCAGGTACATATTAGGTTCCTTCTCCAAACATTTGTCACCTTCATACGCACTCGGCACTTCTTTACCAAATGTAAGAACCACTTCAACTTTTACCTCGACATTACCATTCTTAATTTTCATTTTCACTCGTCTCATCAACCATTAAAAGCGTTTCGACTAATAAGAAAATCCACGCAGTTAGATCCCCTCGGAGAAAAGTTTATATACTTAATTTAAGCCGAGCTATTTTACCCGCGAGATGAGCCCGTCATATACACGTCTGCGACAGTCTCTAGCTTTCTCCAACATCCACCCGCTCAGAATTTTGGGACGAGATAAAATGCAACGGGTCAAATTTTTTCTTACTTTATATTCGTTTATTTGTTTCTTTTTTTTTTTTTTTTTTTTTGGTTTTCAAAATCAGTTTAGTCCATCAAATGAAACTTTACAAGCGATGCACGTGCGGGGTATACTTATATTATTTATAAATTCCATTTGTAGCAAGCTTAAACAATTGTTGCGACATTAAATGGATTCCTTTTATAATAAGTTTTCGAGAATAATAATACTAACTTTCCTTCAGTGTCTCACTTGTTTAAAAAATTTTCTAATGAAATTCTTTTCTCGGTGAAAATGAACCCACGACTAAATTTACACGGTATATGCATCAGGCACGAAAACAAAAAACGATGCGAACGATTGAATCTTTCCTGTTTGACTCATGCGAGTCTTCAACTACCTACCATGCAACTCAAATTTTTTCCAAGTCCATATTTTCAAAATTTTTCAATTCAAATGAAAGTGTTTTGTCATTTTCAGAATTCCTTTCCACTCTACTCTTTTCAGGGTGTCCACGATATAAAATGCATGGGGTGTAAACGTAAATAACGATTTTTTTTTCAAAATCACAATTTTTTACAACATTTTTTGATGTTCCTCTTCGGGGCAAAAAAAAAGATTCCAATAAAGATTTGAATTTATAACAGAAAAAATTTCAAATAAAAAGGAAAAATCATATATTTTAAAGCAAAATTATAAAGTTTTGAAAAATGGAACAAATTATATTATTAGGGTGTCAATGAAAATTCGGATTTTTCCAGGCTGAAAATTAATTTTTTTCAACATTTTATTGCCCCCCCCCCCCATTAAAAAACACATTCTTCAAATTTATAGATCAACAGAAGTCCCTGCTATCTTTTCAGTTTGCACCAATAAATAAAAAATCAATGAGAGCAAAATATAAATCATTTTGTTGGGACTTATTAATGTGTTGACCCCGAGCGAAGCGAAAGCGAAAATTTTTGCTAAAAAAGATTTTTACAAGATGAAAATTTACCTACCACTTCTCCCTCATTCAGGTTTTCCAAAACTTGGCCAATAATTTCGAATTCTGTTTCAATCCCTCCCCCTTTTTTTCAACATTGTAATCAAGGGCATCATGACATGAAATTTCTTCTTAAACTACATAGTTTCCAACTCTATAAATTTCATCTGAAAATTGTTTTCAACTCTTAAAAGTTTTCTTCGATTTTTTTTTCAATCTTTTATCTTCAGTTTAAAAAAAATTCTGAACTCTCAAATTTTTTCTTGAATTTTTTTTCCAACTTTGGAATTTTGTTTTTTTAGGTCTAAAATTTTTCCTCGAATCATTTTTCAACTTTAAAATTTTTAGGATAAAAAATTTTTGAAAATTTTTTGAGAAACTCAAGATGAAGAACTTTTAAGAGCATTTAAAGTTTTTGAAAATTTTAGTAAGTAAATGAAATAACTTTTAAAAAAATTTGAGAATGAAATTTCAGAGTTGAGGAAAAATTCCACAAGAGTGGAAAAATTTTTAAAGTTGAAAAATATTGAGACAAAAAGATACTAGAGTTGAAAAAATTCAAATAAAAATAAAAATTTTTATTCGAGTTTGAAAAAAATTGAAAACAATGTGGATTTGAAAAAAACCGTGTCTGGTATTTCATGTAAATTTAGTCGTGGGTGGCGAAAATTGACCGAAATTTTCAATGATACGAAGAAATTTTTCGACATACAACATATGCACCTGCTCTGAAAACCTTTCGCAATAATTAAAGATTCTAAATTAGCAGAAATTCACGAAAATATTTTCAAAAAAGGGATGACAAAAATCACCTAATTTTAATGCTGAAGTTACCTATCTGAAATACTGCTCCAAAAAACACTGCTTTTCGAATCTCGACCTCGACGAAAAATTTGTAATCTAAGAGGCAAGTACGAAACTCCGGGTATTAAGAGTGCGATAAAAAATAATCGTCACTTCGACAACAAACTTCTCAAACAATTTCAACGGATTAAGTCAGAAAGCTCGTCAATATAAATAGAGAGAAGCTCTATACACCTCCACTATTCTTCATTTTTTTTTACGAAATTAAAAAAATTCTTATCGAGTAAGTAAGTTTATCATCGCAAGTATGACGATTCTCATTCTCATTTACGACTCGGAACCGACATTCGAAAGAAAGAAAAATCACCTCAAATACATCTTAATGGTAACTTTACACGGAAAATCACTAAGCTCGACTAAAATTTACTCAAAATGACTCGGAAAAAACCACCCCTACGTTCGGAAGACCCCCTTTTGGCACATACGACGAAAAATACACTCGACCCGCGAAATAAATAAACGAGTTGAAAAATGAAAATGAAAAACAGAAAAAAAAAACGACAAATAGAAAAATAGGTACGTAAAAAAAGATAAAACTTACAGCACAGCTCCAAAGTGTATAGATAGTTTCCGGGTATTCGTAATTGTAACCGCAATTAAGGGTGCGACGGTTGTCTGTCACTTGTTGCGTGCATCAGGTACAATGATTTTCGCGAGTCACTTTCATTCTTTTATAACTGTTTTCTTTAATGGACGTCAGCGCCCTCACTTCCATCATATCTTTCCCAATGATTGTTAAGCCGGCTCCACGAATGCCTTGCGCACTCGCGCCCGATCACCAAAAGCCCACATACGAATTGTTTATTGTTGTTGATGCGTTTTTTCGCGATAAAAAAATCCACCCTTCTATTTCGTCAGCCACCATCGGCCAATATCCTATTTCTTTCGCCCAGTTTCACCTCTATCCCTTTACGCCCCTCGCCCTAATACGACGAAAACAACCAGGAAGTGACCGAAAAACGAGATAATTTGAAATGCGATAATGGCATAGACATCCGAGTGAAGATTAACGTCGTCGCAGGACCGTCTCGTGGAATGCAAGTGATTTTTTTTCGCGTCTGTGGCACATATATAGCACCAACGTAACTTTCTTTCTTCTTTTCTGTCTTTTTTTTCTCTCACGAGTTGAACCAAATTTTTCGACGATGGTATTCGTTTTTTACAATTTCAATTTCGACAAGGATACTTTTCTCTATGCGCGGAGGCGACCGGTGTCTAGGGCTGATTTCTTTTCAAGAACTTCTTCACAGCCAATTAAAATTCGGATCCAATTTTTTCACGCTCGAGTAAAAAATAATGAAAATGATAAAAGAATTTTGAAAATCGTTCAACTCGACGAAACGTTCACAAAACTGAAGAAACAATTGTGCGGACGATTTTTTTCTCAAAATTTTCAACATTCGTTGAGCTTAACAAAGCTTATATCTTTTTTCAGCACATAGCTAATTTTTGATACGTTACGTCATTAAAAGATACTCGCGAGGTGTTTATATTTAATATGTTCCTCAAATTAAATACTATGGAGTTTTTAAAAAGTTTGAGAGTATGCTATGGTGTTCTTAAAAGTCTCTTTTCAGGCCCACTTTTTCCCTTCGAGTATGAAGTAAAATTAAAATTTTACGATCAATTTTCCTCCAATGATCGTTTTTCAATGCAAATGATTTCCGAGCCTCTATTTTGGAATTTACTTATCGCAAATTGTCATCCTAATACAAGTCAACATGTAACATGTGTGATGAAGGATTTCCGCCGTTTTTTTCGAATTCACATAAAACGTCAATTTTTCCAAAAACTCTCAAATATACAATTTTTTCAAAAAAAGGATGAAAATTTTTTATCATTTCAGAATAATAAGTTCGATATTTTTTGAAAAAAATTTTGACGTGATTTTTTTAGAAGCAGCATTTGCCCCTTCAATTTTTAATACAGGCAACATGTTCATCTCAAGTTTTTTTGTGGTACCCGGTTATATCCAAAAAAATATGTTTGGCAGACGATTCATGGAAGACTCTGTACAGGTAGAAATTCATTTTTTTTAAATCTGTGATCCGAACACTAGGGGGGGGGATTTTCTTTGTAATCGTAATTCTACACTAATTTATCTTAAAGAGCAGCGGCGCTTTCAGCAAAAAAAAACTATGAAAAAATGGACAAAAAATGCCAATTTTTTGGTACCTAATTTTGGGGTCAGTTTGGAACATGGGGGGGAGACAGATTAAGAGAGTAAATCAAAATAAATTTGCAGCGAGATTAAATTAAATTCGCAAAAATGAATTTTGAAATACACGCGGTGGGATGTTTGAAAAAAAACCTATACTGAAAATTAGTTAATTTTCAGATAGCTCGAGGGTATATCTTTGAACTGAAGTAAGCACAAACACATCTTCAAATACATACGTCGCACCTTAGGCGAGATACCTAAATTCACGTACGTCTGTTTACCTGTGGTACGTACACCGTACATATCATACCCCTGCGATACATTGTACACATAGAATGTTTATGGGTGTACAAAGGTAGATCGACGAACGTCATCCATCAACAGCACTTGTACGTATTAAGCTACACCTATTACGAAAGAAATTGAAACAAAAGATACTCGGAGGAATCGATTCGTGTACGAAACTTTTCGTGCATCTTTTCCTCGCTTACTGTAGCTAAATATGTAAGTATGTAAGGGTAAGGTGCCCCATTATCGCCTAGTGCCCAATGTCGACCACCTCGTCTATCTCCGGCGCTATGGGCGACAGCGAGCCGAAAATTTTTTTTCATATTCTTCATCGAAAATCCGGAAAAATAAGACCACTCCGACATCCTGAAAGCCAAAACTCGCGGAGAAAACTAGAAAAGAAGAAGTTGGAAGGCCAAAAACTTTTTTTAGCAATTGCTTGCACGCCTTGGAATTTTTTCTTAAAATTATCGAATTAAATGTTTCTAGTGTTTTTGTGATTGAGAAAGTTCAAAGTTTCTGATGTAATCATCGTATTTTAATAATTACAACTTTAAGTAAAAAAGAAATTCACTCAAAGTTCATTTTTATGGTGTGTCCCTTTATCGACCACCTACTCGTATAATCTAATGTAATTTGTT
Source organism: Pseudococcus viburni (assembly GCA_033439095.1). Lineage (NCBI taxonomy): Eukaryota > Metazoa > Arthropoda > Insecta > Hemiptera > Pseudococcidae > Pseudococcus > Pseudococcus viburni. Next base: position 694,500 of record JAVBJF010000120.1, on the reverse strand, counting down.
GTTTTTAAGTGATTTCGTTTTTTTTCAATTTTCTCGAATTTTGGTTGTAGGGTTGTCATTTTGGTCTCAAATTGTTCATCTGTGAAAGAGAAACACAAAAAAAATATTTTCCGGTAGATTCCGTTCATAGCGGACTCAATCAGACGGTAGTCGATATTGGGAACCCAAAATTTCGACCTTGCGTTTTGACATGTTTCAGAAAAAAATTCCTAAAAAATACTAAATTTTAACGGATGGCCCCGGGGCGTTCCACAATTGTAGGGGAAGGATGTAGGTATCCATTAAGCCATCAATGACATTTCCAGCCCTTTAACTTTTGAAATGGTGAGACTTCAAAAAAAAGTGGGCGATAATGGGGCACCTTACCCTTATTTACATAGCAAGCTCCGTATGCACAGTATGACACAGAAGTCTTGTCTACTTTATCTCAGAACTGAAAAGAGATACCAAGACGGTCTGAATGGCAATGTATATTCTTGACAACGAAGACATTGAAGATCGATAATCAAACTTCCAGTCCTATCCATAGGGTGTCCACAAACTAAGAAACCGGATTGGGTCAAAAAATGGGGGTCCTGGTATTTAGTCCAGGCAAATAAGAGAAATAATGTATCAAACCCCCAAAAATTCAATCCTGATTTTTTCCCCGTTTTACGTTCGCAATGGTCCACTACACAACATACTAAAATGGACACCCCATAATCCTCTGCTAGCCCCAGGGGAGGGATAAATGTCTGCTGGAAACCGGGTTTTCGTGACTATCTCCTCAAATAAGCCTCAAAATTGAAAAATAGTTATGAACAATCTTGTTCTACGTGTAATTTCCTATCAGAAAGTTTTTTTGTTTTTTCAAAAACACTCATTTCCTTGGCCAAAATTAAGGGTAAAAAACACCGATTTTTCAACAATTTACAGCAATTTTTGAAAAAATCGCAACTTTCGTGAATATCTCCTCAAATAAGCTTCTTTATATTCAATTACCTCCCTTAAACGGTAGGAGTTGAAATTCTTGCGGTGACTTTTTTTGGAATACCCTACCAGCATGTATAAAAAAAATTACTCTTCATTGGTATAATTTTGGGTACTTTCAGCTTCGTATTTTTATCATTTCCAAAAATGATGTAAATATTAGAGAAATAGGCGTTTTCCACCCTTCATTTTTGGGCAAAGAAGTGGGTGTTTTCGAAAAAAAATCTAACCTGTCTGATAGGAAATTACACGTAGAATATGATTGTTCATAACCATTTTTCCATTTTGAAGCTTAATTGAGGAGATATTCACAAAAGTTTCGATTTTTTCAAAAAATGCTGTAAATTGTTGAAAAATCGGTGTTTTTTATCCTTAATTTTTGGTCAAGGGAGTGAGTGTTTTTGAAAAAACAAAAAACTTTATGATTGGAAATTACACGTAGAACAAGATTGTTCATAATTATATTTTTCAATTTTGAGGCTTATTTGAGGAGATATTCACGAAAAACCGGTTTTCAGCAGACATTTACCCCTCCCCTGGAGGTAGCGGAGGGTTATGAGGGTGGAGGGTGTCCATTTCAATATGTTGTGTAGTGGACCATTACGAACGTAAAATACGAAAAGAAAATCAGGATTGATTTTTTTTTTTGGGGGGGGGGAGGGTGTTAAATCCTAAAATGACTGGACTAATTGCAGAACTTGAAATGTTCAGTTTTAAATTCTCTACAACTGTTATTTTGAACTGTTTTCGATATCTCCATTTTTTGATAACTGGTTACCGACTAGGAAAAAAAACAAGAAACTTGGAAAAATTGGGTTCATCTTGCACCGGTTTCGAAAAAGTGGAGATATGATAAAAAGTTTAAAATAAAAGTTGTAGAGAATTGAAAACAGGACCTTTAACATTCTGTAATTTTTTTCTTTATCTAGCAATGGAGAAGAGTTATGGTTTTAAAAAAAATTATACTTCAACTTTTTGTACGACAACTTCTTTTTATTGTAAGATGAAAAAAAGTTATAGAAAAAACTGGTTGTTTTTTAATTCTCTACAACTTTTGTTTCAAACTTTTTTTCATACCTCCACTTTTTCGAATATTATTTACAATTGGTTCAAAACTGCTGAACCGGTTTCAAAAAAGCATAGTACATTTTAATCGCGTCAGTATGTAGACTTTATTTCAATGAAAAACCCCGGATCCCAATTTTTTTACCCAAACCGGTTTCTCAATTTGTGAACACCCTGTGGGTAGGACTGGAAGTTTGATTATCGATCTTCAATGTCCCCGTCGGTCGTCAGGAATACATTGCCGTTTGAACCGTCTTGGTATGTCTTTTCAGTTTTGAGATATTGAGAAGTTTTTCAAGTGGACAATACTTCTGTATCATACTGTATAAATACGTGCGTTAATGTAGGAGAAAAAAATGGTTTCAGTCGACGATTATAAGGCACTGCCGGTTAGATACCTCTACCTACCCTACGAGTACCTATAAAATACTTATTGGTACACGATACGTTGCAAATGTAGGTAAACATACACAACCCAAGTGATCAGCAACTCAGTTCAGAGTTGCATTTCGCGCAGACAAGTGTCAGCCTTTTTTTTCCAGCTCCAGCTTCAGCCACGGGTACTCGTATACGAATATAACTTGTCAACAACTCGTTTCTAACGCCCAAATATTTCAAGTACAACTGCACAGCGTACACGAAAACAAGTATAATTGCGCTGTCATGCCAAGCAGAAGCGCTGTGATTCTTGACGACGATGTTTTTTTTTTGTCAAGTGAAAAGCACGCGAATTTATTGCTTTTCGGCATTTCAAATACCCATGTATGCGTGAGTGGAATAAAACGACGTTTTTCCTTCGTTGCGTTTTGTTTTCAAATGTTGTGGAAACGGCATAGACATGAGGGAGGGGGGCAAAGGGCAGGGGCAGACGCACACAACATCATAATGTCTGGAAAATTATTATAAGCGAAACAAAAAAATTAAACGAAAACGAGAAAAATTAAATGGAAACGTCGGTTTTTAGGTAAACCTCGCGAAGAATGTAAACTTACCTCGATGGCGAGATGGCCTTTTAAATTAAAAGCCGCGGGTATTCCGCTCGCCGGCGCAATAACATGCTTCTGCACCCACCATCGTCGACAGGCAACTTGCTGGCAACGCAAAATACACGCAAGAAGACATTACCAACAGGCGAAATGCCGGATTTCACGTTAAATGCGCGACGACGACGATGCGACGAGCGTCCGCCTTCGAAACGAACCAACACGAACACATAAATTAACGTTGAAATAATGAAATAAAACAGCTCAAATACTAATTATTTAGCTCGGGCTCGCGTCTTCTTTACGCCAAAGCGTAATTAAATATCGCCGGAATTTCCCGCCACCGTTATTCTATTCCGAATTAATCTACTTAAAACGTGCTAAATGTTAAATAGGGATAAATGCATTACGATATATTTCAATCCGGGCGGGTCGCCGGCCGGCGTCCCGCGTCGCGAAACCACGACGGCGTCCGCGACCTTTCAAAAACTGACCCTGCTCGGTCGGCAAAAATTGACGGCCGCCTTTGGGCGCCACACTCGCCACCGCCAAGCTGCGGTTTTACCAACATGTACGAGTATAGCCTACCCAACTATAGTATATGTACATCTACCTCTACCTACTGCCTATCTCCCTTTACCGCGGCGTATACCATGTAACAGGTCTAGCTTCTAGCTTCTAGCTTCTAGGTAACAGGTAGGTAGGTACTCACTTAATAAAGATTGAAAAACGAGCTTAGGTCGGATACGTTTGTATTATTAAACGCGTTTACACACCGCAGACCAACTCGGTGTAAAATTAAACTTTGAACGGGTTAAACGAGCGTCGACTTTTTCCTAATATAAGTTTTTTTTCTTCCCTTCTCTTCTTCGTCAGATTAGTTTCTTTTGATGGGACACGAAGCAGGACGGTGGTGGATGAAATCTACCTACGTACAAGCGTCCGTCAAGCGTATTATAAAGGTTTCCCCTTAATTTTTTTACCTCCTCGCTTGACCGCGATATTGAAATGATATTAGCCTAAGTCTAAATACCTAAGTACCTAACGCATCTATACCTTTTATACACCATCGTCATCGCCATCGCGTATCATAAAGCGGATGAATAACCCTTTCCCTAGTTTCACGTAATTTATGCTGGACGCCCGCTCGTATAAGATTACATGGGACGTGTATTGGGCTTGTATTCGTCGTAGTATGTACCTCTACCTCTACCTACCATGACTGTATGGGTTGATACAGTTTACGCATACTACATTCATTTTACTGAGCGGGAGTAGACAGAGGATTCTAATTCGTAAAATGAAAAGTGACAGAATTGCTGTGCCGCGCAAGCACTTCGCGCTTCATTCAACCCTTCCATTTTTTCAACTCGAATGCTTAAAAAATTAACATTTAGTTAAATTTTAGTTTTAGAAACCTTTTTTCTACCTACATAAAATTTCGCGCTACCTACGTTCGGGCTCAATCACGTGCTCTTTTGTCTGGAAAAATTGAGTAAGGGAATCTGGGGCATGATGCATCACTCTAGGCTAAATGATCTGTCAAATCTGTTTAAATTGACCTAATCGTCTGATTTTTTGCAACAATATACAGTATGACACAGAAGTCTTGGTCACTTGAAACACTTTTCAATATCTCAGAACTGAAAAGAGATACCAAAACGGTTCAAACGGTAATGCATTCCTGGCATCGAGAACACTGAAAATCGGTAATCGTATTTTCAGCCCAACGTATAGGGTGTCCACAAATTGAGAAACCGGTTTTGGTCAAAAAATGGGGGTCCGGTTTTTTCATTGAAATGAAGTCTACACACCGACGCAATTAAAATGTGATATGTTTTTTTGAAACCGGTTCAGCCGTTTCGAACCTGTTGTCAATAATATCCAAAAAAGTGGAGATACGAATAAAAGTTTGAGACAGAAGTTGTAGAAAATTGAAAATGAAACATTTTTTGTTCCATAGTGTTTTTTTCCATCTTTTAATGGAAAGAAGTTATGGTACAAAGAACTCGAATATAATTTTTTCTTTTTTAAGCCATAACCCTTCTCCATAGATGGATGAGAAAAAAAATTACAGAACATAAAATATTCAGTTTTTAATTCTCTACAACTTTTATTTCAAAACTTTTTTTGATATCTTCACTTTTTTAAACTGGTACAAAATTTATCCATTTTTTTCAAGTTTTTTAGGTGGTTTTTTAATCCAAGTCCATAACCAGTTATCAAAACTTGGAGATAACAAAAAAAGTTTGAAATAAACGTTGTAGAGAATTAAAAATTGAACATTTTTTGTTCTGTAAGTTTTTTCCTCATCCAACAATGGAAAAGACGAAAAGAGTTATGGTTTGAATAAGAAAAAATTACTCCAAACCTTTTGTACAACAACTTCTTTCCATTGCATGATGAAAGAAAAGTTATGAAACGAAAAATGTTTGTCTTTTTATTCTCTACAACTTTTGGATATTTTTGTCAACTGGTTCAAAACTGCTGAACCGGTTTCAAAAAAACATATCACATTTTAATTGTGTCAATGTGTAGACTTCATTTCAATAAAAAAACCGAACCCCCATTTTTTTTTACCCAAACCGGTTTCTCAATTTGTGGACACCCTATACGTCGGGCTGAAAGCTTGATTATCGATTTTCAATGTTTTCGACGCCAGGAACACATTGCCGTTTGAATTGTCTTGGTATATCTTTTCAGTTCTGAGATATTGAGAAGTGTTTCAAGTAACCAAGACTTCTGTGTCATACTGTATGTAGGAAGTTCTAACATTATCCTTTCATTTTCCTGAATTTTTTTTTTGCATCCTAATCAATGGATAGGGCAGGATGCAAAATGTCATGGTACAAGATGCAAACAGTAAAGACACCAGGGGTGCGGTGAAGTCATATTCTTGATGAGCAACTTAAATTGCCAAGAATAAAACTTTAATAAAAAAAATAGATACAAATTTCAATTTTAAAGAAAAAAATATATATATAACTTGACAAAAATTCATTTAAAAAGACCCCCCCCCCCCTATGATAAGACCCGACGACCGGACTCCCCCCCTCCGAATAAGATTTTTTTTAAAATTCGCCCTTGCTTCGCTCGGGCCAACTTTATCACATCAATATACCTAAAATTATTTAGTTACGCTTCAGGCCTTCCCCAAAACATTTTTTTTTCTCAATTTTGGATTGAGTCCACAAAGTACACCAGCTCACGCCATGCCACCTTTCCATGAAGGAGAAAATATTTTGTTAAATGCTCAATGAAGAATACATAGCAATTTTTTGCAGTTTCAATATGATTTTTTATAAAAAATTTTGCCCTCGTTTCGCCCTCGCTTCGCTCGGGCAATATTCATTCATTCATTTTTTTGAAACTGATACCCATTTTTGCACCCCCCCCCACCATTTCTTTATGAATACACTAAAGCTTGAAAAAATGAGGATATTGGTGAACGTAGGGGGACGTGCTTGAAGAATGGGGGGGGCACTCATCGTTAACTCAGGGGGATCACCGCAACCCTGAAAGACACGATGAAAAATCATGAATTTTTTCATCAAATTTACTCAAGTACATTCGAAGTACATTCCATAGATTTAAATAAATAACAGTGTAATTTTTTGAAGGAGGAGTTCTAATTTTAAGACCTCCGTAATAAAAATTTTAGCTGCCTTGTAGTCCAGGAATTATAGCAAAATTTTTACGTAAATCTCCCAAAAATTTGGGAAAAGCTGAATTTTACATTATTTGTACCAAATACGGTAGGGAGTCTACCAAACATACTCCTAAAATATGCACCCCGCAAGAGGTCAATGACCTTCGCGGATATCCTTTTTTTATTGTAGCGCCGAAAAAAAAGGATCGGGAAGGGAAAAGAGATGAAATAAAAATGTTCTAAGTGAAATTTCCTGCAAACCTATCCTGTTCAGTTGTTTTCAAAATTGCGATATTCGACTTACAGTGTGGGTTGAACTTTTCAATTTTGGAAATATCGGTCATTTCAAATGTAACTTTAAGCTAGGATGGACTCAAAAATAAGATGTTAAGAGTTGCATTCCGCAATTGTGCACTACCCCTGCTCGAGGTCGATAACCCCGGCCAGCAGTATGTGTTTTTCAGCAGTAGCGATGAAATAAAGATTGGAGGGGGAAAAAGAGGCGAAATAAAAATTATTCTACGTTGAATTTCCTATAAACACGACTAGTTCAGTTCTCAAAGTTGTGATTTTTCTTCTACTGTGGGGGTTAAAATTTTCAACTTTGGGAAAAATGGTAAAAGTCTGAAATTTCAAATGAGACTTCAAGCTAGAGCAAACTTGAAAATATTTTGCCAAAATTGGCACCCTTAAACATGAACAGGACCCCCGCAAGAGGTCAATAACCTCAACGAGTTTAAGTTTTTTAGATGTGTAGCGTTGAAATAAAAGGTCTGAGGAGAAATTTCCGTGAAATAAAAATTTTTATATGTTGAATTTTCTATCAACATTGCCAGTTCAGTGGTTCTCAAAATTACGGATTTCATCTAGTAGTTGATGGTAAATTTTTTTAGTAACAATTAGCAAAATCGGTCATTTTAGAAGTGTTTTCATGCTAGAGCGTACTCGAAAATATTTTACCAAAATTTGCACCGAAAAACTCATACACGCTGGGGTTATTGACCTCAAACGAGGGTGGTACACAAGTGGCGGGATTCAACTTTTGACAACATATTTTTGAACCCATCCTAGCTTGAAGTAACATTTAAAATGACCGATTGGCACATGATGCACAAGGTTCCCTTACCTAAGCCACAGAGTAGGTATTCATTACCATATTTGTAAAAATTCAATTTCAATTTTCAAAGGCCAAAGATACCTATTGTCCGTCCAATATAGCTTGAGACAAATTGTGTTAGTTTTGTTAGCAAAAAGTAAACAAAATTTTGATTTTTTTCGATTTAACTACAACAATTTTGTTTTTGGCTTTCGAGAAACGAAACTGACACAATTTGGCTCAAGCTATATTGGACGGACAATATTTATATGAAAGATTTTTCAAGCTCAACAGCTCAATTAATGATAAAAATAAGTACCTAATTTTTGGCTTTGAAGCATCGTAAAAGACGATAATTTTCGATTAAGTGAAATTGTGCAAAACAACCGTGGCAGCCTAATTTTTTGTAGTATTGCCATAATTTTCAAGGTTCGATCCCTTTAGAAAAAAATTCGACACTCCCTCCCTTTCAAAAAATTGGTGAATTTTCTGGAGGCTCCAGATCGGCTCAAAATCCCTTACAGTCGATTTGTGAGGTCGAAATTAGGGTAATTATAGGTATCTGTTTCTTTAAAGCGCTTCACCTTGATGAAATAAAATTTTCGTATTTTGCAAAATTATGGGATAATTTTGACATTTTAAAAACTTAACAAAATTTTGAAAAACAAAAAAACTTGAACAATCAAGCGTCCAATTGTAACAACTCCTTAAAACTGAATACCACTGATTTTAGTCGAAATATATGAATTTCCTTACTTGAGAGACTCTATTTTCTTGAACTACCTAATAGATGGTGTATCTTCATTTTAAAAAGAAGTGCGAAATTTTTCCACCAATTTCACGCCAATCTAAACGATGCGAAGTTTACAAAAATTTAATAAATTTTAAGGATTTTCTGAAGACTTTCAATGACATTTTAGATAAATTTCGTGAAAAGGTGATGGCTTTTTAGGTCAATTTTTTAGCAGTTTTTTACATTTCAGAAATGTCACCGCCATTTCAACAAACTTTTCTCATATTTTAAGCAGATTTATAATAGTTCATTACTCAACTACGTTTTTGTAAAATTTCATTTAAAAATATTTAGAAATATAAAAAAACCTGTTGTGAATGTTGTGGAAATTTATGAATAGGTATCAACTTGCCAAAATTGTAAATTCCCTTAATGCATTAATTTCGAACTAGGCTAGTAGGTACACCATCATACGGAATTTTGATTCCACGACGCTCACAATTGAACCAAAATAGGCAGAAAGACGCCACTTGCGTGGATCGAAAGGTAATAGAAATTTTTCTCACGACTAAAAGTAAAAACTAGGTAAGTATTCATAACAACAAGTGCGACCTGTTGGAAAATTCGACGATAAGAAACCAAGAGATCATTTATAAATTTACGCAAAATACATAAAACACCCATAAAGACTTTATATCGAATCGTTTCCGTACAAGATTAGAAGATTAGCACCGTTTTTACGGATGAAAGACAAAAAATATCAATAGTTCAAACCGTATCAATTACGTTAATTTGAAACTGATTAGTGATAGAATAATCTTAACGTGAATTGTAACTGTAAGAATTGCATAGTACCTAGTACCTATCGACACATTCTGTGAATATATTTTCAGTATCTTCTCGACACGTTTAGTGAATTAATACGCGATCAATGTACCCGTTACAGATGGCTTTATCAATCCGAGGTCGGAAAATTTGACTTTTTCAGGAGTAAGCGTATATTCTGCGGATTAAAGAATGCTCTCGTTAGATTTATCCAACGAAAAAGAAGAAGTTCATCTTCAATTGGGTGAAAAGAATTATGGAGCCTGTGGTGAGTGGAAAAGTTTAATTTTTCTTAATACCGATCTATACCTGCATCTAAGAATAAAAATACGACATGGGTGCATAATATGTATAAAATAAGGTGAAACTGAAGGGAATAAATAATGATATCAGGAGCATAATCGCGATAATAATTCGTATCAATTTCAAGACGGTAAAAATCCATCGGTCTCTCTCTCGCACATCTCTTCAATTCCGTCGAGACGAGTGAATCCATAAAATCTCATCAAACACCAACAATTTATAGTGAGAAAAATATCTACCTACACGCTGAGAAAAATGAAGAAATGTTTTCAATAATAATCCTGACTAGCTATCATTATTGACACAGTACGTCGTTTTTGAAATAAAATTCTTCCATACGAATGGAACAAACGTCGTTACGTCATAATACATGTGTACTTGCGAGTAAAAATAGGAAATCAACGAGCTCAATCACTGGGCTAGGCATTCGTCTAACTGCGTCGAATACCTTCGTTGAAAGCGTCGATACCTTTTCTGAGACGATATCAATAACATCTGTACGCGTGTAATACTAGAAATCCAGAATGGAAACTTATTACCCGTACCAAAAAAAAGAAACGAGCATCCTTGCGATGATTCAAATAAGAAAACTTTTCCTGTTATAAAGTACAGCTCCGGTTTTGCTGCAACAAAATAGCTACACAGATAGAACCAAGGGTGGAATTTAAAGTTGTTCATTGCAAATAATGTACGGAAAACAGACCACGAAGTGACGAAACAGAGTAGAGTATAGATTTATCACACAGGATAGAAAGTTGATATTCAGAATTTATCTTTGGGTATTCCAAACCAAAGATGGGCATATTCGTATTGAATATAGACAGTTGAGCCTCAAACCTTGATCATTGACAAATTATAGGTGTACAAGCATTTAAAGCGTGATAAGTTTAAGGTAATTTTTCTACAGACTAATTAAATTATTTTACCCCCGACAAAATTTCCACGCACTGAAAAAACAAATAAGTAAATAAATTTTATCCAAAAAAATAATAACGGGACACCATTCACAAAATTAATAAAAAAATTTCTAAAAAAAATAGTAATATTTATCGCGAAATTTGGTAAAATGCAATAAATTTTACCAAATTTCGCGATAAATATTATTATTTTTTTAGAAAAATTTTTATCAATTTTGTGAATGGTGCCCCGTTATTATTTTTTTAGATAAAATTTATCATTTTTTAAACACTTTTTATTTATTTTTCATTTTTCATTTTTTTTCAGTGTGGAATATGCACTAGGCACGACTGAATCTTTACTGTTTGGCTCATGCGAGTCTTCAAGTACCATGCAACATTTTTTTCCAAGTCCATACTTTCTCACATTTTTTTTAACCGAAATTTTTTTCAAAATATTTTCGTACTCATAGTGTGAAATTTTACGGCTCCATTTCAGATGCCCGTCCATTCAAGGGAGAGAGGTGGGAGTGGGATCAATCGATTGTGTTTGGATTGTGATCTTTTGTGCTGACATTATTTTTCTTTGTGCTCCATTCCTTCTCTGGGCGGGGGTCAGAAATGGTACCCCGCTCATTAGAAATTTAGGGGAGAGGTGAGGTCAATCGATTGTTGCTAGGTGTGCTCTTTTGTGCTGACATTATTTTCGTTTTAGATCTGATTAGATCTGATGGTTTAAATCTGAGAAGATCATGAAAGGGGCCAAAATGTGATATTTTTCAAAACACAATATTCAACAAACCTCTCTGGGAGCAGGCAGCATAAACGATTGGTGCTGTTACCATTTTCATCAAGTTTAATTTTCAGTTTTTTCAGACAGATTTCTGACGCCTCGTCCATAGAGGGAAGAGAGCACAAACAAAAATAATGTCAGAACAAAAGAGCACAAACCGAGCACAATTGATTGACCCCACTCTCACCCCTCAATCTCCCATGGGTGGGGCACAATTTCTGATGCCTTCCCCATAAAAGGAAGGGAGCACTAAGAAAAATAATGCCAGCACAAAAGAGCACAAACCGAGCACAATCGATTGGCCCTACTCCCACTCATTAATCTTGAATGGTCAAGGCACCATTTCTGAGCCCCGCTCTAACCTATATATTTATTTTTAGGTGAAGGGGGAAAGCAAAAACAGAAATAATGGAGAGCACAAATGGAGCACAATCGATTAAGACCACTCTCACCCTCCTCCCTTGTGCGGGCGAGACGTCTGAAATGGAGCCAAATTTTATCTGAAATTTTTTTTAAATTCTTGAAGATTTTTCTCAAAAATGTTTCAAATTTCAACATCATTATAAAAATGTTTCTCAAATTTTTTTCAATTTTAGTATTTTGTTTTTTTATTTCAACATATTTCCCAACTAAAATTTTTAGAGTAAAAAATTTTAAAAAAAAATTGGATTGGGAAAAAATTTTTAAAAACTCAAAATGAAAATAATTCAAGAGCATTCAACGTTTTTAAAAGTTTTAAAATCAAAGAATGAATTTTTGAGTTGACGGTTGAGAACAGAATGCCAGTAAATGTAAACATTTTCGAGTTGAAAAAAATTTTGCAACTGAAAAAAATTGAAGGAATTTTAGAGCTGGCAACATTTTTATTGAAGTTGAAATATTCAAATTTTGAGAACAAATATTGTAGTGTTGAAAAATATATGTATTGAGGAAAACTTTTGGAGTTGAAAAATATGTATCGTGGGAGAAAATACCGGAATTGGAAAAACTTTACATTCAAGAAAAAAAAATTGAAGAAGAAATTTCAGAGTTGAGGAAAAAATTCATTGGAGTTGAAAAAATGTTGAAAATACATACTTAGGTAGGTACCTAATATGGACTATGGAAAATATCCATCTGCACGGTAACTGAAGACTCGCACGAGTCAAATAAGAAAGATTCAGTCGTTCGCGTACCATTTTTCATTTTTATGTCTGATGCAAATTCCGTGTAAGTAAATGCAGTCGTGAGTAATTATTTTTGTAAGATTCCTTACTCTTATTATTCGACCCTTGAAGATTCATTCTCCTTTCAGACTCCCTTCGGGGCATCACGTTCGTAATCACACTGCGCGACCACGACTCAAATCTCGCCTCACAACAAATACTTACCAATTAATTCGGTCGTCTCGGATTCTCGATTCGTAATTCGATTAATTTTTATTTTTAATCCTTTTTCTGGTATATAACCGCTAGTTCATCTTTCGAAAAAAATATACTGCCTACCTAGTGCTTGTCACCGCCATTACAATACGCTGGCGAAACAATATCGTCTACTACCTAAATTTTAATGCATATTCGCGAATTCGAGTTTTCACCAAACTTTTACTTCGAGTAATTCGAGATCCGAATTCGATACTCGAGTGAGCGACGAGAGAAAGATGAAAGCGAAAATACGAGTACGATGTTCTCGTCGCTTCCGATCGCAATCCAAAGCTTTTAAATTTAATTCGACCCTGTAAGATGGATTTTTGACAGCGCGAGTTTGGGAGCGATAGTCTAGTATTTTATATCGACGTAGGCACATGCTTCATAAGTTCATGATACGTAGGTAGCTACAGCTACAGGCATATTTATGCAATGTATAGGTGATATTCATGCACACACTATAAGAAATCAGGAAGTGTTTTTCGCGCTCTTATCTTGTTGCCACATTCACACTTTGCCCAAACTTCGTTTTCCCTCTACGACCACGTTTTTTTTCAAGTTTTTTTTCCTCGCCAATTTTATCGTGAAAATTGTTTATAATTCGAATTTAAGAAAATGTCACAAACATTTATAACATTATACGAGTATTTAAAATAACGTATACTCTTTCGTTACCCTACAACTTTTCCCTTCCCTTTGCCCAACCTCTCGAAATTGCTAATGTAGGTAAGTACGTGCTCTAAAATGAGACGAATATATACTTAGACGCTTTTCTTATATTACATACGTCTCGATAGTTCTCAATAATCTCTTGTTTTCAACGTGTCGGGTATCAAAGTTACGAATTGAGAATACTTTATTTATATGTATTGTGGTGAAATAAGTTTCCATAAAAGCAACACTAAATGTTCAAAACTCAATTTCCCAAACTAATGTAATTTCTACCAACAAGGTAGAACATACCATTTGAACAAGATGGTAATTCGAAAATAGGTACCTATCTTGAAATTTCTACAAGAAAATTGTTATCGTTTTCGCGACATTTTGTAATAATTATAAATTATTATCACTTACCCAGGGCACTGTCTCCAGGTATCAACGTCATTATCCATCGTCACCTAAAATTTAAAAAAATGAACGTTAACATTTTAAATAAAAATATCGCATATATAAGTGTAGGTGCCTATATCTACTCACATTATAATATTTGCAATATTGCTCAAAAATATTGGGACAAAAATTTAATTTTGAATAGGTAAGTAATTTTAATGATAAAAATTAATTTTCAAATGGCTGCTATTTTTATTTTTGCGAATTTTTGAAATGTTTAATTGTCATTTTGAAGCTGAGACTCTTTCTCAAACTTGCCAGTTTTTAGTAAATTTTCAAATATCACCTTTCAAAAAAAAATGAATAGCGTCTGATACTGAAAAATATTTCTTTCAAAAGGGATCGATATCAATTATTGATACCTAGTAAAATTTTGAGCCAAGATAAAAAGAATATGGAAAGTACTCAACCATTTTGAATCAGTGAAAAGTCACTGATAAACAGCCAGAATTGCAGCGCAGGGAAAATCAGCGACATTTTTTGATTTTCAGCGGATTTTTGCTGATTTTTCTGCAAATTTCAGAGATTTTACTGAGTTTCCAGTGAATTTTCACTGATTTTCCATTAATTTTTTTCACTGGTTGCTTTCAACTTACTGCTTTCCAATGATTTTCAATAATTTTTACTGATTTTATAAAGGAAGGTGGGGCAGGATGCACCAGGGGGCAAGATGCAAATTGGTTTATTGTCGTCAGTGATGTGATTGAAAAATTTTTTCTGAACAATTGATGGATGGGTATCCATTCGACACAAGACAGAAAACAATTACAGACCTGATGGATTGGTTGTCTACGGCCCGAATTTTAGATCATACCTTAAAAGTTAAGGCAACTTTAATAGTTTTAAGGAACCGTTTCGTGCTTTCTAATTGGTTGAAAATGCGATAAGGAACCTTTAAGGCTTCCTTAACTTTTAAGGTATGATTTAAAATTCGGGCCTATGAGTTATTATCAATATGTAAAGTGATTTTACGTAATTTTCGAAAAATTCTTGAAATTTGATTTTTGTGAAATATCATGTTTTCAAGTATTGAAAAAAAATTCAGCTAATTTATTTTTTAATCTAGGTACATCCAATATTATATATCGAATGATGTATTTGGTTGGCATTTCCTCCCTATGTTTTCTTCCCAGTACATTGCGTTGAAGAAAAATAGTGCCAGTGGGGCAAGATGCAATTTGAAAATGGGGCAGGATGCAAACATTGTTTTTAAATACGAATTTTTCGAAAAAGTCACGTAATATTCTGATATTATAGACTAGAATGCATTATTTTTTCGTCAAGTGATGGGACCAATTTTCTTTCCCAATCAATAGAAGTATGTTTTGAATTTGAAGACATTGGAATATCACAATTAGTAACTGGCTGCACTGACGAACAAAATTTTCAAAGAAAATTTTCAAATTTTTTATTTCTAATGATTGAAAACAAAATTATTGTGAATTTTTCAAACGGTAAAAAAATTAATTCGAGGTGATTGAAGAAAAAAATACATAATATTTTCAGGTGAAAAAATAATCAATTCAAAGTTGATATATAAATTCCGTATTTTGGAATTTTATGATTTGTTGTTGGCTGCACTGGTGTATAAAATTTTCAATTTTTTTTCAAAATATTTTTTGTTCACTTACTCGATGAAAAAAAAAATCATTCCAGCTTAGTGAAAATTTCATATTATTGAAATATTGCAATCTGCAACTTTTCAACCCCCTGGTAGCAGTCTGAGTTTTGATCGGAGAAGGATGGCGATAGTTTAGGGAGATGTATAAATTCAAATCGCATCTTTTAAGTGCTACGAAGGCTTTTCACACAATTTTGATTGGCTAAAAAAACAGTGTTTTTTTCAAAAGGAGGTGCACTTTGAGCACCTCCTGCTCCCGTCCCCTTGCCCCTCGGGGGCTTAAAATTTTTTTGTGAAGTCTCCCACTCAAAGTAAACCACCCCACCAAATTTGGTCAAAATCCAAGATATGTTTTTTTTTCGATCCACCCTAATATTCATCATCTTTACTCTGTCCTTTTTGAAATTTTTGACGCATTTTCGTGACTGAAAACTCTTCTTTCACGTTTTTGGTTTTTTAATAAAATTTTTCCTAAAAAAAAAAAAGGAATAAGTATACCTAGTAGAAATAAAATTAGTATAATAACTACATAATACCTCAATGAGATATTTGTGTTCAAATTAATGAATATCTAAATGCGAAATTGTAAACCTACCGAACATATATCATTTTTATCTGTAGGTTCAAAAATATTTGAAAAAATTAAGTATAAAAGGGAGGTTTCTTAAATTTCTCCCAAAATTTGATTATTTTGCAGAAAAATAATATCTGTTTCTTCCGACAATAGGCGATTTTTTTACAGAAAGTTACAGTTTTCGCTGACCAAAAGATTCAATTTTGATTTATGCTATACCAAACATTTAACGCCGAGTTAATTTTTGAGCTGGGCTAATTGATCTTGTATGTAGTTCAAACCCATTTATAGGAAAAAAATAATAATAGGCAATCGAATTATTTTTCAAATTAGTACGAGTTCATCGATAGCAATTGAAAGACAAATGAACTTTGAGAATATCGAAGAGTGTATTAAGGCTTAACTTGATTTTTGATGCTGCACTAGAAAATCCTTTAAAATTCTCAAAATCGCACTGTAGTGGGAAACAGTGAGATGATAAAGACTGATAAAGGGAGTGTATGATTGGTGAGCCAGGAAAGTTGAACTACAGCCTCCCAAAAGTCATGCATCTGCGATCTCTCGCATATTTTATTCTACACATAATTTTCAAAATTCAATTCCAATTTTTTAAAGATTATCCTACGTGCCCAAGAAAATAAAAATCTCTGCCACTATAACGATGCGAATATTATACGCAACGAACAATCGAAAACTTTAACAAATAGGCGCCTATCTCTTTTCATGAAGAAATTGTAGTTTTAAGAATTATCATTACTTATGTAGGTAGGTAGGTACATTCTTTGGATTATGTACCTATCCGAAGTTTGATATAGCTACGTGGTTGTGTCACGGGAATCGCGAGATTCATTTTTCGCATATTTCGATAATAAGCACATATGCAATAAATATAAATCATTGAAGAGTAATCAACGCAGCAATTAAAACGAAAGCACGTTGATAACAACGATAATAACCAGATTAGGCAAACTTTTACGTACTTCACGTACGAATAGGTAGTTGAATTTGAACACATACACACGTAGATACGTATAGGTGCACTATCTTATCTTACAGTTGTAGTTGTCGGGCTAAGGACGAGGAACGGGTGCGGGCGCGAGCGACCCGCGGCGAAATTTTCTGACTTCGGGCTGCAAATCATTTTCCGGGATGTACGCGTGCCCACAATAATTCATCTACAAGGTTTTCGCGTTAAGATTACAACGGACTTGAAAGTTTTTAATACGTCCCCGCCTGGTGATTAAGTTGCAAATTTTTCTCCATCGCGGTTAATTCCTTCGTAGGTATTTGCGACGACGACGGTCTTATTTCGTTCGTAGGGCACCTACTTGGGTACACCCCGCGCGATCTCGTCTCGTGGTCCGTTTCGAAAAACACCTCTCCACATTTCTCAGCCTCCATTATGGTTTTAAATGAATCGCGTTATTGTGGGCGTATTGTATTAGCACGTCGAGTTTGTTATTTGCTTATTTTTAGAATGACGTAAAAATCAGCCTACTATACGGGGTTCGTTGGCACAACTTTTTCTCCTCGGAGAAAAATATAACCGAGGCTGACCCTTGGCTGACCGAAAACAGAAACACATACGCTGCCGTGTACCGTAATTTAAACACCCCACCGTCAATTTAGTACATTCGCCAAATGTATGATTTTCTTATCGAAGCATATGATAAGACTGATTTTGAAAATGAAAGGGTAAAAATTCGATAAGTATTATTATTATTTACAACCCGTAGGTACACTTTGATGAATAAGTCTAAGCAGACTAATCTCTTCAACGCTATCAAATATTATTAGGTACCTTACCTATCATAAAAATGTACAAAAATATACGTTTCATTATCGAAAGAAGTACCTATTTTCGCTTCGATTATCGAATAAAATAATTTCACACCTTTAATTGGCCCGTATTAATTTTTAAATGTTATAGAGCATATTGAACTAAACTTGAAATTATTTTTCAAACTTGATAATTTTCGTTAGTTACGGTACGTTACGAAAGAATGATAAGTAAGTACATTTATCTATGCAGCAATTAAAAAATTAATCGCACAGGTCGACATTTTCAAGCTTTTGAAATGCTGTTTGAAGTTTGATGGGTGATTTTGATGGGTAGTATTTTTACACTGATTACGAGAAAAATGTGAAAAAATTCCATCACCCAAGGATTTTTCACATTTTCATTTTTTGTAGAACATTTTTTTTACATTTTTTGATAACGTTTGACACTTGAAGTCAATTTTCTGAACAAAGGAAGGGTTCAACGAAAAAAATAAATGGAACGTAAATTGTAGAGCGTAAAATTTCCTTCCTGTAGAGTCCAATTAGTTTTTTCTCAAGTGGCTTAGCTTTCGAAATATTTCAATTGAAAGTTGAACTTTAAAAAAAAATCGAAAATACCTATCTCAAAAACTAAGCCTCCTCAGAAAAAACTAATTAGACTCTACAGCAAAGAAATTTTACGCTCTACAATTTATGTTCCATTCATTTTTTTAGGCATGATTTTCACAAAAAATCGATTTTTTGTAATGAACCACATTTTCAACATTTCTCATTCGTAACAATGGAAGTATCGAAGTGAGGCCATTTAACAATTTTTTCCTGCGAAATGAATTCTGATTTGGTGATTCCGAGTTTTCGACATACTTTTTAGTGCTGAGTTCGAATATGATTTCAGTTTTACTCCATCACATAAGAATTTTTTATAAATGAATTTCTTGTTGACAATTTGTTTGATATTTTTTACTATAACTTTTGATCCTTGGAATCGATTTTCTGAGCAAAGAAAGTGTTCTAAAAAAAAAATGAATACCTAGAACGTAAATTGTAGAGCATAAAATTTCCTTACTGCAAAGTCGAATACGTTTTTTCGTAGGAGGCTTAGTTTTTGAGATATTTTCAATAATAAAAAAAAAGAAGTAAATTTTAAACCTTGAACTGAGAAATCTCAAAAATTGAGCCTCCTAAGAAAAAACTAATTGAACTCTACAGAAAGGAAATTTTATGCTCTATAATTTATGCTCTATTCATTTTTTTCGTTGAGCCCTTTCTTTTCTCAAAAAATTAACCTAAAGTGTCAAAAGCTATCAAAACGTGTGAAAAAAAAGTTCAAGAAAATTCAAATTGTGAAAAATTCTCGAGTGATGGAATTTATCAACTATTTTTTTCATGATCAGCGCGAAAAGTACCTACTATAAAAATCACCCACTAACCTTCAAACAGCATTTTCTACGTTGACCTGTGTTATTTTATAGGTAGTACCTACTACTTACTATAAACCCACAAATATTTTTAACCGCATATTTAGTTCACTCATACTTAGGTAGGTAGATATTTTATAACTTTAAACCAAAAAATTAGAAACCATGAGCTGGCTACCTAACATAATCTTATTCATTCATAGATAAGAAAAAATCGAGTAAACTTGAACTTGACCCATTGATGAAAGTAAACGGTAAACACTTCGCGGTCGCGTAATCAATACCAACTTCTGATGAATTTTGTGGAATGAAAAAATAAGGATACCTAGTCAGACACTTTCCTCAATTTCGCAGAAAATCATTTTTATTACGCCTATTAAATTCGAAAAAATGTAGGTACTTCTAGATTAGCTCGCACACAATACTCGAAACACGAGCCAAAGCTCAGATATGACCATTGCGTGCATTCAATATAATAATTTGGTATTTTTGCATGATTCCTTTCTGGCTAAAATTAGGCTAGGTACGAGTTGGGATTTCCCATATGAAAAATATCATCCTAATCGATCAGCGGAAATCGCCACGACAGTTACGAACAGCTTGATAATTTTCCACTTTTTTATGGCACCAACATAAATATAGATATCTAATAAATCAACCACCTTCCTACTAGGAAATAACCGTCATCAACTCATAATGAAGTAGGTACGTACAAATGTACCATACTGTTTTGGAAAGTAGGTATCAATCATTTTGTTTTAAAATTTTGGTAGGTACACTAACTTTCTTTATTTGGATTCATGTACTTCTACTTAAATCAACTTGTGAATATATTTTCACAGTTTCTCCAGCGTTTTTAAATTCATACCAGTTCTCAATACGAAATGACTTTTATTCAAAAATTTGTTCGATATTTCATTATTCATTCAAACATTAATTTAGCCGGAGCTCCGATGATCGTATATTCTTCAGAAACAATTTCTCGTTGACAATTGGGATAGGAGGGAGGGAGGGAGGGAGGGAGGAAGGAAGAGGGAAGGACTGATTTTGAAAATAGATAGGGAGTTGGATACCTAACAGTAGAAATTAATGAAAAAATAACTATAAAGCTTTTAAAATTAGGTTTAGTTACTTTTTTTTGTTTACCCTCCTCGAATTAAACAAACACCTTCAGTACCATTTTTATATCCTCTAGTTTTTTCTGAAATCAGTGATGATCACAATTTTGCTTTGGTTTCGATGATTCAAGTCAATTTTTGAAAAAAAAAAATAGGTATCATTATTATTCAATTTTAAAAATGGAACACACCTTCAACGAATCATTGGAATTTTCCATTTTTCCATTTTTCCATTTTTTTGCTTTTTTGAAAATCTGTTACAATGAGAATGAAATTGAAAAAATAATTCATCGTCTTAATAAACTACTTCATCAACATCGAAAAAAGTAACAAAGAAAAAACAAATTTAATCAGCATTGCAGAAAGAAATTTAAAAGGAAAAAAAAACGACGTTACACACTTTTTAAAAACTTCATCATTATAAAACTCTAATATATCTACTGAAAAATTGCAAACTTCCAACAAACAATTCGGATCGTTCTAGGAAAATTGATGAAATTTATTCATGAAATTATAACTTGGCTATAATATTTTTAAAGACGAAGAAAAGGACAAGAAAAAATGAGGTTTCAAAAAGTATCCAAAACCCATGAATACGAAAAACATCCCTTAAAAGAGCCCGGTTTACTGTTTTATCAAGGATGACGAAATTCAAGAAAAAAAATTTCAGATGAAATTGAAGCCACTCCTGGTAAACTGGGAGGATCTCGCACATTTGAACTTATTCATTCTCTTTGAACAAAACAACTTCAGGCATACGTTTGTCAGTATAAGTTAAAGTTGTTTTCAAAACCATCAAATGACGTACAAGTAGCAAATTCTTTCATTCAAAATTTAATTTTACATGAATTATATTATGACAGGGATAAGTATTCGTTTTTGAATACAACGAGAACGAAACATAATTTTCCATCTCCCAAGGAAATGAATGATGTTTTTCTAACTGGGAATTTTTTTGAATAAGGGAGTAGGTACTCATTTATTTTAAAAAAGGATAAACATTTTCTCACTGTTTGCATTAATTGATTGATATCATCAAATATTTTCAATTTTTTCATTCACTCAATTGGCTTTATCATTAAAAATTCCTAAATATAAAATTCATTTACGATTTCAAAACATTTTATACTACATATGTATTACAAAAATACTGGCATCGTGAAAGAGGGAAGAGGAGACTACTTGTCCTTCTCTAATATGCAATGGCAAAATGATTATTTATTTATTTATTTGTGTTGGAAAAGTGTAGCATGAATCGGAAATTTTTCAAAGGGTACTTATTCTACATGCATGATTTTTTCTGGAAAATTTTCCTTTTGAGGTGAAAAAAATAAAAATTGTAAGTACATTCAAGTTAAAAAATGAAAAATTCCATTTCAATCGAAAATTTTAATTTTTTACGCTCTCTCCCTTCCAATAAGCCAACTGTCTTCGTTCCTGGAACGAAGATGAATCTATCATCTACTAGGAAGATATACCAAATTTCGTTAAATGATTTATAAAATTTTCTTGAACAATGAAGATTTTTAGCTGCAATTTGATAAAATAAAAAAAAATGACAAAAAAACGTGAAAAACAGTCAGACAATTTCATAAAATTTTTTCCTTAAATCGTGCATAATCTGAGAATATTGCTGATAATAATCAATGAAATGAAAAGTACAAGTACTGAGAAGTACAAAATGTTAAATAATGAAGAGTTCAAGTAGATATGAATTTAGAAAGACCTCAGGGTTTGATTAGAATCATAATTTCAGACAAGACTAATTGCCCATTAAATACGTCTATTATTTAAGTACCTAATAATCTTAATGGAAAATTTCACATTTTCTGCCAATAAATTGAGAAAATTAACGAGGTAATTTTTATGTGAACTTTTTCATATTTTTACGTTCTCCACACTTTGAATAAGTTGGAATGAATGAAAGGTACTTGTGTACCGACATGATGAAAGAATTGTCTACTTAGGAAGAAAACTATAAAAAATATAATTAATTAATTGTTGATTACCTTCGCGCTTCAAGAATACATTTTTTTAAAGCGCAATTTGTATTTGTAAATCATTAAAATCTAAGAAGAAATAAATCATAATTTGGCAACTTTGATCCAATATTTTAATTTTCAATACATAATATCTATCTGGACAAAAAAAAATGTACATATCAACGTTAGCTTTTTTCTATAAATTTATTTTGAAAAAAAAAACCTTAAAATTTACTCCAATATGTAACTAGTCTTGTGAAAGCTCGCAAATCTAGAAAAATTAGATGTTGACGTTTAATTTGAAAAAATTGTCCTTTTTTACACACAATTTTTTAATTTTGATCCCAAATGTATTTTTAATAAATCAATAGTAAGCAAAATTTGCCACGAAACAAATAAAAATACATATTAAGAGAAATATCTACGACCTATTGATTTGCGCATGAACAAGAACAACGTTATTCGTCTGTTCTAGGTTTTCCAATTTTCACTCATTTCCCACGCATTTCCCCCTTTTTTTCTTATTTTCTAATTCTTAAGCATCGGTTCTATCCGGTAAAATTTTCACATCGATGGTGTACAAAACGCGGTTCATTCGAATCTTTAAGACAGCAAGGGTAGAATACTGGAGGCAATTATTTTAATAATATAAAACATCAATCTTAATTACATATTAATCTGATAAAATTACATTTTATTTGTTTTTATTTTTCACGACGCAGATAATATTAAAAATGTACTCATTAGGGATTGACAAATCCGACTGCAGATGACCATATAGACGAGAAAAATAAGTAGATACAAATGATGAAAAAAATTTACGCATTTCAACAATGCCAAAGTTCATTGATACATAGACATTTTTCATTTCATATATTAAGAAATTGCGATTAAGTACACCGAGACAAACTCAATTTAACGCAAAATCGATGGATTCGGTAAAAGTAATCCAATTTTTCAAAAAGAACCTCGTCGCAAAAAACTCGAAACGATATAACAAAGGTTGGCGACAATTTCCCACAAAATTCATCCCTCAAGATATGAAACTGCCGAGAAAGCGATTTTACACATTTCGCATGACGAAACTCCATCCAAGCGCGGGTATACGTAGCTTGATAAAAGTAAAATTGAAATACTTTCTCGAGATATACGCGATATTAAAAATCTAAAACCGTTATAAAAGATTCGTATACCAGTGAAAAAAGGATTATCGGATACCTACGTAAATATACGATTAGGTACCTACATAGTACAAACAGTCAAAAATTATTAAGCATAAGCTTTTCATCAGCAACGACGACGATGTCAACTTAAATTCTTTCAAAAGAAGTAATTTAATTGCTCGTAAAAACGACGAGACGCACGACGTTTGAAGATTTTTAATTTCGTATTTCTTTTACACGAAATTCAATTAAAATGCACTTAATTACCCAACTTTTTCATTCACGAGTAATAGCAGAAAAACTTTTTCTCATTTGTTCGAGTCTTTGTACATCTCCATTTATTCAACAATTCAATCAAATGCTTTTTACCATTTTGCCAAATTTTAGATGGAATTCTAGATATTTCCCTTTTTGGGTGGGGGTGAAGCTCGAATTTTGATCAATTCAAAAATCCTAATTAAGTACTAGATAAACTACATCGTTTGTTTAATTGAAGCTAGTTCAAGATATCCATTTTATTAGGAATTTGATACTCCCTTCATTAGTCCTTAAGTAAAAATTCATTTAAAAATCTAAAAAATACAGTAAGTACCTTTTACCTTTTTCACAGTTTTTAAGATGATCCTTGAATAATCTACATTTTTGGACAACATTCACAAAAAATCTAAAAGTGGTCCATCATTTTTTGAGTAAAGTTTTTATGCTCGAAATTGACCTTGAATGAGGTATTCAACATAATGATTCTTCATTAATTTGATGAGAGCCTGGTTCGAATATTCTCATTTTTTGATTGGTTCTTCGGGACATCGTTCGCAATTTTGGTGAAAGTATGCGAATGAAATCGTCACTCTCATTAATTGAAGGCGTATAACCTAAAAATTGATCCGGCTGACTTACATGTACGAATTTTTAGTACTAGGAATGTGAAAAATCAATATCTCTTCAATATTGCGTAAATTTCGAATACATATATTTGATGGAGAGATATGTTGATTATAATCACTATTTTTATGCTAAATCAGTGTCTAGAATTTGAATTTTGAACGATAATTTCATATAATCAATGAAAAACCATTTTAATTTTCTTAAAAATTAGTAATTAAAACCTTTTTATTTACCGGAATTATTGGGTTTTACCCACAATTTATAACATGGGAAAGTTTAAGAACGAAAGAACTAAGTCGGCGATAATATTAAAAATAATCGATAAAACATAAAAATAATAAAGATAAGTTATTCATCCGTAATATATTTAAACAAAAATTGATTTGTCGAATTTTAGAAGAGCGGACGATATGGATAATTTGTCGAATTTGAAATCGAATTCATCTCTTCAATATTAACGTTAATAACTTTAAAACGAACTACTAATACTAATTTACTTGCACAATTTTGAAAAATTTCAACCCTTCCATTCAATGGCTTGAAAATTATAAATCAAAAACTAATTTTGATTGCCGAAAAATCAGTAAGTCTGAGTAAATTTTTGGAATTTATTTGAAACGTTGTCAACTCAAAATTTTACATAAATAATATCGAATGAAAAACCATTATGAATTTTCATTAACGTGAAAAGTAAATTAAAACGCAATCAATTATTTAGTTTATGGAAGTTATTCTCGTGCGTTTCTACCCACAAGTTTTTCATAACATAGAAGATATAATCGTTTAAAATTGAATCGAATAGAACTTCAACCGTCGGTCGATGTATTAATATTAACAAGGTGAACTGCGGAATCGCGAGGAAAGTTTTTTCCATATCGAGTAAATAATAAAAAAGATAAGGCTTTTCATCCGTAAGTATAGTTTTAAAACAGAATTCTAATAATCATTTTGTGGATGTTTCGAAAATTGAGCCGCTTATTCATGTAGCCGAACCACCATTCAAATTTTATTAATGCGACCCCATTATCACGAATTCCAAAGGGAATAATAAGTTTAAAATTTCCGAATTAAAAACTGAATTTTGACTCTTGTACTCATAACTAAAAATTCATTCGAAATCCCATTTACATTTTTAATAGTAGGCTATAGATCACAGGACCATATCTCGATGGTTGTTTCAAGCACAGCTAATGGAAATTTTAAGTAATGCCGGTAAACAATGGAAAATATATGCCTTCGATACGTTTACGCTTACGAAGTATAAGTTGAGCACATAAAAGACATGTTGAAAATCAAAAAGGAAACCCTCGGCGCTAGTTTCAGCTGTTTCTTTTGAGGATAGAAAAGGAGAGGGATATGAGGAAGGAGAAACAAAAGTCAAAATACTAACGGGTCTTATTAACTTTTTAGTTTTTACAAAATCCTGAGGCTTTTTCACCCCCCCCCCCCCGATTCCGAATTAATCACTCGAATGCAATTTCTCGACCGACCGAATTCCCGAGTAGAAAAACTCCAAAAAAAAAAAAATAATAAAAATAGAATTTACTTATTTTCACAAGTAAAATTTTTCCCGAAAGTCGAATGAAATTACCGTGGAAATTGAATAAAGTATTACCTCAGCTTTTGAGGTTGTGGCGTTTCAATTTCCAGGATTATTTGAGTCAAAAAAGATTTTTTCAAATTTTTTCTTTCCCAGGGGAAGGAAACGACCACAACAACTGAAGAAAGAAAAAAAAAACTGAAAATTTTTATATTGGTTGTTAGGGTGAAGTTCAAAGCTTCTGACTACGTATACCTACTATTAATTATTATGGAAATTTTGAGCCCAACTTAAAATTAGATCCTTGGGGTTGGGAAGGTGGTTTCAAAATTGAAAAATTCTCAACATTTCAACTTCAGGCGTAAAATTGAACTGTAGGGGAGGCAGGGTGGGACCAAAATAAAAAATTTTTAATTTTATCGAGTGAGGTATCGAAATCCATTTGAGCGTTAGCTCAGAATAATAGTATAGCTTTGTAAAAATACTCCGAATTAAAAAAGTAATTTTAAATTTCTTTGTTTATTCGGGAAAACAGATTCGGAAATAACTTTTTCGGGATTTTTTCTGTTTGAGAAATCGATCGTTCGAGAAACTGTATTCGGGAAAATGGGTGGGAACTTACCCACCACATTCAATTTTATTGAATTGACATCTCATTTTTCCCCTGAAATTTTCAGAAAAATGAAATTAAAAAAAAAATTATCCGAATTATTAGAAGTGGAAAAGTTGACACAGTGTTCTTGGGACTCTTTTGTACCGAAACACTAAAATATGCTCCTCGACATCATTGTTTTTCAACAAGTAAAAAGTGTTATCAAACAAGTCAAGTAGGTACTCTATCCGCTTTTAGAAAAACTGAACGCTAAACGTTGTCAGTGTTAGGTAATTAAATCACGGTTAACTCTGTCGTGCGAATAAAATTTTTCATTACACAGGTCAACGTAGAAAAAACTGTCTGAAATTTAACGAGTGATTTTAATAAGATTTTCGCGCTAATCGCGGGAAAAATAGTTGAAAAATTGGATTTTTCACAATTTTAATTTTTTATTGAAAATTTATTTTACACTTTTTGATAATTTTTGGCACTTGAGGTGGATTTTCTGAGCAAATGAAGAGTCCTGCAAAAAAAATGAATAGGGCATAAATTTCAGAGTGTAAAATTTTATTTCAGTAGAGTTTGATTAGTTTCTTCCTGTGAAGCTTAGTTTTCGAGATATTTCGGCTGCTGAAAGTTCAAATTTCAACTTTCATCTTTTATTGAAAATATCTCGAGAGCTAATAAGATTTCTAGAACAAAAACTAATTAGACTCTACAGGGAATAAATTTTACGTTCTATAATATATGTGCATTGATTTTATTCGTAGGACGTTTCGTGTGCTCAAAAAACTTACTTAAATCAATCAATCAATAAAAAAAAATTCAATTTGGAAGAAATACTGACGTGATGAAGAAAAACTGAAATCATATTCGAACTCACAAGGGAAGTGTACGAGGTGTGACACGCTAAAATGATTTTTTTTTACAGGCTTGTAGAGCATCAAAAGAAACTTCCACAGCCAACAAAATTTTAGCCTCTGAAGTTGACTGGGGAAGGGGGGATTAAGAAGTTTAAATTTCGAAAAATCGTCCAACATACCGAAAAATTTACAAAATTGTAATGTAAAAAATAGAAAACTTGAAATAACTCCGCAACTTATGACGTTAGGACGTAATTTTTTTACCACGAACTAATTTTGTCATAGGCCAGATGCAGAAGGAGTAGTCGCCTGGATCCGCGTGTAACAACTCGGGCTTATTAGGCGATTTTTCAAAATTCAAACCCCATAACTCCTCTCCCCCAAAGTCAACTTTAGGGGCTAAAATGTTGGCTGTGGAAGTCTCTTGTGATGCTGTATAAGCCTGCAAAAAAAGTTTTATTTTGGCGTGCCACATCTCGATCACTTTCCTTGTCAATAGGTACCTACT
Source organism: Pseudococcus viburni (assembly GCA_033439095.1). Classification (NCBI taxonomy): domain Eukaryota; kingdom Metazoa; phylum Arthropoda; class Insecta; order Hemiptera; family Pseudococcidae; genus Pseudococcus; species Pseudococcus viburni. The sequence continues at coordinate 666,623 of JAVBJF010000120.1, read as the reverse complement.
AAAAATTAGGTCAAATCACCAATTAAAATTGATTACGTAGGAATTACATAATAAATTACCGGCCTGTGATGATTCAATTGTTACAAATGAGAAATGTTGAAAATGTGGTTCTCTACAAAAAATCGATTTTCTGTGGAAATCAAGCCTAAAAAAATGAATAGAATATGAATTGTAGCTAAAAAATAAAATTTACTTTCTGTAATGTCCAATTAGTTTTTTTCTAGGAGACGTAGTTTTTGAGGTACCTATTTTAAATAAAAGGTAAAAGTTGAATTTTGAACTTTAAGCTGAAATATCTCGAAAACTTCCTTTCCTAGGAATAAATTAATTGGACTCCACAGAAAGGAAATTTCACGCTCTACAATTTATCCTCCATTCAATTTTTTTGTATGACCCTTCCTTTGCCTAGAAAATCTACTTCAAGTGTCAAAAGTTATCAAAAAGTGTAAAAAAAATTTTCAACAAAAAATTGAAATTATGAAAATTTCTGACATGATTGAGGAAAATTGAAATCATATTCAAACTGATCACTAAAAAGTACCTAAATCAGAATCAGCTATCAGGATTGATTAGGCAGAAAAAAGTTGAAAAAATGCAGACTTGTATCATTTTAGAACACCCTATAACGTATTAGTATGCGAAAAGCGAATATTTTAAACAAACTTGCTACGCATATATATGCACGAGTAATATGGTATATTCAAGTGGTAAACAATGGCAAACGAATATCGCGCAACAATGGTAGGTAGTCGGTAAGGTATGGTAAAAGACGTACATGGTTAATAACTTTTTAAAACGAAATAATCTGACGCGCCATCCAGCCGATATAAAATCCAATATAAAGAGCTTTTGAAAAAAAATAGGTAGCGGATACAGCTAGGTACTTGTACGATATAAAATTGAGCAAAAGATAAAGCACGGTGAAGGGAGGAGGCTGTAAAAGGCAAAACGTGAGATTGCGATTATAGCAGCCCGCCATGCCAGTTTGATCTGTTTGAAACGTTTTCAGCTCGTTTAATGCGAAAATAAACGAATAATGTTTCAAATGATGATCAAATCGTACTCGCAGTCGCAGTGACTTTACCATTATGTCGGCACCTTCAGCTTTTTGTATCGGCACGTGTTTCGTTTTCTTTTGACGCGCTGTGCCTGCGGTCGACTGGTGTAATTTTGTACTTAAGCGCGTGTATCTCACTTGTCAGAGAAGAAAATTCGCGAACTCACAAGCGTCGCGTCGTTTAAAATTAATAAGAATTTGAGACAGTGCGTATACCTACAAACAGATATTCTAGGCGAAGGCATTTTTATTTTTTTATAAATTATTAATTCAAAATATGTATAGAATTCCGAGAACGTTAGGTGGCTTGAAGGAAAAAGAAGTGAAAATGGTGGATTTTTTCTGGAACGATCGTATATGAGATTTGATGTCGTCATCATTTTCATTGCCTTCAATTCGATTTCAATGTTAATTTCGTACATCTATAATAAGTGACCAAATACCTACACTGAGAAAAATGGAGAATGAAAAATGAATAGAAAGTGTTGCAAAAAATTATAAATTTTATTCAAAAAAAATAAATTTTATTCAAAAAAAATAAATTTTATCCAAAAAAATAAATTTTATCCAAAAAAAATAAATTTTATCCAAAAATAATAAATTTTATCAAAAAAAAATAAAGTTTATCCAAAAAAAATAATAACGGGGCACCATTCGCAAAATTAGCAATTAAAAAATAATAAAATTTATCACGAAATTTGGTAAAGTTTATTGCATAGAAAATAAAGTTTGTCAATTTTGCGATAAATATTATTTTTTTGCGATAAATATTATTATTTTTTGAATAAATTTTACTAGTTTTGTGAATGGTGCCTTTTTATTATTACGTTTAATAAAATTTATTTTTTATTTTTTTTGAGTGTATTTACGAGGTTTATTAAGCAGCTTGAAAAAACATAAAACCAGAAAAAATTGATATAAAAATCGTTAAAATCATTTGAAAATAAATGTTTGAAAATATCAGGCGTGTAGTGATCGTGTAAGCCATGGAAGTCTCGATTCCGTTCGAAATAAAAAAAAATCGTATTTTTCATACAATTTTGTGGCTGAAAATTTATGATTTTTTTCGATAAGAAAAAAAAACTAAAACGTTTTGAAAAAATTTTAATTTAACGAAAAATTAATTTTTTTAGAACAAAAAATGTTGAAACATTATTGTTCTAATTTTACTAACCATTGCATAAAAACAGCGAAGAACTGTTGAATTTACTTGAAAAGATGTTCAAAGGTTCAAACTGTCATCTTGAGTAATTTTGAAATTGCGACATAATTACTAAAAATTGGTTGAAATATTTTTTAAAAAACATTTTTCTCCTTAGGTAGTTTTTAGCAATAATTATAAAAAAATTTGATTAATTTTCCAACTCGCTTGGTGAAAATTTACAAATTTTCGATAAAATTTCATCAACTTTCACGTTTTTTTACAGAATTGCCAATTGCTCATCTCGAACTACTTTAAATCGTAAAATTACACGTAAGCCTCGGAATTTTCGGCTCGTCCTATTACAGCAAAGTGAAACAAGACGGGAATTCGCGAGGAAAAAAAACTATAAGTCTAAAAAAAACATTTGACATTTTGCTGAGATATGCAATTTTACTCTCTCATTCTGAATATGTGAAAATTCACTGATGAACAGTTAGAATCACAGAAATGGAAAATTCAGTGAAATAACCCAGTTTTCAGCGAATTTTCTTTCATTTTTCATTATTTCCTTCCAATGAAAATTTTTTACCAGTTTTTTCTAGTGTTAGAATTTCAACCGTGCTTCAGTGATTTTCATTATGATTTTTACGGGTTCATAAATAAGAAAATTGAAAATTTTGGCAAAAAAAGGCAATTAAATGATGAAGATGAAATCAAACATTTCAGTTGTCAAAAAAAGTAATTTGTGATTATTGATGATTTTTGGGACAAATTTTGCAACTGTCTCGCAACCAAAATTTGAAATCGTGCTGACTAGTGCGATTTGAAAGAGAGCTAAGACACCTTGCTTAAATAATTGAATAATTTTTCCAGTAATTTGAATAGTTTTCATCACTTTAAAAAAAAAAAAATTGCAGCTTGAGTAGTCTTCAACATATCTAACGAGGTTATGTTAGGTATATTTAGTATTGTGAGCAGGAGAAGTAGAAAATTTTCGTAACACTAAAATTGTAACATGAAAAATCCAAAAATAAATTCTTACAAGTTTTCTAAAGTTTGGCGAAATGTCGACAAGTTACGGAAATGTTGAATTTTCGTTATTATTACTTTCTCAATTTTGCAATGCATATTTACTTCCAAGGGAATTAAAATTTTAGGCTAAAACAAAAATAGATCGAAATATAATTAAAAAGTATTCCTATTTGAAATTTCGTGTGTCAAAATTCAATTTTCGAATTTTGGCCAATTTTTGTGATCAAATCAAGTTGGAAAGCTGAAATTTGATACCTACCTACTTTATTTTTGACCTCCCTAATCGATTGAAAATTGTTTCAAGATGACCTGAAGCCTCCAGAGAATTTTTCAATTTTCTCGAAAAATTTTCACTCGAGGAAAAAATCAATGCGAACCTACAGTAATAGATTTTCAAACACTGTCTAATTTACTGTCATGCCAAGGGTAATTTTCATTTCTCAAAAATTCGCCATAATTCGGAAAATGAGCCAACTTGGGCGTTTGAAGTTTTGGATAAGGGTACCTACGTATTTTCGGATTTACTTTCGATAAATGTTTGTTGGCCTAGAATTTTACTGCTATTTCTGATACCATATCTTCATTTCTTGTTACCAATTTTGAAAATTAAAAATATTAAAAAGATTAAATATCCGCGTATTTCTACGAATTTTCCGCTAAATTTAATATCGTTTAAAGCTTGTGATTCAAATTTTCATCAACTTTTCACGGAACTTCATAGGTATTTTATTCGATCTGCTACAGACCTTCCCCGAAATCCTACATTCAAAAAGTGACAATTATTACACGCGTAACTCCGAGACAAATAATTCTATTAACATTGGAGATATTTCGCTGGTGTTTTCATTCTTTTAAGCAAATTAGAAAAAAAAATTCAAGCGTGAATAGCCGAAAACCGAATACGAAAAGGAGAGCGGCGCGGTGTTATTGACACCGTCAATAGAGATGTAGGTCATCGTCTGTTAAGGCTGACTTCGTCCTGAGAGTACGCCACACAACAAGAATCTGCGCATTTGCTGAATTCCATTTTTCACGTACGATAATACGACGCCACGCACGGTACCTATACGAGTATGCAATATGCACACATACAGAAAAACGCAGACGACCATTATTGACTCTTTGTTGGCTGCTCACTTCCTGAGGCCAGTTCTCGACATTTTTCTGTATAGTTACGCTACCTTTTTTGCATATTTTGCGCGGGTACCTCAGTTGGCATAATATCTTACGTGGCACGACGCAGAGCTCATTTTCCGCGAATAATATTTACTTGAAATATAAATGGACACGATAGGTTAGATCCTGGGTACTGGGTAGATAGTGCTAACCTCATACCTAAGTATCTATCTAGTATATTTCGTAGGTACTTCAATTAGCACGGAAAAACAACAATGCTCCCTTCACTGTTAATGTTGTGGCATAATTCAAATTTCAAATACGTATGTAGTATTCGTAATGTTTATTTACCAGCTAAAGGCTGCATTCGCCCAGCAGGTAAGGTACCTATTTCCAAATGTGAGCAAGTATTTCGTTTTTCGCCAAAATTATACGCGTGGACACGGACGTGGGATCTATTTAGGTGTTCAGAAAACATGGCCAGTGTCGATGTCGGCCGTATACGTAATCGTAAATATCCGTAGACGTAGCTATCGTGCATACGGTAGGTATCATAATTTTACAGCAGAATTAACTACGCTCGATGCTACGTAAAAACCTACTGAATTATTTATTACTCTATTCGCGTTAATGCTAAGCGAAAAGCTCGTGTATTAATTAGCATCTCCGCGTGTTCCATCTGATTGACGGCTCATGGGCTCAAATTTGAATCCATCGCGGTATATCAAAAACATTCTGATTTACAAATAAACAAACTTTAATTACTTGTAGTCAGGGGCGCACTCAGGGGAGGGGATCGGGGGGCTCGAGCCCCCCTTAAGTTCGGCAAGGAGATTTTTTATCATAAAAATGTTAAAGAAGTGTATGATTTAAAAAAAATTTCATCCTCGCTTCGTTCGGGCAGTATTTTAATAGGTAACTACATATTTCGCACCACCAGTGCAATAACAACACATCTCAAAAAAAATGAACTTCTTTATTTTTGATGTAAATTGAAAACTGATCAAAGATGAGCACGTTTCAGGAAAAAATACGAAGGTCAATTTTTTTTGAGATGTGTTGTTATTGCACTAGGGGTGCGATTTCTAAAATAACATGCCACTCCTTAAATTTGAATTTGTTTTTGAGAAAATTTTGTCTTTTTTTATCAGAAAAATTATTTTCATTGAAAATTAGTGCTTTTTCACTGATTTTTTGGTCAAAAATTACTAATTTCTCAATCAATGTCCCATTTATCAGAAAAAATCAGTAATTTTGAATAAAAAAAAATCATTAAATCTCGTCATTTTTCAATTTTTCTTCGCCCAAATCTGTAGGTATATATCATTTGCCTACTGAAAATACCCCACCTACTCCACCTCCATTGAAATAACAGGTTACTTCATTTTTTCATTAAATTTTCACCCCCCCATTTTTTCTCAAAATCTGAGCACCTCCCTTACACAATTTCTGTGTGCGTCCATGCTTGTAATGTTACAAAATATTATAACATTTATTCACATTAAAGGTAAATGTAATGAGTATAATGCCACAACATGATATTGTAGCTGAGTAAAACTGAACGTTAGCAAACCCACCAGATGACTTGAACAGCTGTGCCAATTTTTTCAAGGGGGGGAGGGGGGGTAGTTGGATAGTTTTCTAAAATATGGGAGATTTTTTGAAAATAAAACGACGACATTTTCCAACAGACGATTTTTTCTACAAAAATAAGGATAATTTTTCTAAAATTTGAATGGGTGTTTCCGTAACTCGGAGGATTATCTAAAAATTGAAAAATATCTCAATACCAACTGGAATTTGATGCAATCAATATACGGTAATCAGTTTGTCCACGTGAACCTTGCAATTATTTGTCACCAAGTCATGAATAGGCCTACTAAGTATACACCGGGGGGGGGGACTCATGGGACTCAAGCCCCCCCCCCCCCTTAAGCTTGGCAAAGAGATTTTTTTATCATGAAAATGTCAAAGAAGAGTATGATTTTTTGAAAAAAATTCTCCTCGCTGTGCTCAGGTAGTATTTTAGTAACTTTTTCTTAAATAAACATACCATTCTTTTAATTTGAATCAGTTGAATTTGCAAAAATTCTGTCTTTTAATCAGTAAAATAATTTTCATTGAAAATTAGCGATTTTTCGGTCAAAAATTACTAATTTCTCAGTCAATTTCCCATTTATCAGAAAAAAACAGTAATTTTGATTTAAAAAAATATTTAAATGTCGCCATTTTTTAATTTTTCTTTGCTCAAATCTGCAGGTATATAAATTATTTGCCTACTGAAATACCTCAACTAGTCCAGCCCCACTGAAATAACAGGTTACTTCGTTTTTTCATTAAATTTTTACCCCTCCCCCCATTTTTTCTCAAAATCTGAGCCCTCCTACACAATTTTTGGGTGCGCCTATGCTGGCTTGTAACATTTTTTTGACATTTTGTTCATATTAGGTATCTCTTTTCATCTTGAAAAAAAATGGAATAGGTACCTATTATTTTTTTCGAAAATGAGCGACGCAGTGGGCATGCTGGGTCGGCATGCAGGTGTAATCGAAACGAGGTATTCACAGGTAAAGGAGGAATTTAAACGTTCCAATTTTTGATCCACTCAGCAACCTATCTATCTGCTTCGAGGACTAGAAAAAATGGATAGATAACTCGTACGACTAACGCTATATATGGTCGTTAATGATAGATACAAATTACAGAGCATTTAATCAACTCTTTGATTCTGCCAACGCAACGTGAAAATATCGCAGTCGTAAATTAAAAGTAGAAAAAATCACGTAGGAATGGTATAAATTTTCCAGGGGCGATGGAATTTGCAGATAATTAAAAAAACGTATATTAAAAAGCCTTCAAATTGAAAATTTTCAATTTGCAGATCATGTTAGCAGTTATTCGACCATAAATTTAATGAAATATTCATCGGTAGTTAGGTATCTGGGTAGTTATGAATAAGCAATCGCTTTCCACAAATAATTTGAATACAAAATTGTATTTTTTCTGTTGGAAAACTGTTATTCGCGGAAAATTTAATATCTGCCATGTTTACATTACCAGGGCAGATTATTTGAAACTTATTACAGGAAAATACCTACACGTAAAATAATTTTCTCTTCGAGGAGGAGAGAGGGCCCGCTACACCATACTTATTAACTTCGCCTTTGAAAAAAAAAATTATCAACTTATAACACCGAAATTCGACCAACTTTAATTTCAAAAGTGTTGATGCCATCTAAATATACTTACTTACCTAAGGTTAAGCGAGCAATTTTTTCGTAGGTGAAAAAGTTTTCTCGTACCATTTTTTTCCTTTGAGTAATTTTAATGCGAAAATAATAGCTCATCATTTCGTTGAAATTGTTTTCTAGCTTAGGTTGGTATAGTAATTTTCTTATCGAGTTTTGACGTTTTCTCGCAAAGTACAAAAAAAAAGTACAACTCGGTTCGTAAGTAGTTCAATAATCTGCGAGTATTGCGGCAATTTGCATTTCGGTATAGATAAAATAAATTCAATTATTCGGTCTTTTCTTTTATTTTCAGGATACCTATCCCAAATAGGTAATGAAATTCCAACTTATTTTGCGGAAACACTTCGACGTTAGAACTAGAAAAAAGGCAGGTTAGTTAGCGAATTTGTAATCGATAAGTACGTGATATTCGTTAATAGGTTTGCCTCTGCTGCGTAATCTCGGATACCCGTTCGTATTCGAGAATTCCGTTTCATTTACAGACGATTTTAACTCGAAACTATCGATATAGTAAATATGGCGATATTGGCGGCGATATCTTTCGTTTTTGGTAAATTAAGCCGAAGCGTATAGTAATTAAGACGCGAGTAAGTTGAAAACACGAATTTCGGATTAAATTTTTAACCGTTTCGAACTTTCTTTGCTGGGTGAATTATATAAATTTTCAATTACGTCGCAGATTAGGTTTTTGGAACGAGGCCGAAACCGAACCATGCACCCTGGAAGTAGGTGGGATGCAGCGGTCGTCGTCGTAACCGCCGTCGCGTCGAGCTACCAATTTTCAAAAATGCGCTCGTTTTTCGTCCGCTGTATACGATAGCTCGTGGCTCGTCTGTCTGGCTGCTCTTCTTTCAATACTATAATAGCCGGCGCTTTTATGTATGAGTTCTTACATGCGAATGGAGATTCGCGTAAGTAGGGTGTTCCGTAAGTGGACGTCCAATGTACCTGCCATGACTGTATGGGTTGATACAGTTTACGCATACTACATTCATTTTACTGAGAAGGAGTGATAGTTGGGAGGCAAACTCCAAAAAAACTGCATTTAATGAAAGAAGCGTGAATTTTGGTATGCTGAATCTTGGGGCCCAAACAAAGGTTTTGAGACCGGGAGCCATCCGCGCTCCCCTCCTCTTCGAGGGGGTGGGGCTCGCAATTTTGAAAAAATTCCTAAAAATCGATTTTTTTGTTAGAAATGAAATATCTTGATGTCTAATGTTAGATATTGATCTGTAGATTCCATTTTCACCATCAAAATCATTTTTCCTCCCCCACCTTTCTGAGGGGGCACAACCCCCCAAAATGTGGATTTTGTGGGAGTGAACACTCGAAACCGAAATTTTGTGACAATATACTATGTAAGGTGTACAAATCACTGCCGTAGTCCATTTTTCGATTTGCACCCCCTCCTGCCCCCTGTGGACCCTTAAAACTTGAAAAACCCTCAAAATTGTCGTTATAACGCCGAAATACAACAGGAATTGCGATCCAAAAGGTAATTCTTGTTGGAAATATTTTTTCAAACCAAAACAGGATATGAAAACGTTGGTGCCTCTGACCCTCTCCCCCCAGCGCGCTCCCTCAGAGCTCCCAACTACGAAAATTTTTTGCTGTTCAAAATCACATTGAAATTGAAATATTATGACATTTGCTGTTCATTATTGATCGATACATTCCGTTTGAATTGTTAGAATTGTCGCCTAACCCCTACCTCTTTGAGGGGGCAGATCCCTAAAATGTCGGGTCCCAAAAAAATGAAGGTCCAAGGCTGAAATTTAGTGAAGTTATGCTACATATAGGGTACAGAAATGTTTTCCATATTACATTTCACCAAATTACTCCCCCCCCTCATGGCGGCCCAAACTCAGAGATATTCTCTCCCCTATTGCTTGAACTTCTATTACGTCTGGAATTTTACGAAGCGATATGGGCAACAAGTCAAAAACGACGCTTATGAAAGGGGACAATTGTAGGATAGCGTTTCGATGCTGTCATAATTTTTTCTCTTGAAAAAAAAACAATTTGAAATGCGCTACTGATTAAAATTGTACAATTTTCTGAGGAATTCAACCATAGATCGAAAACATTCTGATAAACCTTTTAGCATAAGCGTTCCAAGTAGGGGACTCAGGGAACTCGAGCTTTTTATGCAAAAATATACAAAAAGTGCATTTTTTTACTCTTCAAATAGGATTTTTAAACATTTTTGCTTTCCCTTCGCTCAGGGAGTATTTTAGTCATTTATTTATTTCTTAAATAAACAGTTATAACTGTGAAAGTGAATCTTAATCAGTCTTTGATGAAAATCTGTGTTTTAGAATCAGTGAAATGATTTTCATTCCTTGAAAATCAATGATAGTCAAAAATCACAGATTTCTCAATCAGTTCCCAATTTGTCAGGAAAAATCAATAAAATCACTGATTTTCAGTTAAATTTTGTTCACTGATTGAAACACGTAAATTTTACTAAAAAGTGTATTAGTTGTTTGTTCCAAAAAATGCTGTAATTTTTCAATTTTTCGCATTGCTAAAATCTGTTTCAACTAGGAAAAAATTTGAAAAAATTGATGATTTTATGTGTTCATACGGGGGTGGATCACAAGTTGCCGAATGCAACTTTTGACAGTATATTTTTGAGCCCATTCCAATGTAAAATTACACATAAAATTACCTATTTTTTCAAATTTTTTCGAATTTTGAAAAGTTTAACCCCCACTGTTAGTTTAATGCCGCAATTTTGAGAACAACTGAACCGGTCAAGTTTGTAGGAAATTTCACGTAGAACATTTTTTATTTCACCACTTTTCCCTCTCCGACCCTCCCTTTCGGCACTACAGTCAAAAAACGTTTATTTGGCAAGGTTATTGACCTCTTGTGGAGGTAGCCGGCAAGTTGGGGGGTGCAACTTTTCACAGCATATCACAGCATACTTTTGGCCCATTATAACTTCAAATTACGAAAAAAATTATAATTTTTAAAAAAAAATTTCCAAGTTGAAAAAGTTTAACCCCCACTGTAAATCGAATGTCGTAATTTTGAGACCAACTGAACCGGTCAAGTTTGTAGGAAATTTCACGTAGAACATTTTTTATTTCACCATTTTTCCCTCTCCGACCCTTCCTTTGGGCGCTACAGTCAAAAAAAAAACTGTATATTCTTTCCCCCAACGATTCCGAGGTTCACTTAAAAATTTGAGGATACCTGAATTTTACATTATTTGTACCAAATCAACAGCTCAATTAATGAGAAAAATAATACGTCTACAGACCAAACCACAGATTGTACTGTTTTTTTTTTATGGGCCAAAAAATTTACTAGACATAATGTAGGTGGGTAATTCTAGAGGTGCGGTGAAGGCATATTTTTGATGAGCAACTCATCGTGAAATTTTTTTGGGGGCCTTATTAACTTGCCAAGAAGAATAAAACTTTAATTAAAAAATAGATACAAATTTCAATTTTAAAAATAAAAAAATAAAGATAAGAGTGTAACTAGACTAAGATTCATTCAAAAAGACCCCCTATAATAAGATACCTCCCTCCCCCCAATAATAAGACCAGACCCGCCCAATAAGTTTTTCAAAAAAATGCGCCCTCGCTTCGCTCGGGCCAACTTATCATTACTTACGCTTCAGGCTTTCCCCTGAACATTTTTTTTCTCAATTTTGGATTCAGTCCACTTTCAATTTTTATTACCTATACAAAGAAAGAAGTTTTAATTTTTTTTTCATTTACCAGGTATCTAACAGGTAATGCAAGCAGTAAAAAAGTTGTGTTTTTCTAAATGGGTTGTAGAAGGTGGTGAAAAAGTGTACGAAAAGTACGAAAAAAGTACATAATTTTGTTTTCCTCGTGTAGTAGTTTCCTATGCCCACTGCTTGAATTCCTGTAACGTGTATTTCCAAGATGTTATTTCACATGTTTTTGCTGCAATCATTGCAAAAAAATTAGTAGACATTTTTGAATTTTTATTCGATTATTTTCTATTTTTTATGCGGAAATTCTGTTCATACTGTCTCTGTCCTTGGCTCGTCTTCAAATGATCCGGTGGAAACCTGCTTATCTGCCAGTAAACGAGATAGTACGAACGAGTACTTGAAAGTTTTAAGCATAACATATTCACGTCGTGAATATGTTGGATTAAAAGTGAAAGATTCTCTTTTTCTGACAAATCATTAATATATGACTTTTTCTCAATAGCCGCATAAACGTACTCCTCGATTTTCCTTTGTTTGCACCTCAGAATACGGTAGTGGCTCCTGACCAAAGAAATGTACCTGCTGGCCTCTTCTTGGAGTAAAACCTGCCCATTCATGTGTTTTTCTGATATTTCATCGGCAAAGGCATTTGCCTTCGTATATACATTTTTTAAAGAAGAGATCTACAAACATGAAAACCCTGAATTAGAACAGGGATGTTCTGACAATAACAAAAGTCAATAATGGTCGGCAACATTGTAAAATTAGCTCACCTGATATCTTAATAACTTCGCTATTAGCATTTTACGAACTGTATGAAAATAACCAGCGATTGGTTTTCTATGAACACAGTCCAAAACACTGGTAACAATATCAAGCAAGCCTACACCGATCTCAATTGCTAGTTCACCTGAGATATAGGAAAATAATTTATTACCTTGTGGTAAAGTCAAAGGCTTAGAAACGCACATTTTGAATTAATTTTGACAAAAGAGTATGCATATAAAAGTGTTCTAGAAATCAATTTTACTGAAATTTTTTAGCAACCAAAAAAATGTGCTGCCGGAATGTTGGTACCAGTAAAGTTCCGGAGGGGGAATCTGTTGAGAAGTACTAAAAACAACTTTTTGAGAAAAAAGCTCTGGAAGTTTTCAATTACCTACATTCATATAATTTCTAAAACTCTGTGAAAGTATAGAAATGAAATTATGACGAAAAATTGAAGGTCCTATAGCATAATTTAACGAGGAATTTAATGATGCACGTTTCACAAAATATGAATATATTTGATCTACTTAATTTTTAAAAAAAAACGAAAATTTGAAATACCCTATTTCTGACCTCCCGAATCGATTTTGGAAGCGGTTTTGAGACGTTAATCGGTTAAAGCACAATTTTTCGAAATTCTTAACTTTGAAATGAAATCCATTTTTTATATCCAGGCTCACATAATGATGCTTCGATTTATTTTTGTTTGGGCTCGAAATTTTACTTTGAGTTGAGATACCACCCGTGTTAGGATAAAAGGGCTATTTTACTCTCAAAAATCGCTAACAATACGTAAAAGTCGCATTCATAGTGCAATAAAACGCAGATTTGCTGGATGTGACGAAAAAAATTACGTATTCAGTATCAAGATAAGACCCTCATCACAAATCCGCAGTTTTTTCGGTCACCAAAAATGTTCCCAAAATTACGTTTTCAGGGGTTCATCTCATTATTATGCAAGGTGAAAAATTTTAAACTGTTCTTTTTTGAATACGGAGAGGTGGTTGGTGCCAATATTTTGGCTGCACATTTTTTTGGTTCCCATAAACGTCTAGTAGATTAATACTTTTTCATATTTGGATTGTAGACTATAACCATAGAGTTACTCTATGCTATAACCTATCACGTCTTACTTACCCATATCATTGACAGCACTCCAACACGCGTATCTTAATTCACAAAAAAATTTAAAATATTCTAAAAACGATAAGCAACGTGTTTGTTTACTATAGAGACTGCAAACTGCAAAGTAACGCTGGTTAACCTATGTATCCACCTGTGCCTTAAGCCAGTGGAGTAGCCGACAGAAAACAACTGAAATTGCCTCGAGTCTATCTGACGTCATTTAGAGCACGAAACTCGCAATTTTATTGGTTCGCTGTCGGCTGCTCCACTGGCTTAAGGCACAGGGGGATAGGCAAACCAGCGTTACTCTGCAGTCTCTATACCAAGTATGCATGAGAGCATGACTCAGTAATATTGGTAGCAAACAGTTCTTTTTTCTGAATGAGGTGATAAATGTAAGTATGTTACCCTGGTTACCATTCGCCGACTATACAAATATGTATTGACTACCCCGACTCACGCCCTCCCATCACACGGGCTGCTCGCTTGTTCTGATCTCAATTCATTCGGGCTGCTCACTTATACGATTCCCATTGTTGAAAGAATCGCCTATTAACAATTATTGGATTCTTTCTTTTTGCAACTCCTTCGAGTAAAAAAACTGTTGATTTGGTGTTTCTATGAAATTTTCCTCATTGAAAGTCAATGAAAATATTAAAAAATATACCTACCTTGCTTTGAAAGTTTTGATAAAAATTTAAAACGTGAATTTTGGTTTTTGAAACCCACAGTTTTTTCATTTTCAGTTTCACATGTTTTAACAGAAAAAAGTAAAATGAATTGCAGAAAGAATTGGAATCGTAATGGGAATAGCAGCCCCAGGGGTGCGGTGAGGGCATATTTTTGATGAGCAACTCATCGTTGAAAATTTTGGGGAGCCTTATTAAATTGCCAAGAATAAAACTTTAATTAAAAAATAGATACAAATTTCAATTTTAAAGATAAAAAAATAAAAATACGAGTATAACTAGACAAAAATTCATTTAAAAAGACCCCCCTATAATAAGACACCCCCCCCCCCCATAATAAGACCAGACCCTCCAATAAGTTTTTCAAAAAAATTCGCCCTCGCTTTGCTCGGGCCAACTTATCATATCAGTGTACCTGCAATTATTTAGTTACGCTTCAGGCTCTCCCCTGAACATTTTTTTTCTCAATTTTGGATTCAGTCCACAACGTATACCAACTCAAGCCATCCCACCCATAAAGTAGAAAATATCTTGTTAAATGCTCAATGAAGAATACATAGCAATTTTTTGCAGTTTCAATAAAAATTTTTATAAAAATTTTCGCCCTCGCTTTGCTCGGGCATTGGCAATATTCCTTCGTTCATTTTTTTAAAAAATTGATACCCATTTTTGCACCCCCATCCTTCTTTATAAACATACTAAAGCTTGAAAAAATGAGGATATTGGTGAAAGTGGGAGGGGGCGTGCTTGGAGAATTTGGGGGGCACTCATCGTTGACTCAGCACCGCACCCCTGAGCAGCCAAAAGGGGAAATGCCTCATAGAAGTACGATTACTACGATATTCCTTAATAATCTAGGGACAAAGTTCAAAAAAGACACGTTTTTAGAATGCTTCCTTGGTTAACAGCATATGACCATGTAAATTATGCCAAGTAGGGGCCAATATATCTTCAAGACATGCATCATTTGGCAAAAAATGATCCATATACCTATGGTTCTACAGTATGACACAGAAGTTTTGTCCACTTGAAACAGTTGAAACACGTCTCATTATCTCAAAGCTGAAAAGAAATACTAAGACGGTTCAAACGGCAATGTATTCCTGGCGACGAGGACATTACAGATCGATAATCAAACTTCCAGTCTTTTCCATAGGGTGTCCACAAATTGAGAAACCGGTTTGGGTCAAAAAATGGGGTCAGATTTTATTATTGAAATAAAGTCGACACACTAACGCGATTAAAATGTGGCCTTTTTTTTTTTGAAACCGGTTCAGCAGTTTCGAACCAGTTGTCAATAATATCCGAGGAAGTGGAGGGAGATATGAAAAAAGTTTGAAACAAAAGTTGTAGAGAAGTAAAAAAAAAACAATCATTTTTTGTTTCATAACTCTTCTTCCATCTTGCAATGGAAAGAAGTTGTCGTACAAAAGATTGGAGTATACCTTTTCCTTTTCAAGCTATAAATCGTCTGCATTGCTAGATGGAAAAAAATTACAGAAGGTAAAATGTTCAGTTTTTATTTCTCTACAACTTTTATTTCAAACTTTTTTTGATATCTTCACTTTTTTGAAACCGGTGCAAGATAAACCCAATTTTTTCCAAGTTTCTTGGGTGTTTTTTCCCCCTTAGTCGATAACCAGTTATCAAAAAGTGGAGATATAAAAAAAAAAGTTATTGAGAATTGAAAACTGAACATTTAACATTCTGTACTTTTTTTAATTTAGCAGTGGAGATGAGTTATGGCTTGAAAAAGAAAAAATTACACGCAAACCTTTTGTACAACTTTCTTTCCATTGCCAGATGGAAAAAAAGTTATGGAACAAAAAATTATTTTTTTAAAAATCTTTACAACTTTTGTTTTGAACCTTTTTTCATATGGCTGATATGGCCACTTTTTCGGATATTATTGACAACTGGTTCGAAACTGCTGAACCGGTTTCAAACAAACATACCACATTTTAATCGCGTCAGTGCGTAGGCTCTATTTCTACAAAAAAAAAAACGGACCGGGACCTCAATTTTTGGACCCAAACCGGTTTCTCAATTTGTGGACATCCTATAGGTAGGATTGAAAGTTTGATTATCGATCTTCAATGTCCTCGTCACCAGGAAAACATTACCGTTTGAACCGTTTTGGTATCTCTTTTTAGCTCAGAGATATTAAGAAGTGTTTCAAGTGGACACGACTTCTGTGTCATACTGTATACAGTAAAAATAACAACCTACCTGTACCTAGTACCTACGTAGTACGTACCTACGTAGGACGAGTATATAGGCATATTCAACGTAAATACGAACGAATTTGAATTTTCTTTTTCGAAATTCGGAACGAGGCAAAAAATGTAAGATTTTGAAAAACCCTAGCTTGAAATATCGATTCTCATCTCGTTTTCTCCGCGGAAAAAACGATCCTAAATAAATCGCGCGGCATCTTTAAATCATATTTTGCGTCAAAATCACGACCCAACAAATCCTCTTTTTATGTAAACTTATTCCAATCTCGTAATCCTTCCGCAACAACGCGGACGCCGATGTAAAAAAATATTACATTACGAGTATTTTTCATCTTTGGCAAATTCCAGCATTCGACAATCATCGCACGTTACATATTCTCCCTGCAGCAACAAACGCACGCAATCAGTTCCGTCGAAGGAGATTAAATTAAAAATGCGCGTCAACTTTTCACCTCCGTATCGGCATTGGCATGGCATGGCGTGGCGCTGGCGGCTCTAAAGCTGTAATTCCGTACAACAATAACACTCATTAGATGTCCCCGCGTTACTCGTCTCACCTGTCTCTGCGGATTTTCATTTCATCCGTCGCCGGCCGGATGAAATTTTTAATACGTAGGTGCTAGGTACTTAGGTAGGAGGTAGAAGGTAGGTAAGGTGCCAAGTTTGCCTACCAAAAATACATAATTATAATAATCGTTATAATTATCGACGTACGCGCATGCTTAATTGTTTATGCACATACAATACCTACAGTTACACTGTCACTGTGCGTATTTTATTGCATGTAAATTTACGTACGTAGGCAACGCATTGCTCAATTTATTTGCATTATAAATTATAAAAGCGTAACTGATCCATGAATGGAAGGTAAAATAACATAAATCAACTAAAACTTCGATAAAACACCTATATCCTACAATCTCAAATTTTTACGAACCTATTTTTATTTACAGTAGTATAAATTCAGCGTTGCGGTAAACCATTTCATGAGGCCCAATTCTCTGGCCGCGATAATTCCTTCGCATGTAGGTGGATTTACGCATTTTTAAACATCCAAAGTAATACGTAATCATCATTTATTTTGAGCAATAATGAGGGCGGTTATCCTGTAAACGCACGTAAGTTGGCAGACGTAAGCGGGTACATTAAATCTTAAACCCCCTCGTTCGGGTGTCGTTTCTCAGGAATCTTTGTTTCTGTCATGAGAATGTTCGTTTTCTCGAAAAACTCTAGGAAAATGATCATTTTCGGTCGATGATTAAGAACACACTTTTGCGGATTTTCATGCTTTCTAATTAATCTATTTATTGAGGACAGGGGTCCAAAAATCTGGAAGAATGAAAATTTTTACGTAGAAAGATTAGATATTATTTCAGAAAATGTTGTTTTTTTTTAGAAAACACAGGTCAACATAATTATGTAGAAAATGTTGTAAGAAATTTAATGGGTGATTTTGACAGTATTTTGTGCCTGATCGCGAGGAAAATGGTGGAAAAATCTCAGCATGATAAAAATTTTTACAATTTAAATTTTCTATTGAAAATTTGTTTCACAATTTTTGATAAATTTTGACACTTGAAGCCAATTTTTCGAACAAAGGAAGAGTTCTGCGAAAAAGTGAATAGAACTTGATTTGTAGGGCGTGAAGTTTTTTTCTGTGCAGCCTTATTAAATGTTTTCTGGGAAGCAAATCTTCAGAGATATTTCAGTCGAAAGTTCAAAAATCAACTTTTTTTCTTTTACTGATAACTGAACTCTACTGATGGGAAATTTCACGCTCTACAGTTTATGTTCTATGCAATTTTTTCGTGGGATTCTTTCTGTGCTCATAAAATCGAACTTAAAGTGTAAAAAAAATTTCAACAAAAAATTCAAATTGGATGAAACCTTGGCATGATGGAAGAAAACTGAAATCAATTACAAACTTGATTCATTACCTATTGATTTTCTAATTGGGCGGGGAGAAGGATTGGAGGTCCAAAACACAAAAACCACTTTTTTCGAGAATGAAACTAATTTCTGAGTAATTTTTGTCGTAGAACACGATTACGGCATTAATTATTGTCTATTGCAATTTTCTTGCCTAAGAGATCCGATTCAAACCTGAAAATGGCGAATTTTTCGGGAAGAAATTATCAAATAAAAAAACCAATCTCATATTCGTGTTCAACAGATCAAAATACCCTAATCAACACCCTTTTTGCAATCGTTTTACTTGAAGTCTCGAAATTCACTTTTTTTGTCATGAAAAATGAGTGAAAAAAGTAAATACTCTAAGTATAAATAGACGGGGGCTTTTTCATTCAAAGGTTGACTCTAGTTACCCTCCAAATTTCAGCCTTCCACCTCTTCTGGTAATCGAGAAAAAGGAACATGAAAATACACGTGAAAAATCCGATTTCATACCCCCTTAAGAATGAGTCGCACTGTTCATACCCAAATTCGTGAAAAATCTGCTAGTTACGGTTAAAAAATAATTCAAACTTTAGGCTACACTGTATAACGTGGCAAAAATCAAGCTTTTAAGAATTCAGCAATTTTTCATGATTTTCAATTCTTTGGACTAATTTTAAAAACAACCATATAGATTTCTCAACTCAAAAAAATCTTTAAAAATTGTTGATTTGGCGTTGTATCCCCCCTATCACTCCTCCCAATGATGTAAAATGTGTTAGGTACTCGATAAATTGACCAAAAATTTTATGTTCGTTTCGTTTAATTATAATTATGTTTATTAGGGTGGATCGAAAAAAAAAACATATCTTGGATTTTGACCAAATTTGGTGAGGTGGTTTACTTTGAGTGGGAGACTTCACAAAAAAATTTTGAGCCCCCGAGGGGCAAGGAGAGAGTAGCAGGAGGTGCTCAAAGTGCACCTCCTTTTGAAAAAAACGCTGTTTTTTGTGTTTTTTAGCCAATCAAAATTGTGTGAGAAGCCTTAGTAAGACTTAAAAGATGCGAGTTGAGTTTCTACATCTTCCTAAACCATCGCCATCCTTCTCCGATCAAAACTCTGACTGCTACCAGGGGGTTGAAAAGTTGCAGATTGCAATATTTCAATAGGTAATATGAAATTACCACTAAGCTGGAAGCTGGAATGATTTTTTTTTTCATCAAGTAAGTGAACAGAAATTTTTTACGACCACTAAAATTGAATTTTGAACAAAAAAATTGAAAAATTTTGTACACCAGTGCAGCCAACAGCAAATCATAAAATTCCAAAATACGGAATTTATATCGACTTTGAATTGATTATTTTTTCGCCTGAAAATATTATGTTTTTTTTTTCAATCACTGAAAGTATATTTCGATTTTTTTTTCAAAAATTTTGTATGTCAGTGCAGCCAGTTGCTAATTGTGATATTCTGATATTATGAACTCGAATCCATTATTTTTTCGTCAAGTGATTGGACCAATTTTTTCTCCCAATCAATAGAAATACGTTTCGAATTTGAAGACATCTGACATCGGAACATCACAATTAGCAACTGGCTGCACTGACGTACAAAATTTTCAAAGAAAAATTTCAAATTTTAAATTTCTGATGATTGAAAACAAAATTATTGTGTATTTTTCAAACGATAAAAAAAATTAATTTGAGGCCAACGTAAACTCCATAGTGTAGCATGCCACGATTTGTAACTGGCTGCACTGACATACAAAATTTTTGAAAAAAAAATTTCGAAATATACTTTCAGTGATTGAAAAAAAACATAATATTTTCAGGCGAAAAAATAATCAATTCAAAGTCGATATAAATTTCGTATTTTGGAATTTTATGATTTGCTGTCGGCTGCACTGGTGTACAAAATTTTTCAATTTTTTTTCAAAATTCAATTTTAGTGCCGTGGTTGAAAAAAAATTTTGTTCACTTACTCGATGAAAAAAAAATCATTCCAGCTTAGTGATAATTTCATATTATTGAAATATTGCAATCTGCAACTTTTCAACCCCCTGGTAGCAGTCAGAGTTTTGATCGGAGAAGGATGGCGATGGTTTAGGGAGATGTAGAAACTCAAATCGCATCTTTTAAGTCTTACTAAGGCTTCTCACACAATTTTGATTGGCTAAAAAACGCCAAAAACAGCGTTTTTTTCAAAAGGAGGTGCACTTTGAGCACCTCCTGCACCCTCCCCTTGCCCCTCGGGGGCTCAAAATTTTTTTGTGAAATCTCCCACTCAAAATAAACCCCCCACCAAATTTGGTCGAAATCCAAGATATGTTTTTTTTTTTCGATCCACCCTAATGTTTATACACCTACTAATTTTTTGTTTTTATTCATTAGGTAATTAATTTGTAACTTATATCATTTTCAATTTTGCGTTTTTTCAATTTGAGTTTTTAAACTAGTTTTTGCTAAAAAAAATTCCTACTCCGTTTTTTTTCAGTACATAGTTCCTATTTCAAGTTGTTCCAATACTACCCAAGTAGGTGCTTGGAAGTTTCATTATCTACTAGTTCAATAGTATGGATTATAATGAGTGATTTTTCATATTTTTTTGGAGAGGAGAGTGGCAACTACCTTGTAAAAAATCTTCAACATACGGTAAAGTATGATTGTGCTTTTATTTCGCACAAAAGAACAAATTGCGACATTAATTGTAAGCGTAAGGACGGTAAAAATGATGATGTTGCATTATATTAACGACCAAGTGCTGTATGTAAGTATTTGTCCGTTGACACGTATACAATTACATATACCTACTCCAGAAAATACCAAAAAACGTATTTCAATTGTGGGGGATTTCTGACAAAATTAATAGCGTTGTATTACCACACGACGAGACGCGACGTGACAGAAGAACATTTTCCAAGCGTTGGTACGTCAATTATTCTGACAGAGAAATTACACTAGGGTAACTACCGAGATGCCTGTTTCCTTTTTTTTCCCTTTTCCTTCGGACACGAAAAACGACGCGACGCGACGTATACATTTTTACAACAAAATTGGTAGAGACCTACTACCTACGTAAATATGGTAACGTACTCATACAGCAATTTGATGATCGATTGGCTTACGATAATATGTTTTAAACTCGAACGCACGTAACCTGTCTTGTGAAATTTATCTCGTTTAAACGTTTATTCTTAGATATTGTTCAATATCCGTAATACTTACACATAATATACACATGTATTGTACGAGTTGAGCCACTTTCGATCAATTCCAGCTCTATCTTTATTTGTCAGGATGAAGTTTGCATGCCAGGCCTTTAGCTACAGGGAGCAGGGGGAAATTCCCCCTGGAGTAGTCATTTGCCTCCCCTGGAGAAATTTGTTGAAGAACCCTTATAAAAAAATAAAATATCGACCCCCTAATGTTAAAACCGTCTAAGTGCCACTTTTTGCAAAATTGAGATTTTTATAATTTTGGATTCAGTGAATCAAGCTGCATCGATTAAAATATAAAAAACGTAACTTAAAGTAATTTAAACCCTAAAAAAAAGAGTTTAAAATTTGCAAAGTCCATAAGCGCAATGCAAATTTTGTTACGTTTTTCAGCTCTCCTGTAAAAAACGAAAAATGGCACTTAGACGGTTTTAACATTAGGGGGTCGATATGGAAAAGCTGCCTCTATAGCATCCTTCCATTTGATCATCTGATTCCATACGCTTAAAATTTTGATCAGAATCAATTTCCATTCAAAATGTTGACAATTTTGAAAATTCTACTCGTTTTAAATTCTTTAATTCTAATAAATTTCTCATTAAAATGCCAACTTTGTGAAAATCTCATTTCAAACGTCAGAATTTTTAGAAATCCTCACAAATAGGTACTCAATAATTCTCATAAATCATTCGAAACAGATATATTTTTTTACAATGTTGTGGCACTTAAATAACTTTTGAAATGAATTTTTACAATTTTGATCCAGGCTGGGCAATATTTCCAAGTTTTTTTAAAACTCACATTTAAAAAATAAAAAAATAAAATGAATTGATAAGCTGAAAAATTTATCAAATTCTGAACCAGCATAGCGTGATTTTGGGCAGCAATACTATGCCTACTATGACCTTATACATTTTTCAAATTTTTTATTTTTGCAAGAAAAAAGTTAAAAATTGGAAAATTGATCAAAAATACTGTTCGGTTCTTTGAATGTAAAGAATATGGATAAAAAAAAAAACAGATCTCGAATTTTGACAAAAATTGATAAGAAAGTTTACTTTGAGTATCGTATGAGATTTTCTCAAAAATTTTCGAGCCCTCTCTTCTTCTCGCTCCGAGAAGAATAAAATTAGGAGCTAGGAGACCTCAAAGTTTTGTCATTTGAAAAAAAACATTAACAGTTTTATAAACTTTTGGATATAGTGCCACCTGCAGGAAACATTGGTCACCCTTTGAAATATGCGATTTGAGTTTTTACACTCTACGCACAAATGACTTCGAAATTGGATACATTTTTTGCCCTTTATAAACTGCTTGAAAAATTGCGAATCAAAAGTTTTTTTGATCGTGTAATATAAGTTAGGATGAAATTCTTAAAAAAAATTCACGGGAGTTCTGTCAACTGGATTTTGATTCCCGCAATTTTCAAAAAATTCGCGTTTTTCATTCAATGGTTTAAAAAGCGAATCAACAATTTCTTTTCTTAAAATAAATTAAAATTATTTTTTGAAAAGTTTCTTAGCAGTATTCCAACTAAAATTTGTTGAAAAATGTCATCAAAAATTTTTCTTAATGATCAAGAAAAGTTTACTTCGATTTTGAAGAATTTGAGCGAGTAATATGCATTTTGTAAAAAGAAAATTCTTGTAGCTTGAAAGATGAATGTAAATTTTTTGTGAAATGAGGTAGTATCATTAAATTTGCCTAATTTTTTATTGGCCCACCTGGGATCTCATTTGCCCCCCCTCCCCCCTTCCGAACCATCCTGACTATACGAGCCTGTTGTATGCACAAATGCTATACACATCCCGGATAAGGTTGAACATTGAAATAATTCCAACAAATTCGAATGTACTTAATGGGTGCTCGAAAAGCTCGAGTTGTTGAGAAAGTTACGCGGCGCTTTTTGGTTTTCTATTCCTTATTAACAAGCTGAATCAAAATGGTGAAACTTTCGAAATGCCATGAGGCTATACATAGTAGCCCAGACCATGCAAAGTACCGATTTACGCGTAAACTGTGCTGCAAATACAATCATCAATGTGTTACTCGACTTTATCGATTTTTTTGAATTTCGGTCAAAATTGTGGACCCCTGTACCACCCAGGGGTCTGAAGATCCAATCTTGAAAATTTGTCGGTTGAAAAAAGGGTAAAAAGGGCTACTCACTGTAATTTTTTCAGATTTTTAAATGGTAACTTTCATATTTTTTGGATATCATGAAAATTGAGTTTTCATCACCAAAGTTCAACTTTAAGCTTTCCAAAATGTGATTATCACTTTTGAATTTACTTTCAATTCTCTTTCAGGCCCCGTAAACGGTTTCCCCCAAAGTACAGCCTATTTCAAGATATAAGTCTTCAAAGTTGGCTAGTTTGGCGAAAAATCACAATTGCATGAAAATTACGAGGCCCACCCCCCAGCCCCCTGGAGGGTTAGAAAAAAAAATCGTGGTTTCGTGAATAGACCACCAAGGGGAACTCGTAAAAAAAAATTGAGCGAAATCGGAAGACCCAACTTCACTTTTGGTCTGTTTTAGCATGGAATAGCCCTTTTAATAGTATAATAATACGCTAGCTGTGTGCTAGCTTTATGCTGACTTTATGCTAGCTTTTCCTAGCTTTATCGACGCTAGCGCAGACCTCGCTTATTTTTGAGACAACTGCCTCCAGCTTTTTGCTAGCATTTTGATCAGCAATGCGCTAACAAAGGAGCGAGTGAAATGTTAGCGAAAAGCTAGCAATCAACGTTGGCGTAAAGTTGGCTACAAACGCTAGCAAAAAGCTAGAGGCAGTTGTCTCAAAAATAGGCGTGGTCTGCGCTAGCGTCGAAAAGCTAGCATTTGGTCCACCGGGTGTAACTTCATGTTAGAAAAATTGTGCTAGTGAAATGCTAGCATTTTGCTAGTGGTAAAACGTTAGCGTTTAGCTAACAGATGCAAAGCTAGCTCAACTTATGCTAGTGCAATGCTAGTATTTTCCTACTGTAACTCATTGTTTGAAAATCGTACTAGCAAAAAGCTAGCACTCCGCTAGCAGACATAAAACTAGTCTGACTGGAGCTAGTGGGATGCTAGTATTTAGCTGTTGTAACTTTTTGTAAAAAAATTGTGCTAGCGAAATGCTAGCATTTTGCTAGCAAATCTGTAGCTAGCCTGACTTATGCTAGAGTGATGTGAGTGTTTTGCTAGCTATGTTAGGGATGCGTTAGGAATGCTAGTATTTTGCTAGCAAAATTGTCAATAGGGAATGTAGTCCCAGTAGTATAGAAAATACCGTAATCTGGGACACATTAATTTTCTTTTGATTTTCAACCAGGATTCTGATCCACATTTACTTTCTTTGGATTTTCAACCGAATTTATTTTATTTCTATCTGTTTAATAACCAATAAACACAGTTTCAGATTAAAAAAAATTATTACTTATCTAAACTAAAATAAATAATTATACTAAATTAAATAATTCATTTATACTTAAAACTTTAATTAAAATTTTTAATTAAAAATATTTAATAAAATACGTATATTAGTTTTCGAACCATATTTCTTTCATTTTTATCTCTTTTTCTTTTTATAGATAGAGTGGGTACCTATCTGTGAGCATTTTACTTAAATATTTTAATAAGTAGGTACCTATAGATGTACATTTTACATATATGTAGAGTTAAATCAGGAGTAAGATAAAATTAAATACCCCAAATACCAGGAACCAATTCAATAATTGTTAAGATTTGATTATAAAATTATCATCAGAAAATAATCAAGAATTTCTAATTATCATGGTAATTATGATATGGACTACGTGATCACATTTTGAACATTAACTTACTGAACATTCAAGATGAGAGGACTCATGGTGACTTTCTTATTTTATAATATTATTGCACATACGTTTCTACATCCAATTACTCAAAATGTAAGTAATATACATATCTCACTTTTGTAGTCAAAAAATAAATAGGTAATATCAAGTTTTATACAACAGTTTTATGTTGATTTTAGAGTCTCAATATAGGTGTAAATCCTGTGGATAAGGTATTGCTGTCTATGGGAATTACAGAATCATCTGTGGATTGGAAGTGTGCTTTTGCACGGCTAGTAGAGCGATATGTAAGTGTAACAATTTTTGTTCACACTTACTAATTTATTTACTATATTTTTTAAATCCATTTTTAGGAACAGAAGGATGTAGTGATACAGGACAAAGATCAAGTGATACGGCGATTAAATGTATTAAATTTTATACGCACTCACATGGAGAGTTTCTCACTTCAGACAGATCCGCTCCATTACACAATCAAGGGATCTAGTTCAATTTTGGTAACCATGACTAGGGATGACATCGCTAGTGAAGACATTCCCAGCAGTTTCCAGGGGAGACTAGAGGCTGATTTTAAAACTGCTTATGTAAGGTGGTACCGCATTATTAAAAATTCCAAAGATTCTCGCATTAAAGTGTTACTTAACGCTTTAAAAAATGAACAACTATGTGAGACACCTTTATCAGAATAAGACATCGCCAAAACGCTAGCAGTGATATGGTGTACTGTATGCAATGACATTCATTCACTGTTAGGTGCTGCTAAAGGTCAGATAATTTGGAAAGATGCGGATGAAGTGGCAGATGCATTTGCTACATTTCAAGAAGATGGATTTTATGTAGATTTTGTTCGCATATTTTTCAAAGAAACTAAATTTAGGGACCGTTTAGCTATTACCAAATCTGTTGCGAATCAATAAAGACTATATTATTTTTAATCGATGTATGCTCATTGATGTTTTCTTTAAATGTACCCTTGAGAGCGGTAATTCCTTCCACTACAATACTTTACATTCTTATTAAAATAATTGATTCATTAGCATTTGAATGAGCAGAAATGTAATGTGAGTTAGATGTCTCTCATTAACTAGAAAATATTATCAGTTAGGTACACCAATTTGAAGTGTTATTATCATTGAAAAATTGATGTTGATTCAGTTGAAATTAACTGATTAAAATATTAGGTAGGTATAGGTGTTAGTAAAAATTATTGAAAAACAGTACTTTTTATTTCGGTCAAAATTGGCGTTGAAAATGCCTGTTATCTCGAAAACGGCGACCGATCGGTCCAAACTGACAGCGCCATTGAATTCGCTGTGTCCAACTCCAAATACCCCATTCTAGACACCTCGCACGTTGATCGGGAACAGAAACTTTTTTGGCCCAAAAAAATGAAAAGGGGTTAGTTCATTGTTTTTTTCAATTTTGGAAAATTTTTCAAAAATTCGGCGTAAGGCTAATTCGAGGTCGCTGAGTCCGAATCCGAGGTCCATTTTGGTCGTCGGACCTTCGTTAGAGTTATGGCCAATTTTGCTCCTCGAAATGCAATTTTTGCGCAAATGATCGCCTGTCTCGCCAAAGAAACGCCAGATTCGTAATCAGCGACCCCTAATTAGTCAAAAAACACACTTGTAAGAGGTAGACTTGGCCTTACTGGTCTATTCTGTTTGTATAGTGGCTGCAATGTATGGTGTAGCATAAACGTAATTCCTAACCAACACCCAAGCTGTGGCTTGGGTGCCGCGTCAGTACCGTAACGTATTGAGTCAAGTGCGGAGCTATTTGCGTAGCTCCATAGGTGTTTATGCCAGTGTTTCTGTTAATTTGACTATTTGTGTAACAGTTAATGTTTGTTGTAATTAGTCTATTCACTGATATCGTGATTGATAATACATTGATTCTTGTTTTTTTTTGGGGGGGGGGGGGTGGTTCAGACTACTAGGTCTATCAGCCCATGCCAGCAATAATTAGAATTCATTAGAAACGTATAATGCAGAGTAGATATTTTTACTAGTATTATTCATGATTGATAGAGCAGAAAAAGGAGTACTCACTCCTGCACTTAGAAGACTTTGGTATAGTTTTGATCTAAAACGTGAGAGAGCAGGACATTCAAAGAGTAGATGATTGATATCACATATCGTTTCAGGGATTGTGTGCAAGGGACATGTAGGATTGGTGATGGCCATGATTCTGAATAGATGGTTAGGAAGGGAAGAGTGACCTGTACAGAGTCTCATTAGAGATGTTTTACTGTACCTAGGAAGATATTTCATTTGACGGAACCAAGGAATTTTAGGAATATCATGCTGGATAAGTAAATAGGTTGATTTTTCATTGGAAAAGGAAGATCTAAAAAGTTTATTCCACATATTGGAGTGAGCTTGATGAACCAGAGTAATGAGATCCTGTACTACTATACCTTCAGATGGCAAACCTTCTAGAATTGCTTGTTTAGCTAATAAATCTACCTTATCATTACCAGGAATACCGGTGTGGCTAGGAACCCATAGCATTACGAATGGTACTCGGTACAACCCAAGTTCCAGTTCAATTTACCCATATCATAAGTAGATACCTACCCTCGAAAAAAGCTTTTAATGATGGAGGGATGTCATCCTCAATGTTATTTAAAAAGTTGGTAGTGGAAGGGTATGAAGAAGTATCGTAATACTTCGAGCGAATATCTTCCCGAATAATTGGAGCAGCAGCATTAACAATTCTGCACCTTTCCTCTTCCATATTTTGCTTTCTTTCATTATACCTTCAAAGGAAATATTTTTCGAATGAAATAGTGCATAGATTAAAACAGAATATATTTTTGCAATGATACGACATCATTGTTCAGTAACTCACCAACTATCTGATATAATTTTAGCACCAACGTTTTTGAAACATATCATGGTTTGTCTGGTTTTATTTTCAGTAATTATAATATCATCTCCATATCTCTCTTTCAATTTCTTCCGAATTCATTTTTAACTTGGACAAAACCTGTATGGCAAAACAGAAGTTAATTTTATATCAGTATGTAGCCCAAGTGAAACATTATATATAGGTATAGTAATACCTAGTACCTACCCATTTACGACTCGGATAAGATCGTTCATAGAGTACTGGCATTCGTCGTTATTTTCAAGATGAGAAAATATTTGTTGCATCGCCACTTCAACCCTATCGTGACATGGACGTCCCACTGGGTTGAGAGTTTTAATTTTCAAGAAATTTTTATAGTAATCTCCGTGGTACATTGCATCAGCAGCGACAAGATCACTCAAAGTTCCTAAAAATCATAAATTTTGTATGTGAATCTAAAAAATTTGACGATTTTCTGAATCTAAAAAATCGCAACCTACCTAAGCGAACTGCTACACTTCTTCCGTAATTATCATTTCGCGAATTGGCAGCGTTTAATATTGTTTCTTTAATTTTCATTGTGGAAACTTTATGTGCAGTCCTACGTTTGATCTGGGGTTTTTGTGGCTGACTATTTTTGAAACAGACCAAACTTCCGATGTATTTGAGGCAAAAAATACATTTAAACTGCACGCTAGTATTAGTATTTGATGATCTCAAGTTACCCTTTTTTGGGGATACCAACTAAAAAATAGAACATAGATGATAAGTAGTCGTACATACAAATCAATTAAGGAGCGTGAATTAAAATTAAAACTTACTTTCGACGTAGATGCTACTTCAGAAGGCATATTTTTACTGCATGAAGCAATTCTTTTCTGGTTTGTATAATCCTTCCTACATGATTTGTGGACCATTAAATTACTTTCCTGCAAAATAATATTTACTCGAGTATATTATACTGCGTACATACTTCCAGATGAACAATGAAATTAGAATTCCTTACCGACTTAAACGTCTCAGTTTTTCCATCTTTCCTGGCATCACTAGCTTTAATTAATCCATCGAGACCCTTTTTTAGAATTTTAACAATTTTACTGGAATAACTTATTTTTTCATCATATATACAACATTTTGGAAAATCCATGATACAAATCGAAGCACTCTTACACTCGCGTACATATACGTATTTCCAACTAAGGGATTGCTATGATCGGTATGCTCGAGGGTTGAACCCTAATGGCAATTGGGATGCGTATTTAAAAAAAAAAACGCATGGCGTTTCCGCCATACCGACGTGGGACAATTTTTCGGCATCCTCGAATTTACCAGCTCATACGTTTCAGCTAGCGGTTCGTGTGCCGAATGATAACGTTACGTACACTTCTTGTGAATACGTTACGTTGGCGTTTGGCATGCGGTATGCTTGCGAAATGCTGGAAGCAGTATGCACTTCTGCAGGGGTCAAACGCTAGTGTAACGTATACGCTATACAGGCGTTTGAATCGCTGAATGGGTGCCTGTTTTTCCGCATGCATACCGCATGCCAAATACCAACGTAACGTATTAGAAAAACGTGAACGTAACGCAATCGTTCGATACATGAAACGCAAGTAGAAACGTATGAGTTGGTAAATTTGAGGATGCCGAATGCCGAAAAATTGTCCCACGTCGGTATGACAGAAACGCATCTATAGATGCAATACGTTTGGCATACCGAACGCGAGAAGCCATATTCTACCTCATGCGTTTAATGTGTGGAACGCGTGCGTATTTCATACCACATAGTGTGACCATAGTACAAGTGTGCTATTACAGGGTTTCACTTAGAATTAAAAGCATACAAAAAAGTTTGAGCTTTCCACTTCGTAACATTCCATCACTCGGAGTGTTTGAAGTACGAAATAGTACATGATGTTTTTAAAAAATTTTCTAACCCAGGGGAGGGAGAAGTAAATTTTAAAGATATTTTACGGTGAAAAAGTATAAAAATAAACTGTTTTAAAAAATGTATTCATAAAAATATAACTAGGCCTGTATATATAAAAATAAGCGTAAGTTCAACATCTGCTCTGAGGTCTGAAAAAGCCATTCTGATCACTTGTTTTTCACTATTTTCAATGAGCCAGAGAATTTCACTTTTGGAGATAAAGAATCCAACAATTCTATATGTGGTTTCAATGAATCCACAAAATCTGCGGCAGGTGAAGTTATATTCATTCGAGTTTTTAACCGCTTCTGCAAACAATATTAAATCATATGTACCTACCAATATGGAAAGTTAAAATGAATAAAAACATGATGCAGTATAGAACAGCGGTGTCGAAAAGTTGGCTACAAGGGGGACATTGCACCCCTACCAATCAGCGGTCGGGGTTCAAAGTATCAGAGCCCTCTATCCCAAATTACATCGGATTCGGATTTTCAAAGTATTAAAACAAAATATTTTGGGCATTGCAAATTAAATTTTTTCAAAGATTTGTTTTCACTTTGCTTATAGGCATAGATAAAATCATAATAAAAAATAGGTACCTATATGAATTATTTGGGGCGACAATGTGAAAGGTTCCTTTTCACCCCTCCTCCTACAACCCTTCCGGTGTTCCAAATTTCTGTACTCCATTTGCACCCTTTCAAAAAAAGCTTCCGACGCTACTGGTGTAGAGTTTCATGTATATGCCTACATTTTCCTCTTCAAGCCGACTATTTTCTTCTTTTGTTATTAAGTATAGAGATAACAGCTCCTTTACGCAACAAGGACATCTCGGAACCATATATTCTGAGAGCAAAAATAGAAAAATAAAATTATACAGAAATAGGTTCCTATACGTCATACGTACATACTGACAAATTCAACTATCAAAATACACAAACTATTAGTGCAATAGAAATCGACTTACTTTCATTATTATATGTGATAAAATTACCAGCTTGATTATTCTTGTCCATCAGATATTTCATTAACTGTTTTTCGCAGTAGACTGAAATTGAATGAAAATTTGGCATCGATAGTTTGAAAAAAAAAAACAGCTTAAACATCAAGAATTTATTTAAGAAAATGCCACTGAAATAGAAATTCCTAGATCGATCAATTGTTCAAAACATTTTAAACCAAGAGAAAAAAAATTGTTTTAAACCAAAAATTGTTTTCAGCCCGGAAAGAGCAGAAAAATGGACGAGTAATTTGAATTTGGTACCTACATAAAAACGGCCGGGATCATTTGTGAAATATATGAATCTATATACGCGCGGTACATTCCATCCCCAAAAAGTGTGTTTTGAATTTTCATACGTCTTTACGACTCATTGAACTTTATATGTACTTATACTACCTAAATACCTACCTACCCCTTTTTTGTTAGTTTTCATTCCCTACAAGGGGTTGAAAATTTACAAATGTCTTGATGTTGACCAAATTCAAATTGTTCATTCAAACACAGAAATTTATTTCGATTTTTTAAAGAATCAAATGTGTTTTCACCTTGAGAAACCAAAAAACTTGATTATAATTTTATCTCCCGAGGACCAACATTATTAATAAAGGGTATAGCCGGATAAGGGGTGGTTTTGGCCCCAGCCTCGATTTTTGATCTAATGCCCTCAGATTGTGTACCTTGATGAAAAAAATTGAGGAAAAAATGTTGGCCCCCAACCCCCTCCCTTTCGGAGCTATGGCTATTTTATTGCAACATTTTCTAGAATTTTAAATTACAATGGAAGGGAATGAAATTTTCCGTTCTTTGGCACAAAGTTACATCTCGTAGAGGTTTATTCACGATAATTTTTTCATTAATTTTGGTGCACTCCTTCTTGAGGTTTTGGCCATTTGAAATTTTCAACTGTAAAAAAGACCTTAACAGCGAAGTTCGACTAATTCTTGAAAATATCCTAAAAACGTGTTTTTTGACGTAGATTCACGTCACGTATTCAGTTTTGGCGATTGAGGCGGCGCAAGGGCCGAAAATTGCGAAAAACCGTAAAAAATGTTGTTATTTTGGCAGATTTTTTTAAAATTTGAGCATTTTATACGGAAAGAATTGAGCAAATTAAAAAACCAATCCCGTATTCGTGTTCAGCAGGTTAAAATACCCCGATAAACACTCTTTTCGCGATCATTTTACTTTAAATGCCAAAATTCATTTTTTCACTGATTTTTCAAGACAATAAAACTAAATTTCGAGATTTAAAGTAAAATGATCGCGAAAAGAGCACTTATCGGGATATTTTGACCTGCAGAACACGAATACGGTATTGATTTTTTAATTTGCTCAATTCTTTCCGTCAAATTTAAGAAAAATCTGCCAAAAAGGGAAAAAATCTTTAAAACAAAAAAGAAACCTATGAAGAAAAGTGGCGTCGGAAAACGTTTTATTGGGTGGGTACAAAGACGCAGATTCAAAAGACTCAACGAAATTGATAACGAATCTGACAAGAGGGAAGAACAACTTAGTAGTTCTGACGCATAATATAAATAATAATTAAATGTACCTATATCGTCTACTCTGAAATATATCTTTATCTACTTTATAAACTAGGTACATTTATTATTGAATTACATACCTGTATCTTCACGTATTCATGCAGTTGATTTCTCAAATGGCGTCCATGTTGTGACACTCACACACCGTATTTAATAATTAAAAAGAACGAACATTAGGTAGAAAAGAAATTTTGATCCACTTATCCACTTTGCAAACCAGAAAAATTGAACTAATTAAAGGAATTTAGGAAAACTGAACTGCTTGAAAGTGGAAATCAAAAATAGACGAAATTCACCACACGTTATCACTACGTACTTTAAAACTGATTATAAAACTGAAATTGAAATCTTTAAAATAACTGAACTCTTTAAAATAACCGAAACCTATGTAAATTTAAGAGGGGATAAAGAAATGAGCCAATCAAATTTCAATTTGATCAGAAAGTGCTTAGCAAGTGTTCAGCAAGCGTTCTGCTAACATTTTATGTACTTTCTGGTCATACTTTTCTGTACTGGAATGACGCATGCTGAAACGCTAGCGTTTTTCATTTTCTAAATGCAAGCGTTTTCCACATTCGTTTCCGCATACTAACGGCATGCCTACTTCCCTAGGATCACTACCTGCCTAACCACTGTAGATAAACAGTATGCGTTCTACCTACCGAATTGCATGGCTGATCAGCATGCGAATCTGCATGCTAATTTACAATGCGTATCTGCTAGCGTTTTTCACTACTTGCTTTCCACATTTCAAAAACTGCATGCGTTCAGTAAACAAAAACCCACCTTCTAAAAGTAAGCGTTTTCCACATTCAGTTATGCATGCAAACGGTAGAGTACTAAAGCCAGATGAGTATAATCGAGGTCCGCCATTTCTGTTGTCCGTAGGTTTGTTGATAAGTAGTTCGGTGGCGAATTCACTGAAGTGGGGAACGGTGCACGTCGGTTATGGTGCGGTTATGTATCCCCCTCAAACCCCACTTCAGTGAATTCGCCCCGAACTACTTATCAACAAACCTGCGGACAACAGAAATGGCGGACCTCGATTATACTCATCTGGCTTTAGTACTCTAACATAGCAGGCCTATCTTTACATAAAGTACCCAGCTCGGTTAATTTATAACGCACTTCGTTTTATGCATGCGAAGTACCCGCGCTGCAGCTGTACCTATAACTAACTCTTGTCAAATTTTGAGTCAACTTGTACATTCGTAATCGTATTAAGCTGCGTACGAGAAACCACATCAGAAAGATTATTTAATACGTAAACGTTGGAAAACTATAATGGATTTTAGCGGTTGGTAATCGTATCGTCGAGTCGAGTATCGTCCAAGTTTATACTTCAGATCGAGAGTAATTAGCGGCCAAGTTAATTTCAAAGTCTGTAAACTTGGACGATGAGGGGCCGTGATACGAAAGACGAAAGTTTGCCAGTAAAATGCGCATTAAATCTAAATCGAAAAAATATTTTTTCAAGCGTGTTTTATAGGTACATAATTATCACAGTCAGATGCACTGTTGCGAACTGGCCAAGTTCATGGGTGTGTTCGGGTGTTGCATTTATTTTTGCCTGCATCGCATCGCATTCGCACGTAAACTGCTCGTAAATGTATATCCGATGAAGCGGAAAGGTCTGAGCTTTCACCCAAGTAATAAGCACGTTTCGTTTTTTAGACGAATTTCCCTTCTTCGATTCGAAAAGAGTCGCGTCTTTTCAGAAAAAATTGACATGCCAATAGATTTTTTGAGGTTATTAACTGACTCACTGATATGGGGTTTGGAAAACTTACCTCCCTCTGTCCCTCCCAGTTGGGATTTTTCTGTATTTAAATACGAAAATTTACCATTTGTACTAACTCAAAGTGGTGAATTTTCCCAACTTTTGATAAAATATGAGTACAAATAATGGATTTTCATCATTTGAAAAAAATGAGATAGGTATCTAAAAAGTGCGAAATAAAAGTTGTAGAGAATCAGAGAATTAAACAGTGAACATTTTTCGTCCCGTAATTTTTTTTAAACTAGCAATGGAAACGAGTTATTTCTTTAAAAAAGAGGAAATTATACTCCAGTATCGAGTTCCGTGTACCATAACTTCATCCCATTGAAAGATGGAAAAAAAAGTTATGGAACGAAAAATAATTTTTTTAAATTCTCTACAACTTTTGTTTCGAACTTTTTTTTTGATATCTATCACTTTTTGATAACTTGTTATCGACTTGGGGGGGGGGCACCGAAGAAATTTGGAAAAATTGGGTTTATCTCGTATTGGTTTCAAAGCAGAGGAAATATCAAAAAAAGTGTGAAATAAAAGTTGTAAAGAATTAAAAACTGAACATTTCACGTTCTGTAATTTTTTTTTCGTCCAGCAATGGAGTTATGGCTTGAAAAATAAAAATTATACTCAACCCTTTTGTACGAAAACTTCTTTCCATTTCAAAATAGAAACAAGTTATGGAACGAAGAATGATTTTTTTTTTTTTAATTCGTCTCTACAATTTTTGTTTCAAACTTTTTTTTATATCTCCACTTTTTCGGATATTATTGACAACTGGTTCGAAACTGCTGAACCGGTTTCAAAAAATCATACCACATTTTAATCGCGCCAGTCTGTAGACTATTTCTTTAAAAAACCATACCCCAATTTTTTTGCCCAAACCAGTTTCTCTATTTGTGGACATCCTATAAATGTGTCATTCCGCTAGCAAAGGGCCCATATGGTCGAAATGGAGTTATTGCCATGGGGCAGTACTAGAGACCCTAAGTAGTCGAATAAAACCGACCCCAGCCCAAAAGGTCCAAAATTCGCCGAGATATCGCAATTTGAATTTCGAAAATGCGAGTAGTCAAAATTTTAAAAAGTCGAGAAAATTGAGTTTAAAGTTTTTCGAAGTGAAAAAGTGAAATATTTTTTCCGCATATGAACCGATCGTCTTGAGGTTTGGAACTATTGTTCTTCATGTCATTTCTCATCATTTGGCTGAAAAAGCGATGCCTCCCCCCCCTTCAGGGCCTGTACACAGCCTACGGTCATATGGGCCCTTCATAAAAAATGTTTCAATTCATGAGAGAACATCTAGAAAAACGTGCAAAATTGTTCTTCATGCCATTTCTCATCATTTGGCTGAGGTAACGATGCCCCCCCCCCTTCAGAGCCCGTACACAGCCTACGGCCAAATGGGCCCTTTATAAAAACTGTTTCAATTCATGAGAGAGCATCAATGTTCAAGTTAGAAAAACGTGCAGAAGAATGAAATTCAGTCAGATGAATGTTTATTACGAATCAGAATAGAAAAATTATGGTGAAAAAATAGTGATTCCTTGCATTCTGTGCTTTTATTTCAGAAAAAACACGCAATTGACCAAATGGACCCTTTTCAAAAAACTTTCGAACCTCATTTTATGTCACTTGAAGAGCGTTTTCGGCAAAATCCCTATACCACACGATAGTAGACACTCCAAGGAACAGAAATTCGCAAAAAAAGAAAAAATGTTAATTTTGACCACTTTTGCTAAAAACGCGATTTACTCGAAAACTGTGATCGACCAAATGGGCCCTTTTCTACCGGAATGACACAAATAGGACTGAAAGTTTGATCACCTATCGATCATCAATGACCTCATCACCCGGAACACATATCTCAGAACTGAAAAGAGATACCAATTGGTATCTCTTTTCAGTTCTGAGATATTAAGAAGTGTTTCAAGTGGACAAGACTTCTGTATCGTACTGTATATTTTCCCAAGAATTTTTCCAAGTTGGGAAAATTTACCATTTGAACACATATTTTTTCAAATTCTGAAGATTAAACATTGTATTTTCACGTGTTTTTTTTTTTTGTTTAATGCGAAAGCAGAAATAAATTATCATTTCCTTGGGAGAAAAAATTTATATCCATGTATTTTACCAAGTTGTGCAAATAAAACAATTTTGCACTTTTATGCTTTCTTTTATTAATATAAAAAAGCAATTCAATTTTTCAAAAACTTTGGCTTTGTTGCGCTCAATCTTATTATATTTTTCTTTCCATAGTTTTAAAATAATCCAAATCCTACCAAAGTGATTTCTTTCGTATTTTCCCTCAAAATTATTCCCACTAATTTTATTATATTTTTTCTCCTGAAAACTCATTTTCAGTAGGTATTTGAAAATCAAATTTTTTAAAAGCTTTGGCCTCGCTGCACTCGACTTTATCGTATTTCTCCTTTGAAAAATTTAAATAAAAAATGACCGATTTTTTATTTAAGTTCATTAATTCAATACATTGTTGCTTGAATTCGAGATTTAAAAAAATTTCACCCTTGCTTCGCTCGGGCCAAATTCATTTCGCTCGTGTTCACATTGAAACTTCAAAATTTTATTTATAAAATTATAATTTTTCTTGAAATTTTTCGCTTTCGCTTCGTTCGGGACAATTAGGCAATTTCGTATGTTTTTCCAACTACGATGAAATTAGTAGGTAATAAGTTTGAAAAAAATAACAAATGGAATAAATAATGAAGTGAATGAGGGGGGGGGGGTAAATCCTTTAGAATTTAGTTCGGTTGGAAAATTTGTGCCATTTACCCCGCTCCCAAAAAATTCAGTTTGTTTCGTGCCTGTATGAATTGTTTTACAAAATTTTCATTATGATAAAATGTAGTAAAGTTGAAGTGCAGGGTAGGCATGTAGTAAAAAATGATCGAGCATTATTGATCTATCTATCACATAGTTGGGAAAATTGAAAATCTGAATTAGGATTTTCACAGATTTCACCCCCTCCCCCTCCCACCCGAAAAATGCCTTCGGAACGTCACAGTAAAAGTAGGTATATTCTCTTCTGGAAAATTCAAAAATTACAGTGGAGCCATTTGAAATTTTCTTTAATGCTTTTAGTAAACTTCCGAATAAAATTCTCAGATCCAAAATTTAAAAAAAAAACGAGTTCTTGACAACTAAGCCCAGATAAATTTGATAATGCCGACTCGTATACTTCAAGAAATTACAAACGAATCAATCAAATACGCACATCTACCGCAGACTTTTTCATACTATTTGTAAAAACTCGTAGCTATAAATTGGACATAAAAACTATTTAATGAACGAAGGAATAAATGTATTTCCATTCGAGCAATTATTAGATATAGGTATACCTGTTGAAACTATTTAAAGTGCATCTTGTATATAATTTGGCAAGATAAAACTATACGAGAAAAATAATTTTGGCCAATGGTACGAATAAAAATACCAATTTCATCTCTTGCGTGTACAAATATCTACTTTACCTACATACATTGTACAATAACTACATTAAATCCTCAAAAGAACCCATTTCACGAACGACTCCAACATCACAATAAATTTATAACCCCGATCGATTCGTAAATTAGATAGATAACTGCCGTAGAAAAAAAACTACATAAAAAGAAGAGAAACTGAAAGGAATGGAAAAAAACTTCTATCTACGGTCGTGAATTCTCAAGCAGGTATAAAATTCGCAAACAAGGTCGCATCTTGAATTTTGGAATACCTACGCTAAAGCAACGTACGTTGACTCGGACACACAAGGACACCAGGCTGAATGAATCGTTCATTATTATAAATTTGGCCGTAATTGTCGACCGGATAACCTAAGTGCTTACTGCTAAATGGAAAACAATTTAGCAAATTTTTCTCTCGAGAAAAAATTTATATATACGTCATTTTACAAAAATATTGGATGACAAACCTCCTCCTCCTCCTCCTCCACCACCAAAAAAAAGAAAAAAAATGAAAATGGGAAAGAAAACGCACACATACACGTTTACCAACTTGACGTCGTAGGCTGGAAATTTTTAAAAACTTTACCACTCGGTTCGATTGGTTCTGGGGGAACGCGGCGGAGAAGCGGGGGTTACATTGATTTTTTGGGGCGGCAGCACCTCCCAATTTATACTGTTTACGCGATGCCGTTACACCAGCTACCGTGGAGTATTGGGTCGTGATATTCCGGCGCGTTCAATTCAGTTGCCCGATGTTATCTTTTACTCGCTGGTATTTAGTAAACTTTACCAATAATTGACGAATAGTCGTATCTGTAAATAAAACGTTCGTTTACCAGTTACGTCTGATAAAATCCTCGTCGAGTGGGGTGCGAGCGGAGCTGCGAAACCGGATATGTCGTCTTGAACCCGTTCGGTTTTTTTGCCCTCTTTTTTTTTTCTTAATTTTTGCGTTTTCGTATTGTTTTTATTTATTCATTTTTTCATTTCGTTTTGTTATTTCAATTTATCGTCGATACGTTTCGCGTAGTTTTTGTTGTGTTTTTCTTCTGAAATTTTTACCCGCGTTGAATTACTTATTTTTCGCTTATTGTGTTTAATTTTCGTGATGTCTGATTTGGCAGATGCTGCTGAAAAAAATGTCGGATCTCATTTATCACCTGAAAAAGCCAGTCCCGATGCCATAGTTGACAGTAACGTACGATCGAGAAAGTGAGTACCAATGCTTTTATTTTCTTATCTATTCACATATCATGGATCAAAATCAATGAACCAAGTTAGCTGAAGAATGAACGTTTAGAGATTATGTACCATTGATTACGCAGTTTACCCAAGTTCTCGACAAGTTCACACGCGTTTTCACGCTCAGGTACCTATACGCAGCACAAATTATTTTCTTCCTATTTTTTTACGTAGTACTTACGTAGGTAGGAGGTACTATTTTATTCTTTTGGGAAGAACAGAGGTATGGGATTGCGTACCTAATACGTACGTAGCTACGTACGCTCGCTCTGATGTTACTTACAATGCAAGAAGTAAAAACTATAGGTTTGTTTGGGCACTTTCAAAGATATGAAAAAAAGATATGAAATTCAGGATTTTAAGAAAGTTTTGAGGTGCCTCTTCACCAACAAGAGTCACCCATTAACATCGACTTCATTTCCGTAAAATTACATTACCATTTTTTCAATGATAAGTTCTCATAGAATTTGTGCAATGTCGATTAAACCAATTTTTAAACGTTCAACAATTAATGCAAGAAACGAGACCTTTCAATTTTTATCAATTTTTGACTAAAAGATGTGAAGTTTTAGAAATGAAGATAGGTAACCACTTATTTTTACTACGAAAAAATGTACATTTTACACTATTGGCATTTGGTGAGAAGCATCTCTGGTTAAAGTAAACAAAAAAATCCTGAATTTCTTATATATTTTTTCATATCTTTGGAAGCGCTCAAACAAACCTTATGATTGGTATTTCAAACTTATGTAATTTTTAAAAAATTTTTGAGCAGTTTATGATACGATAAGTCGATAAGTAGGTACAATAATTACCAAACCGTAGTATTGTCTGTCCAACATAGCATGGCACAAATTGTGTCAGTTTCCTGATCAAAAAGCAAACAAAATTCTGATTTTTTCCCATTTAACTACAGCAATTTTATTTTTGGCTTTCGAAATATGAAACTGACACAATTTGTGTCATGCTATGTTGGACGGACAATATGATCCTTGAGGTTAATTTCTCAAAGGGTTTTACACTTTTTTTACTTGTACCTTTGGAATTGATTTTAAAAGTGCATTTTGAAAGAAATTTTAGCGAATTTTTGAAATTTCAAAATTATCTCATGGCCCTCCAGAATATGAAAATTTGATCTAATCAACGAAAAAAGCTGAAATTCGGTATATATCCTATTTTTGACCTGCCGAATTGATTGGAAGCGGTTTCAAGACGTTTCAGAGCTCCCCCCCCCAGAAAATTTTGGAATTTTTCAGCTCTGGTGAAAAGCCCATAAAAGTGGTTCATATGAACTTCAGTACCTATAATCGTCTATTACCCATATTGGAGACCTATTTGATCGATTAAAGCACAATTTTCCAAAATTCGTAACTTCAAGTTGAAATCCGCATTTTTTGTCAGGAAATTTTCCTTGGAAAAATTTCGAAATACGCCGACAGCGTACGCGTCGAGGTAAACAGGTGAACATTAATAGATACTCTATTTTCGACTTTGATCACCAATGCAATGTGGGTAACTCACGATTATGGGTGCTAAAGTTCAGATGAACCATTTTTATAGGCTTTTCTCCAGTACTAAAAAATGTCGAAATTTTCTGGATGTATGAAACGTCTCGAAACCGCTTCCAATCGATTTGGGAAGTCGAAAATATGGTATCTATCTACAAATTTTCACCGGTTTATCTCGATGCGTGCGCTGTCAGAGTATTTAGAAATTTTTTCCAGGAAAATTATTTGCCAAAAAATGTGGATTTCGACTTGAAGTTACGAATTTTGGAAAATTGTGCTTTAACCGATCAAATAGGTCACCAATATGGGTAACCCGCGAGTATGAGTGATAAAGTTCATATCAACTATTTTTATAGACTTCTCTGCAGTGCTGAAAAATTCTAAAATTCTTTGGAAACTGCAACGCTTCGACATCACTTCAAATCGATTTGGGAGGTCAAAAATAGAGTAAATCTAGATCAAATTTCAGCTATTTTTGTTGATTAGATCAAATTTTCATATTTTGCAGGGCGATAAGATAATTTTGAAATTTCAAAAATTCGCCAAAATTCGAGAAATGAACTTTGGCATTTAAATTTCTGGATATGACGTTCTTTTATGATGTACTGTCGATTTATTTTTGTTTTGGACTGATTTTGGACCTTTCGGAAGGAGTATAATCAAGGGAGAACTTCAACCCAAAAACCAATTTTTGACCCTTACGAGTGGTATCAACATCCAAGCTCACATATTTTATTTTATCCTAAATTCTGTACAGCACAACTTTGTTCAATTTATATTTTTCTACGAGCAACAGATGAAGAGACAGAGAGAGAGAGAGAGAGTTTCAAAGCTAATACATAATATAGCAATCGAAATCTATAAGTTTAGTAATTTGTTTAACGTGTATGTATTTAGGAACGCAAAAAAAAAAGAAACTAAACAAGTAGAAACCTTTTAGCTCAGATCGCACAACATACCTATCATTCGGGCGATAAATTATTCAAAATTACGGCTATAAAATGTCATTACTTTTCAACTTGATATATGGATCGAAATTCGCCTCACAGTGCACAGGGAAATACTTGATGCGTATTGGAGTATGTATTTGAATATTCGTGTTCTCGCAAATAAAACTATGTTCGAGTAAATTGATAATACAGGTCGACGACATACTGGTAATGTAACCACGTCTTTTTCTACACAAAAACAACTATTCGCTACAAGTATTACTTGACTACGAGTTTTTCATTTCTAGATACCTACTTTACACTGTTTTTAACTCGACAAAATCTGTCTTCAGCCTACACCGCTGGCTTCCACCCATTTATCGAAATTCTCTTTATCGTTTTTCTTATTTTTAAAAAAAATCTAATACGACGTGAATTCGAAATAATTATATGTTGCTACCTTGCGCGTTCAAAAGATCATATTAGAATACAAAAAAATGACATAATGTTGAAAAAATCACAATAAGCACTCATAGGAAATTCAAAAAAAAAACTATGAGTAAAGTAAAAGCTTTTAGGTAAAACACGAGTAATTATGTTTTAGGTAATCCCCATTAAAATCAATTTTTAAAAATTCTCAAGTAATCTCACTTAAAATAACTCGGATTTTAAGAACGGAGATGACTTATTGCTAAAATGTCAGATATTAATTTTTTTCAATTTTTTGAAAGTAAAAAACAATTTTATTAGGACAATAAAAAATATACGGTAATTTAAATTAAGTATGAAATTTCTGAGAAAAAATTGAGTTCCCTAGTTCCAAGGAAGATAGATCAAGGGGTCCTCAAAGTATCGCCATTTTTCAAAAAATTCAATTTATTGTCACTTCTGGTTTCCCATGGCATGGCGATATGGCTCATCCGTGTGATACTTTAGCCACTTAATGTGAATTTCTACACTTCCCCGATTTCTTAAGCTTGAAATTGCTTGAAATTGAACACCATTTTTCCTCCTCTATTATTAGGCCAAAAAAATTGGCAAAAAGGGAAAGTTTCGTGAGGGGGTTTAAATTTTGGTTTTTCGGCTATAATTTTCGAAATTACGCACCTACGAAAAAAAAGTTGAAACAAACATTGTAGAGCATAAAAAATGAACACTTTTGTTATTTACAATTTTTTCCTAGAACGTCATGGAAGTGAGCTTCAGAAAAAAATAAATGTTGAAAATTTCTCATTAACATAAATACTTTTCAAAAATTCGAAAAATTCAATAGAACTTGGCTAAAACGTGTATTTGTAATGGTTTTGAGTTTCTAAACTTGAAAATCATGTTGAAGTAAAAAAAAAGTGTTTTTTTGGTGACAAATACTCATCTCTGTTCCTGAATGATT
Organism: Pseudococcus viburni; assembly: GCA_033439095.1. Lineage (NCBI taxonomy): Eukaryota > Metazoa > Arthropoda > Insecta > Hemiptera > Pseudococcidae > Pseudococcus > Pseudococcus viburni. Next base: position 623,933 of record JAVBJF010000120.1, on the reverse strand, counting down.
TGGGGGAAAAAGTTATCTACAAAAAATATTCATTTTTTCGCCCTCTATAACTTTTGTTTGAAGAATTTGAAAAAAAAATCGAATTGAAGAAGTTATAAATTAAAAAAGAAACACAGTCGGCAAACATTTTTCGTCCCTTCAAAAAGGGAGGTATAGCACATCATTTTCAAACTCTCGTACACATGAAAGCTCTTAGGGTAGAGTGCGAATAGTGTGATTTTCATGTAGTGAAAGGTTGACATTATAAGATATAAAATTTTCACAACTACACCTTGACGTTTAGTTTCTGAGAAATACATTCCAAAACTTCAATCGACGAATCCCAAAATCACACTTTTTCCTATACGCCCTTTTTGATATGACATATTCAATTATCTAAAAAGTAAGCCAAAATTTTCTTGACCACGTCTCATTTAATAATTTTTTTAAATTTTTAGATCTCCTGCTGATTGAAAAACAATTCGCAACACTCCCATAAAATTTGTTTGGAAAATTTCAAAAACATTAATTTTTTTGTGGGCCGAAAAATGTTTTAGTTCGATTTTGAGCTGTTTAAAATAAAAACATTTGAATTTGACGAAAAACAAGAAATTTTCAAATTTGCGATTTGTAAACTTTCATCCTTCTTGGAGATGATAAGAGAAAAAAGGGGTATCCAATTTCAAGATCAATGGATCATAGTCCGGGAGCCCGAATAGGACATGGATTGCACCCCCCCGCCGATCCTCTGAAACATGATTTTTCTTGAAGGGGGCATCCTAGGCAATATTTTAAGCGGTTGTATTAAAAAAAAAAGTTGGCCCTACTAACAAAATGGCGGCCATTTTGATTGACAGATTCGCCCAAAATCGGAATTTTCACGTCTAACTCATTAATTGTGGGACTTACGAAAAAATGTATAATAACAAAAAATGTTCTACATAGAATTTAGAACATTTTTTATCATAACATCGAACCCGTGAAATGGTCGTGTTCGCGAGATACACGCGCGCGAAGTTGCGCGCGGCAAATTTTTCCATGTTCACTTGTTACCTATTCTGATTACGAGTTTACTTTCATCACGGAAACGTGGTTTAAACCCTCGTTGATTGCAATTTACAAATACTTCTCACATTTTCAAAATACCCACGTGTGCAGTGGTCCACCCAGGGGGCTAGGGAGCTATAAACCCCCTCCCCAGGTTAGGAAAGGGGATTTTTTTAATTACAAAAATGTGGAGAAAAGGGCAATTTTTTGCTCCTTAAACATGATTTTTCTAAAAAAAATTGTCCTCTCTTCGCTCGCGTAGTATTTTAATTATTTTATTTCTTGAATAAACATATAAGTATGCAACTCTCTAATCTGAATCAGTCTTTGATAAAATTTTGCCTTTGAGAATCAATGATTTTCATTGAAAATTATAATTTCGTTTGGCATATCGATTCTAACTAATTTGAGAGCGTAAAATATAAATATCAACTTACTTTTTGATCCGACCCTCTCCCCGTAATTTTTTGAAATATTCAATTCCGTATGATCACATCAGCCTGGAGGAAGGGGTCAGTTAGAGCACGGGGAGGAGGTCGGATTAAAAAGTAAGTCGATATTCGAATTCTACGCCCTCAAATTAGTTAGAATCGAAATGCCACTCGATATATTTTTTTTAAATATAGTTTTTCCCAAGAGGCTAGGGGGGGGGGGTCCTAAAGGGTAAAATCCAAAAAATAAGCAAATTTTCAAACTTCGCGCCCTCAAAAACCTAACAAACGACAGGGCACACATTATTTTTCAGTTTTTTGAATTTTGCCCCTATCAAGAAGACTAATAGGTGAGTTCAGAGGGGTCGAATGAAAAAACTGAATACATATTCAAAATCGGCGCCTTTGAATTAGTAGTAATCGGTGCGTTACTTCAATTTTTTGATTTTTTTTTAAATTTCGGTCAAAATTGTGGACCCCTGTACCTCCCAGGGGTCTAAAGATCCCATCTTAAATATTTTTTGGTTAAAAAATGGGTAAAAAATGCTACTCTCTGTAATTTTTTCGGATTTTTAAATGGTAGTTTCATCTTTTGTTTTTATCGTGAAAGTTGAGCTTTTCCCACCAAAGTTCAACTTTGAGCTTTTCAAAATGTGATTACCGTTTTTAAATCTCCTATTAGTTATCTTTCAGACCCCCCAAACAGTTTTTCCTCAAGTACAACCTATCTCGAGATATGAGCCTTCAAATTTGGATAATTCGGCTAAAAAACGTAATTGCATGAAAATTTAGAAGTCCTCCTCACTCCCTTGAGAACTAGAAAAAAATGATTGTGGTTTTGTGAATAGACCGCCAAGGGTAACTCTTAAAAAAAAATTGAGCGAAATCGGAAAACCCGACTTCATTTTTGGTCTGTTTTAGTATGAAAATAGTCCTGGTAGATCAGTGGAAAATTATTAATTTTCAATGAAAATCACTGATTCTCAAAGGCAGAATTTTTTCAAAAACTGATAGAGGACAATTTTTTTTAGAAAAATCATGTTTAAGGAGCAAAAAATTGCCCCTTTCTCCACATTTTTGTAATTAAAAAAATCCCCTTTCCTAACCTGGGGAGGGGGTTTATAGCTCCCTAGCCCCCTGGGTGGACCACTGCACACGTGGGTATTTTGAAAATGTGAGAAGTATTTGTAAATTGCAATCAACGAGGGTTTAAACCACGTTTCCGTGATGAAAGTAAACTCGTAGTCAGAATAGGTAACAAGTGAACATGGAAAAATTTGCCGCGCGCAACTTCGCGCGCGTGTATCTCGCGAACACGACCATTTCACGGGTTTGATGTTATGATAAAAAATGTTCTAAATTCTATGTAGAACATTTTTTGTTATTATACATTTTTTCGTAAGTCCCACAATTAATGAGTTAGACGTAAAAATTCCGATTTTGGGCGAATCTGTCAATCAAAATGGCCGCCATTTTGTTAGTAGGGCCAACTTTTTTTTTTAATACAACCGCTTAAAATATTGCCTAGGATGCCCCCTTCAAGAAAAATCATGTTTCAGAGGATCGGCGGGGGGGGGGGGGGGTGCAATCCATATCCTATTCGGGCTCCCGGACTATCAGGGAAGTGTAGAAATTCAAAATCGTGATTTTTTAATGGATGTCCGAAATCCTTCAATGATGGTATTACCCAATAGTTTGAAAAAAACTTTAGTACTTCAAAAGTAACAATATACTTTAAGGACCCTAGCTCCATCCTCATTTCGACTGAGATTATCAATTTTCCCGGAATTGATATAATTATTATATAAATGATTTTCAACTATCGACAAATCTTGAAAACTGAGCTTAAATAAATAATTTCCACTCGTTAGGATTAAGGGAAGGTGGGACAGGATGCACCAACCTAGGCCAAATGTTCTGCCAAATCTATTCAAATTGGTCAAATTGTACATATGATTCTTGCAACAAATTAAAGTTCAAACATTTACCTTTCATTTCACTGGAAAAAAATCCATTTTGGTGCATACCTCAACCCTACAGAATTTTTGAAATTGTTTTCACTTTTTTTGCATCCTGTCCCATAAGTGGGGCAGGATGCAAAATGCCATGGGGCAAGATGCAAACAGTGAAGACATGATGAAAAATCGCGATTTTTTTTGTAAAATTTACTCAAACAAACCAAAGATATTTTTGATATTCTATCTAAAAATTAAAGCAAAAATATGATATCCCGGAAAAAATATCACAAAAATATCAATTGGACCATCTTTAGTACCACATAAGTAACTTTTTCGAAAAAATCGTATTTAAAAACAATGTTTGCATCCTGGCCCATTTTCAATTTTCATCTTACCCCACTGACACTGCTTTTCTTTAACGCGATGTACTGAGAAGAAAGTATAGGGGAAAATGCCAACCAAATACACCATTCGATAGGTAATTGGATGCAGATTACAAAAAAAAAAAATTACCTGAATTTTTTTCAAAACTTGAAAATGTGATACTTCACAAAAATCAAATTTCAAGAATTTTACGAAAATCACGTAAAATCACATTATTTATAATAACTCATGGACAAGCAATCCGTCAGGTCTGTAATTTTTTTCTGTTTGTGTGGAATAGATACCCATCCACCAATTGCCCATAAAAAAATTTCAATCACATCACTGACGACAATAAGCCAATTTGCATCTTGCCCCTGGTGCATCCTGCCCCACCTTCCCTTACTTGTACAGTAATTTGACGAAGGAACTTAATTATCAAACTCGAAAAGAGAAATATTTTAAACAAAAAATAAATCGAGAACCACCGAATGGCAATCTTATTGCTAAATATTTTTAGAAAACAACTGTTAAAAAATAATACGTCGGTATAATCTCGCAACGAAAAATTTCTTCGACGAGTTATTCGAATAATATTTCAATCCGAACTGCACATCGAGATCAGCCTCGAGAAAACTCGTCTCTTCGAGAACTTTTTCGCAGTAAGCCGCATTTCGCGCGATAAATAAAGTTGCACGCGAAAATTCCACTTTTATTCGACATACCGACTTTACCATACAATGCCCATATAGTCGTTTCGTATTAATCGCGATAGTTTGCAAACTATTCTGCCACAGACACCGAGATGAATTCGTACATTACTTCGAATCGCCGTCGATTCGCTGTACACTTTATAATGATGCGAAATCGACCATACAGACGGCGAATAACCCCTCAAACTTTTCGCCCCCATCGTCGTCGTCGTCGAGTACTCGTCCTGATGTAAAATTCCACAGCCACGATTGAAGTATACATACGTACATTTCACCGCACCGAAACGTGAACTTCGAATTACGTTTAAAAATGACGACGATCACTTCAAAACATCTTCAACACCTTTGTTTGCAAATCGAAATACAATCTCAGAGTAACCAGCTCGAGGATACAGTTTGTTCAGACGGCAGCATCGTCCCCATATTTAATGTAGAAAACCCTCGGAGAAAGTATAAATTTTCAACGCGGACACGATAGCAAATATTTCGTCGGAAAATCAGCTTTTTATAAATTGTCGTTGTGTGACTTGGAATCGAAACTATACGAATTGGGTTGACGTTTTCCTCGAGACCATTTATCAAGAGACAAGAATGTCTAAGGACCTCTGCGCTTTGTACTCGAACCTCGAACATAGGTTCAATCGTTCACGTTATATATGCTAAATACCTAAAGTACATAGCCCGGATAAAGATAGAGATACATAATACGACAATACTCTTACACCAGCAGCGTATCGATCAGATAGAGCAACAAGTAGGTGTAGGTATACCGGATTTCAGGGGTAGTTAGGTACGTATTTGAACGCCGGAGTCAATCTGCGTAGATTTTTGACACCTAATCTGCCGAAAAATGGTAATTTTGTAGAAACGCGTCGAGGTAAATTTTCAAAATAACCATTTTGGTCCAAAAGTCCTAAATTACAAGTCATCATGCACAAATGAATGATAGTCCTGTTGACGTAGATACTTTCAAAAGTTCAGCTTTTGTTTGATGCTTGAAAATAATGTGACCAGGGTATACCAGGATATTTCGATGACGTCGGTCCAGCGGAAAAAATTACTCTTGGAAGCTTGTTGCCGACGGAATGAAGTTCGCCGGAACGTCGACACACGATCAATAGAATGCGTTCGTACGACGTGTCATTTTTTTTCAACCGTTCCGATATCCGGTGAAAATGACTCGCGTTACAAATCCATTTAAAAATTTCTTGCAAGCTGGGAAACTGGGTCGCGCGACTGAACTCCATTTTTCATTTTAACGGCGCTTTTACGTTAAAATACAAAAACCACCGGAGCAATGTTTTTCATCACACTGTAGTAGGGTTCTTTTCATCGTCTCTCACAAGAACAACACGCCACCGCAATAACCGATTATTTTCCATGCTCTTATTATGCATACATATACCCCTTGATACTTTACAGCCATATTCACTCTCATGCAACGTCGAGTGAGGTGTGTAATTATGTAGATATATAATTAAGCGTTTTCGATTTTGTGTGCATTTGCACAGAATCAATAATTTACAATTCGCTGAAAATAAGTACCTATGGAAATTCCTCTCACCATGACTGCTTTTCATTATTGAATAACACAGGTCGACGTAGAAAATGTTGTCCGAAATTCAATGGGTGATTTTGATAGGATTTTTTGCGCTGATCACGAGAAAAATAGTGAAAAAATTCCAGTACGTCAGAATTTTTTACAATTTGAATTTTGTGTTGAAAATTTATTTTACATTTTTTGATAACTTTTAACACTCAAAGTCAATTTTCCGAGCAAAGGAAGGGTCCCACGAAAAAAATGAATAGAACATAAAATTTGCTTTCTGTAGAGTACAATTGTTTTTTTTTCTATAAAGCTAAGCTTTAGAGATATTTCATCCGAAAATTCAAAATTCAACTGTTATCTCAAAATGTCTCGAAAACCAAGCTTCCAAGGAAAAAATTGATTGAACTCTCCTGGCGAGAAAATTGATGCTCTACAATTCATGTACTATACAATTTTTTCGTAGGACCCTTCATGTGCTCATAAAATCGACGTTATAGGTGTAAAAAATTTCAAAAAACAAATCAGATGGGAAAAAATCTTGACGAGATGAAAAAAAAAAACCTGAGATCATATTCGAACTCAGCACTAAAAATTAGGTCAGAATCACCAATCAGAATCGATTATATGCAGGAAAAACTTGTTTAATTGCTGGCATAAGCGGAGGTAGGTCGTAAATTTTTTTTGGGGGGGGGGAGAGGGGCTTGAGTTTCAATTTAAAAAGAAAGAAACACAAAATTAAAATGTTTATATTCGACCCTCTAAAAATTTTTCTACCACTACCACTTTGACGTTTTTGTTTAACCCTTTTTTAAAGATGAAACTTGAGCAAAAATTTGGAGAGGTGAAAATGAAAAATTTGCCGCCTAATATTATTAAAAAAACAGAGAAATTTGCTTCCTATTATTCTTTCTAAAAAAAGAAATTTGCCTATTCATATTCTTAAAAAAAAATAAATTTGCTGACCAGTTCAACTAAAAAGAAAAATATATAAATTTGTGCTGTTTTCGAGCTACTTCTTTGACTTCCAAAAAAAACTATATTCCTTAACGACCTCTTCGCATTCCAAAAAAATTGAAAAATTTTTGGAAATTCCACTTCAGATCAGCACTAAGCCTTCCAATAAGTAAGGAGTACAAATTTTTTTTTGCTTCAAAATATTCGCGGTTGTTGGTTGTTTACGGAAAGGAAGAGATTTCATACCATCATTTTAAGAAATAAATTTGATTATGTAAACTCATCGAGTCCGAGCGAAGCGAAGGTGAAAATTTTTGGAAAAGAAAGCATCCACAAGCTGGAATTTCTTAATTTTTTAAAGGAGAAGTAATCAACCCTTGACTTTTGAAAAATTTTAGGTTTCATATCTCCGAGCGAAGCGAAAGCTAAGATTTGAAAAATCAATGATTTTAAGAATAAAAAATATGTACTTACTTATGTAATTCGTTTTTAAATGGTTTGTTGTTTTAAAAATTCAATTACTTCAGAGCAAAAATTGTGTGCTTTTCGAAGTTTTTTTTACGAAATTTCGTGCTTTTTAGTGCCCGTTTATAATTTAATTTGCCGACTATTTGAGAAATTTTCATAAAATTCACCGATTTAACCTACTTACAAGATTTGCAGACTTTTCGAAAAAATTTCTCGAACAGTCGATAAATTTACGTACCTATTTAGAACAAAATTCTCCGACTTTTTGTGGAAAATTTTTCAAATTTTAAACAAATTTGCCGATTTTCAACGAAATGTTCCGATTTTTGAGAAAATTTTAATTATTTTCGTCATTAAAGAAACCATTTTAGTAGCTTTAAAATACAGAAAATTCATCATTTTTTTGTTGGACCATTTCTATAGGTACCTACTACCTAGTACCTACCCATGAAAATCGACTTCAAATGTCAAAAATCTCAACAAAAAATTACAGTTATAAAAAATCCTGACGTAATGGTGAAAAATTGGAATAATATTCGAACTTGGGAGTAAAAAATAGATCAGAAACACCTATCAGCGTTATGTAATTATGCAGAAAAAAGTTTAAAAAATGAGGGGCTGTGTAATTATATAGAGTTAGATATGTATGCACATGATTTATAGAATAAATTTCCCGCGCTATAGAGTTCTCGACTCTATTTCAAGTTTACTTTTTCGTAATACAAAATTTTCAGCGATTAACAATTTTAAAAACAATTTTCCCTGATTTCAGAAAATTAATTTTCGTGATATCGCTTCAAAATTTCTGCAATTCATCGACTGCATAAAAAATTTGTCTATAAAAGAACACGTTTTGCGATTATTTTTTCAAAACTCTTCATCTAAATATAAAAATGACAAAATGGGTTCCTAGTAGATATTTATTTCTTCGTTCTTTAAGATAATATAAAATTACCTTAAGATGAAATTGCTTATTATAGTGATAGTTTGGCTAGTTGCTGAGCTTCTTTTCTAATCTAACGTAAAAAGTGTAAAGACCTAAAATTCATAGGTACATAGGATTAGGCATAGATACCGTACATATGCTTTTCAAGTATATCTACATCTACATTTCCAATTTTCAACCCTTCCTTTCTGTGACACAAATAATGTATAGCTACAAAGCCCTAACGTTTACGCCATGGTTTGTGATATGTGATACCGTCTGCGTCATAAGGTACCTACCTATTGTCATTTCGTGGTTACATTTTTAAAATATCAATTTTCGCTTTTTCGTTACCTACCCACCTATCTTTAATATAGGTAATGATTTTTCTTCGACGTTAAATTATCGTATCGGTTATGCCAGAATAACCATCGAACTACCCTCTTTTACCTTGGAAAAAATCACCGTACGATAAAGTTACTCACCTGAGCAGTTTTTCGTGGGCCAAATCTATCAGAAATATTTTCCTGTTGGTGGAGAACCATTTCAAGTTGCTGAACAGAAGAGCGTCAAATTTGTTGGAATCTGAAAAACAGAAAAATATCGAGAATATAAAACTGCCCGACAAAAAAAAGGGTTTGCACGACTCGATTGGCGCAACCGAATCACCACCAAATAATGGGAATTCACGACACAAAAAATGAAAATTGCACGACAAACTATGAACGACGAATTAATGTGAATGAACGACAATAGGGACCACGTCAATTTTTTCAAAAAAATATATGTTATAGTCCTAGTCGAGAAAAAAATTTTGGCACCACTCCGGTGAAGATACGATTATTGTGAGTCGAGAAAAAAATTCTCAAAGTCGCGAAAATGCGACCCTCTCAAAAAACGAAGTGATATCTTATCAACGCACTGTATGACGTCAATATTTTGCAAGACACATGATCATATTACTTATTTTTTCATTTGCATTGAAATAACTCAAAAATTTGAGTGAGGACATAGGTGTTTGAGGTAAGGAAAATGATCTACGTGAAATTCTCTACAAGATGGGACTGGTTTAAAAGTTGTGCAGGCGATACAACAAAAGTTATAAAAGTTCAAAGCTATAAAAATACGTTTTCATTGCAAATTTTACATTTTTTCCCCCCTTCACATTAAAATAACTCGAAATTTTGAGTGAGGACATAGATGTTTGAGGTAAGGAAAATGATCTACGTAAAATTCTCTACACGATGGGACTGGTTTGATAGTCGTGCAGGCAATAGAACAAAAGTTATAAAAGTTCAAAGCTATAAAAATATTTTTTTCCCCCTCTACATTAAAATAACTCAAAATTTTGAGTGAGGACATAGGTGTTTGAGGTAAGGAAAATGATCTACGTAAAATTCTCTACACGATGGGATTGGTTTGAAAGTCGTGCAGGCAATAGAACAAAAGTTATAAAAGTTCAAAGCTGTGAAAATATCTTGTTTTCCCTGTACATTAAAATAACTCAAAAATTTGAGTAAGGACATGGGTGTTTGAGGTAAGGAAAATGATCTACGTGAAATTCTCTACACGATGGGACTGGTTAAAAAGTTGTGCAGGCGATACAACAAAAGTTATAAAAGTTCAAAGCTATGAAAATACGTTTTCATTGTAAATATTACGTCTTTTTTTCACTTTACATTAAAATAACTCGAAATTTTGAGTGAGGACATTGGTGTTTGAGGTAAGGAAAATGATCTACGTAAAATTCTCTATAAGATGGGACTAGTTTGAAAGTCGTCCAGACAATAGAACAAAAGTTAGGAAGGTTCGAAGTTGTGGGAATATCAAACGTTTTAGTACATGCGTTTTAATACACGTAAATGCGCGGTTATGGACGCGTCGTTCGTCGTTCTGGTTTATGCAAAATTTTGACGTCACGTCTACAGTGTGTTCCGCAAGGGTCCGTTTTTTCTGACAACAACACACAATCATCTATAAAAAATGTTGTATGAGGTCTTTTTGAAAAATAATTTCGGGAGTGGTTTTCTGGTATATTAGACTATATTTTGTCGAAGTTTCGAGTAAATCGGACTACCTGTATATGGTCCCTATTTAGAGATAAAAATAATTCTTTCCACGACGAAATAATGTTTTCACAGTAAAATAAAGTTTTGCACAACGAGATAATTATGTAGGTACCTAAAAGTCTAAAAACTAATTTGGACATGAACATAGTGTTCCAAAAGTCTCAATCTGAATAACTGGGACATAGTGTCCTAAAACTAATTTTGACATGGACAGTTGGACACAGTGTCCCAAAACCCTCAATCTGGATATACAACTTCAAAAACTTTTAATTTGAGCATTCGAAATACCTCAATTTAGAAATAATATCCCAAAAAACTTGGCTGGGGCATAGTGTCCTAAAACTAATTTTTCCATGGATATATTGGCCAAAAACTTCAAATTTAGACATTTCAAATTCCTCAATTTAATTTTATCTGTCGTTACAAAAGTAGTCGTTGGAAAAGTAATTTTATTGTTCATTAAATTTTTTTTCCGTGATTTTTTTGTTTCGTCGCTGGAATATATTATTTCGATGTGCGGTCTTATTTTCTGTGGTTCAATCGTTTGTTTTAATTTGATAACTTTCTTTCGTCGTTTGTTCCATTATTTCGTCGTTAGTTTCCTACTTTTTGTCATGCAAACGCCACAATTTTTGCACTCTTCCCTCCCCTCCACCAATGGGAAATTGGAGATGAATTCAATTTATATATTTTTTGTTGGTTTTTTTTTTTGTAAAACTTTTCTGTAAGACAAGGCATGACATACATATGTAAATATCCGAGAGAACTCGTGACGTTTCGTTAGAAAATAATTGGAGATCGATCTATTGAATAGTAAGGGCAATTATTTACCCTGTGTTTTCAAAATTTGGATGGGGGTAGGTCAAAAGTTGTTCCTGGACCTAGAAACGACCTGGTAAAAATTTCACTCCTTTGATTCTACACTTTCTTGGTATCGATGTTTTTACAAAAAAAAAAAAACTTTGTCATCAGTTTTTCATTTTTATTCAATCTTTTGAGGTTCTTAAAAATAAATAACGATGTCAATGGAAGACCTCCCAAAGAATTTTAAGTTCCCCAGTCCAAAGGAGAACGGAGCTATGGAATTTGAAAAAATGATTTTCAAAAAAACGAGACTTTTTGTCACTTTTGGTTGGTGCTATGCCATCCGCTGGAAACCTTGATGAATATTGAAAAAGGAGCAATATTAAAGTTTCAACACCTTAAACCGATCAACTTGAAATTGGATACCACTTTTGTGTGTTGGAAGATTTTCTTGACCATTGAGATTTAATTTAAATGAGAAAAAATTTCTACCAAAGGGTAATTTGTGATGACCTTTTCTTTCTATTAAACCATTTCATTTCTTTTCAAATCAATATCATTTTTACTAAATAACTGAAGATTCAGTTCAAGGGAAATAAAAAAACACAAAATTGACGGGAATCAAAAAATAAAACTCAATTTTCGATTGCCATATTCACTTAGACATTTACATATTTCTCAAATATACGTCGAGTTCGTGCGAGTAATTTTTTCTCCTTCGCCTTATAAATAGAATAATGCGAGCTGCAGAATGTTGTAAGTAACGTATACCCATTACCCATACCTATGTAGTTGCCTACATAAGCATACGAAATTCAAAATTTGACGCATCGCCCGAATCCAGACGACGTGTTGAATAAAATTTTCCACCTCACGTACAAAAACGTGATCATCCAACGTCTCAGTTTTGAAAACAAAATTCATCGTGCGAGCAATAAAACTCGAAAATTATTGCAGCGTTTCTGCGATTCAGTCTCGTACGGGACAATTTAGTTGGATTTTCCATTCGCTTTGTTCCAACCGTATAATCTTCAGACTGTGAATAATAGGTATTTTATTGTTTACATCGTCCAAGACAGCTTATAACAGAGGGAAAAAATCCAATTCAACAAGTATGTACCATCTATCGAAGGATTTTTCAATTAAAAACTTCACGCCAACTTTTCCACAAAGGATTAACTTTTTTAACGCGAATAATTTACGCGATTGTCTGACTGCTCGTTTGTTTCCGGTAGACACCTAAACCTTTCATGGTATCAACTCATCAACCAATAAATTAGGTGTAATTCGCTTTTCGCTATACCATTCTTAAGACGTGACAATTCATCAAGATAAGGTGAATTCTTATATTCCTATGAAAATATTTAGGTATCTATTCGAAAAAAACCACCGAGAAAAATAAAAAAATAAAAACGTATACATAGCACACCTAAGAATGAAATTTAAAATACCTAGCAAAACTGTTTAATATTTTTTTCTAACTTGAAGCTTTCTGGAAAGGAAAAATCCGCCGACGAAAGTTTTGAATGAAAAATAAACACCAACAACGGCTTACTTAAATAATGTAAAATATTGCGGCAACTGGCGTAAAAAATAAGTGCGCCGAACAATACGAAAATCTTAAATTAAAATTTACCCAATCGATTAACTTTTCTCTCGAGAAAATATACTTAATACACTAGATCGTTTATTTTGCGTCAATTAAAAAAACATTTTTCACAAATACTCGACTCTTGATGATTTTCTCCATCTCGTGGGAAATAATTCAAAATTTTCCTTGACCCGAAACACCATCAGGAATTTGGAATTGCTGTCAGGGCTGGTATTAAAATTTTATAATCCCTTATACGACCGACTCGCCTTGGAAAAATTCATAATAACAACAAATCAATTTCGCCAGTTTATTTTTATTCTTATATTACTCTGTCGGCGTCACATTACTCCTGCGTCGCGTTTATCCATTCCCTCCGAGTAATCTTTCATCTCTGAAAGTCTGAAATGAGAATCCATTTACCAATCCCTTGTTATTTAAAAATTCGGAGAAAATTTTTTCTTTCTCGATTGATTTCTTATCCATATTATGTTCGAAGGCGAGTGCAAAAATAGATGTCCAATGATGCTTTTTCTGCCAGCGATATTTTAATGATTCTATTTTCGAATTTTAGATTTTTTTGCTGTCCTTTCGATCTGTCCGGAGAACAGTTAAGTCATAAGCGCACCCACAAATTTTGTAATTGAGGGGCTGAATTGGAGAAATGGGAGGGGGGAGTAATTGAACACATTTTTGAAAAAATTGAGTAATCTGTTATTTCAGATGTGTTTAGTCGGGGTATTTTCAACAGGCGGATGATAGGTACATGAATAGATTGGAGTAAAGAAAAATTTAAAAATTGTGAGATTTTTGGAACAGGAAATCAATATGGGTTTTAGGTACTTTCTAAATCTGAATCAGTCACATTTACTTTTGGGAAAATTCTGCAATTTTGAATCAGTGAAATAAATTTAACTTATTCAACTCAAAATTGGTAATTTTTGTCTGAAAGATCGGTGAAAAATTAAAAGTACAAATTTCATCAAATTCAACTGATTCGAAGCAAGTGCAAAATTTTTTGAAAATTAATTTTTGAAAAGCAAAAACATGCACTTCTTTTTGATATTTTCATGATGAAAAATGTCTTTGGCGAACTTTAGGGGGTTCTCGAGCCCCCTGAGCTCTTCCCTTGGATGCGCCTATGAATTAAGCAATTTTTTTCTTGCGATGTTGATTTCTGTACCCCAACAGATGAAACGATATATATTCTCAAATACGTGGATTCTATTTAATTATTATTTTCATAATAGGTAAATCGAGATGATACCTGCATAAAAAATTCGTTTAAAATTCCATGACTCAGATTATCCCTTTCCTGCCTTTAATAAATGAAAATATTAAAAAACAATATTATTAGCCTACATGCTGCATTGTATAGCGAATCAGCATTAAGAAAAATGCACATTTATCATTTTTACTCCATTAATAAATACCTACCTATTCCTCGATGGTAAAAAGCACGCGTAAAAGCGCAAAACATCGTCCAAAGATTTGAAAATCGCCACTAATTACGTGTAAATTGCTGCGTTTGAAATTATTAGCAGTTAAAATTGCTCAGAATTTCGCAATTTTATCTCACTAATTTTTGAACACAAGAGGTTAAGTAGCTGTTCGGCGTTGGGTTCGATCTCCAGCGGTACCGAGGAATTTTTGTAATGCCCAACGCCTTAAAAAATGTTGGAAAATAAATTCGTAAAAAATCAACTTTATTACAATATTTTAAAGTTCTAATTTGAATTACCACATCATGTGCCATCAGCTAATCGTACAACGTTTTTTTACCGGTCCGAAGGGTGTTACATATGAAACAAGTTCGTTCATATCTGTAACTTTTCTCGACGGAAAATTACCACCAATAAATGATAGCTTCTTCACATAAGACGTAAAAAAAACGTCAGCAGCTCCAAAAAAAAAAAGAAAAAAGAAAAATTGTAATTTGCAATGTTTACAATAATACATGACTTTCAAAATATTTCAGCTTCTCCCGCAAGGGATGAAAAAGAGGTCAAAAAATTTCTGTTATGTCGAAAAAAAAACATGTTTCATGGCATCGACAAACTAGAAATGTTGTTTCAATTTTTTACAAGTCTAACTATACGTTATTAAAATAAGAAAAAATGTCTACCCAACAGTAATCTAATAATTTTCGATGTTTTTATTAATTTAAAAAAAAATCAATTTTCAAAGGATTAATTTGTGTGATCTTTTCTCTCTAATAAACCACTTTTTTTTTAAATTAGAAAAAAACAATTCTTATACACTTTTCTACATCTTGTCACAAAACTCAAGGTAATAACAAATATCACACTTTTATAAATTTTTGATCTTTCATTATCTACTGTACATCAATTTGCCTAAAACATTTTTTTCCTAGAAATTTTAGCTTTCGAAATATTTTCAATAAAAGATAAAAATTGAACTTTGAACTTTCAGCTGAAATATCTCGAAAATTAAGATTCATGGATAAAAACTAAATAGAATCTTCAGAAATAAAATTTTAAGCTCTACGATTCATGTTCTACTCAATTTTTGTTTGTAAAATCTTTCCTTTGCCCAAAAAATCCACTTCAAGAGTCAAAAGTACTTAAAAATTGTAAAACAAATTTTCTACAACGAATTTAAATTGTAAAAAATCCTGACGTGCTAGAATTTTTTCACTATTTTTCCTGCGATTAGCGCAAAAAATCCTATCAAAATCACTCATAAATTTCAGACAGCATTTCCTATGTTGACCGGTGAATTTATTTATCCCATTCCAAAAACATAAAACAAGTTAATTATTTATTATTTTTCTTGAAATGTCAACATTTTCTCGAAAAATTTGACCTTTAAGAGTGTTTAGTTCGGAAACGAACCACTTATTGAAGGGGCAAAAAATTGAAAATTTCCAACTGAAATAGAATTTTTTCAAATTTTTCCGACCCAAAGTACAATTTTTTTATTTTTCCAACTAAAAAAAATAACTTCAAAAAATTTCAACTCAACACTCATTTTTCCAACGAAAAATGAAATTTTTCCATTCAAAAGGCAAACCACCCAGTTTGAAATAAATGCTTCAGCATAAAACGATCGTTATGCGTAATTAAAATTCAAAATTACCTAATTGACGAATAAAAGTATTCGAATTAGTAAATTCACCATCATATGGTAATGGTATGGCAATGAGAGAGAACACGATCTTATCACGAGTGTACAGTACCAAATGAAATTTCAAAGGCTTTGCTCATTCCGGCGTATAAATAGTATCCTTGACGGAGTTATTTTAGCAAAGGTAGAAACACTTCCAGCTCACGCTCTTGACAATTTAACGCGAACAAATTCGCTGAGCTGAGTTGAATATCTGGCCGCCTTATAAAAACATTCAAAATATTCTCTTTCGTGTCTATGTAAAAATTTGCTTAGAGTTTAATTTCTTTTCAACTAGTGCAAAGGAAAAAAAAGACAGACGTAACATTATAACTCGACAGTCGACTTTATCTTGTGCACAGTTCCAAGAGTGGATACCGGATAAGTTACACTATTAACTCGTAAGCTGCGAAAAATCTAGTGTAATTTGATTAAAATACGTTCTCGTCTTACGAATAGAATTTAATTTCTCGTACGCTCTGTGTCTGTGTTACAAATGAATTCAAATATAACTAAAACGAGCTACGAGTCGCATTTCGTTTTCCCCAATGTACATTTCGCGCTTTACCTTTAACTATTTCAAAAGAAATAAACCAAAAAAACAGCCACAACAAAAAATCGATGACTTTTCAGCTTGAAAAAAACTCGAGCAGCGTTCTTGGAAGCCTAAGATGAAAAAAAAACATCTTTAATTCAGACTAGATTCTCTTTTTTTGCCATTTCGGTTCAAGCTTTCGTATTAATTCCAGATTTACCCACGAGATAAGATAACTACCTACTTCGAATCGTATTGAAACAAAATGTAACTTCATTCGTCAAAATTCTTAATGTTTAGAGTACTATTTTTCACAAAAGCACAATTTTCAACATACGTAACAAAACAACTCTTGGGACAATTATGTAGAAAATACTGCGAAACATTTTTTTATGAGTAAGTTCGTATTGTTTTCGTTCTGGGATTTTAAAATTCTGAAGGAAAGGCGACTGATCTCAAAAACCTGTTTTCCAAAATACTGTGACTTATCTTATTGGATACAACTCTGTAAATATATTTTACGAGCCAGTTGAAAGGCATAAAACATGAAGAATGAAAAAAATTGTCCTGCAAATGATTTTCTATGTTTTTTGATGCAATCGAACTTCAATATCAGTTCATTTTTCCAATTCCATTTCAAACTCCATCGCACCATGATCCGTTTTCATAAGTATTTTGGCCAAAATCTGAGGATCCAAGGTCGAAACTCGGTCGAATTAATATAGAACGACCCATATTCTACCACTGATAGAGCACTCGGCTGAAAAGAAATCGGTTCGACAAATTCATCCGTTACAAAATAACTGACGCTTGAATGATAAGCTAAAGTACCTATGTCGGTTATCGTGCTTTTTTTTTTCGTGAAATTTCGCTTATTCCTCGACGAACAAGGAGAACATTTTTTCTGTGTTTCAGATACCTACCTATGTAGTAAGTATGTACTTATTGTACAGTTTGGAAAAATACCAAAAGAATTTGTTCATTTTGAGACACGTGTATTACACGAGTGTCTGTTTTCCGAAAATGCTCTAGTGGAGGCTCGATTTTTTTCCCCATTTTTTTCCAAGTCACTCATCAGTGTCGTTCAATGTGATAAAATAAACGTCTTACGAGTACAAATTTCAAAAAACAGATCATATTTCTAAAAAAAAAACGTTCTCAACTCAAATTTTTTCAGACGTAATTTTCTAGTCTTGAATTTTTTTCTTATAATTATCTCAACTCAACTCAAATTTTTTCAGACGTAATTTTCTCAACTTAGATTTTTTCTTATAATTTTCTCAACTCAATTTTTTTAGACGTTTATTTTATCAACTCAGATTTTCTTCTTATAATTTTTTCTACTTCTAATTTTCTCAACTCAAATTTTGCAGCAGCATAATTTCTTTTCCGAGTTCTTATCATATATGACACAAGTTATGAGAGGAAAAAATTTAGTTGAGTTGAGAGAATTGGAAGACAAATATTTGAGTTGAGAAAATTATAAGAAAAAAATTTGAGTTGAAAAAATTATGTCTGAAAAAATTTCAGTTGAGAAAATACTAGAAAAAAATTGAGTGAAAAAATTGAAAGTAAAAAAAAATGAGTTGAGAAAATTATAAGAAAAAAAATGAGTTGAGAAAATTACGTCCGAAAAAAATTGAGTTGAGTTGAGATAAATGATGATTATAAGAAAAAAATTCAAGTTGAGAAAATTACACCTTAGAACAATTTGAGTTGAGAAAATTATAAAAAAGAAATCTGAGTTGAGAAAATTACGTCTGAAAAAATTTGAGTTGAGATTATTATAAGAAAAAAATTCAAGTTGAGAAAATTACATCTAGAAAAATTTGAGTTGAGAAAATTAGAAGAAAAAAATTCAAGTTGAGAAAACTACGTCTGAAAAAATTTGAGTTGAGAAAATTAGGAGAAAAAAATTCAAGTTGAGAAAATTACGTCTGAAAAAATTTGAGTTGAGAACGTTTTTTTTTTTAGAAATATGATCTGTTTTTTGAAATTTGTACTCGTAAGACGTTTATTTTATCACACTGATAGACACTGATAAGGGACTTAGAAAAAAAATTGAGCCTCCATCAGAGCATTTTCGGAAAACAGACACTCGTCGTGTACTACTTCTACTTTACTCTGATAGAATAACATGGATAGGTACATCTTATAGAAATATGCATCACTGGATTTGAAAACTCGTAAAATCTCAAAGCCTATTTTTACAAAATAATAATAATAATAATCTGTTTTATTAGGTTCGTTTGGGCTTTTTAGAAGATATGAAAAAAAGGTATGAAATTAAGGATTTTTAGAAAGTTGTCGAGGTGTGCCTCCACCAACAAGGGTCACCCGTTACCATTGACATCATTAGTATGTAAAATTACATTACCATTTCTTCAATGATAAGTTCTCATAGAATTTGTTCAATGTCGATTAAATTAATTTTTAAACGTGCCTGCAACAATTATTGCAAGAAACAACAACTTTTAATTTTTATCAATTTTACCCGAAAATATGAGAAGTTTTAGAAATAATGATAGGAAACCACTTATTTTTGCTACGAAAAAAATGAACATTTCATACCATTGACATTTTGGTGAGAACGTACCTACCGTTGAAGTAAAAAAAATTCTGAATTTCATATCTTTTGGAGTGCCCAAACGAACCTACTTTTTAGAATAAAAAAAATCAATAATTTCAATCATAATAACAAACTCTATTTTTTATTAATTAGTATTCTACCTCTGATGAAATCCTGAAAAAAAAAGGTTCAAGCTCAAAGGCCAGAACTTTAATATTCGAGTTTACCTACCTCAAAGAAAAATTCAAAAAATATATGTATAAACCAGTAAGGTTTTCGATTTTCATTTTGTCAGAGAATGGAATTGAAGGGGAGTAACTTCAACGGCATATTTTTCTAAACGATAAAATGATTAAAAATTTTGCAACAGCAAAACATTTTTCACTAAAAATATTAACCGTGTTTTTTTTCTTCATTTACCTACTGCCGAGAAAGGTTAAAACATTATTATAGTTTTTAAATTCCCCTTCTTCTCCTTTCAAGAACAGCATCGGACAATGCAAGAAAAAAATATGTTTCGAAGATACACGAAAACAAAAACAATGAAACGAAAAAAACTCTTGTATCTTTTCTTTGTTCTTCGACTAGGTAGGCTATAAAATTACGAATCGATCTGTGACGCGAGTACCTTTTTTATCTTCACAACTACGCAATCTTGTGACTTATTTACTCGAATTTCGTTCGAGTGTTTTTTTGAAAGGATTTGATCTTCGCCGAGATTTCTAATTCTAAGTACACCCTTACAGTATGACGACGTTGAGTTGAAAAAAAAACCTTTTCAATGATGAACGATGTACCACTCTACGGCATGGTATACAGTATGACGCAGAAGTCTTGTACGCTTGAAACACTTTCCAATATCTCAGAACTGAAAAGAGATACCAATGACGGTTCAAACGACAATGTGTTCCTGGCGACGAGGAGATTGAAGAACGACAATCAAATTTTCAATCCTACCTGTAGGATGTCCACAAATTGAGGAACCGATTTGGGTAAAAAATTGGAGTCAGTTTTTTTTTCATTAAAAATTAAAATAGACTCTACATACTGACGCGATTAAAATGCGGTATGTTTTTTTTTGAAACCGGTTCAGCAGTTTCAAACCAGTTATCAATAATATCCGAAAAAGTGGAGATATGAAAAAAAGTTCGAAACAAAAGTTATAGAGAAGTAAAAAACAATAATTGTTTGTTCTATAAAATTTTTTTCACCTTGCAATGGAAAGAAGTTATGGTACAAAGAAGAAAGAACTCGAGTATAATTTTCTCTTTTTAAAGTCACAACTCATCTCCATTGCTAGATAAAAAAAAATTACAGAATGCAAAACGTTCAATTTATAATTCTTTACAACTTTTATTTCACTTTTTTTTAATATCTCCACTTTTTGATAACTGGTTGGTGGTTATCGATTTGAAAAAAAAAACACCCAAGAAACTTGGAAAAATTATATAGGTTCATCTTGCACCGATTTCAAAAAAATGGAGTCATCAAAAAAGTGTGAAATAAAAGTAGTAGCGAATTAAAAATTGAACATTTCACCTTCTGTATTTTTTTTTCATCTAGCAATAGAGAAGAGTTATGGTTTGAAAAAGAACAAATTATATTCAAACCTTTTGTTCGACTTATTTCCATTGCAAGATGGAAAAAAAAGTTATTGAACAAAAAATGATTGTTTTTTAATTCTGTACAACTTTTGTTTAAAACTTTTTTTCATATCTCCACTTTTTCGGATATTATTGACAACTGGTTCGAAACTGCTGAACCCTGAACCGGTTTCTGAATTTGTGGACAGGCTATAGGTAGGATTGGAAGTTTGACTGTCACCAGGAATACATTGCCATTTGAACCGTCTTGGTATCTCTGTTGAGTTCTGAAATATTGAGAAGTGTTTCAAGTGAACATGACTTCTGAATCATACTGTATATGTACAGTACACTATTCGAGCATTTTAATTCTCAAGAATTTAAATTCCGACAAAACAAAAAAACCCATACGAAATGCCCGATAAAATCTACCTACAAAATAAACCTTTTCAAAGCGTTGTTTCCATTGTGCGCAAAGAGCAAAAAAAAAGGGACCGTCTTTGATGAAACCTGCACCATTAATTAGAATAAGAATCGCCGATATTAGCATCACAAAAAAGGCAAAAACAACCGAGTCAAAGCCTATGTACGACCTTTACATAAAGAAAGTGTCGCAAAATTTTCACTTTCGTTGCAAAACGACGAAATGGATGGCTGCGAAGGAAGGACGGAAGAGGGGAAAAGGAAAAGCTCGAGAGTATTCAAAACACGATGCTGTTAAAATACGATCATTATAATGGTCTTAGAAGTCGTTATTTTATATGCGATTTTCGCGGCATAAAAATGATAAACTGATTAAAGGCAATCGTCGTAGTCGACGATAGCGAATTCAATTCCGGTAGAGGCAAATCATTTTCCGCAATAACCATTCGATTCGACGCGGCGCGGCGGCGGGTTGCGTTTTAGAAATCAATTCGTTCAAATGACGTCATCTTATCGTCGTCGTTAATTAATAATTTGAATCGTCGACGAGCTTTCCGTTACATGTTTTAATCTTACGCTTATGACTGAAATACAGACTTCAACTTGGTCAAAGGGAGTAGAAATAAAAGAGAAAATGTCTGGCTAAGAAGAGATATGCCTAGATTACATTTCGTTACGCTTGATGAATTTATTCTTTCTCGGCTCGAGCGACTTTTATTCTTACCTCACGTAAAGTAACTACTCTAACTAGGTAGTATAGGTAAGGTACTGGAGTCGATATAAGTTAGAAAGTATTTCTAAAGTTTCCTAGTTTTTGCCTACCATAAGTATGCCTGCTACCTGAAGTAATATAGATCAATTTTGTAAGTTTTTTCCCCCACAACGTAAATTATACAAGGACATTTTACCAGTTCTTTTCAATTTTTCTTTTCTCTTTATATTTATGTTCACTTCAGATGCTGAAAAGTTACTTTTTTAAAGCGCTAAGTCACCCTTATTCAAGAAATCTGTATTCTGTTTGGGTGCGAGTTGTACGAGAAAATCATTTTAACGGCGTTTGTTTCATTAGGTATCAGCAACGTAATTTATACGACAAAAACTGTTTTATAATTTTTGTATAGGTGGTGTGGCAAATTCAGTGGCATTTTGTAGGCTCGGATCTAGACTGAGTTTCTGGAAGGGAGAAGGATGAAAATTTCTATGTTCATTTTTTTGAATTTTTTCAATGAGGGGCAAAACGTGAAGGTGACACATGTTTAAAAGGCGAAAAATGCCCAATTTTTAAAACATTTTACAAAAAATTTTAGACTAGAGAATAATTCTCGTATCCCAATTCATTATAAAATTTTGAGCTGAAACGAAAAAAAAATCGAAAGTAATTTATGAAAGAACCCCATAGGTATCTTCAAAGTTAATGAACCATTTTTATGGATTTTCAGATGGGTTTTCACCGGAGCTAGAAAATTCTAAAATTTTCTGGAGGCTCCGAAACGTCTTGATACCGCTTCTAATCGATTTGGAAGTCAAAAATAAAGTACATACCAAATTTCAGCTATTTTCGTTGATTAGATCAAATTTTTATATGTATTTTGGAGGGTGAAGGAGTAGGTACCTAATTTTGATATTTCGAAAATTCGCCAAAATTCAACAAATGAACTTTAGCAGCTGAAATTTTTGATATGGGGTTCTTTCATGATGTACTTTTGACTTTTTTTTTGTTTCAGTTCAAAATTTTACTTTGAGTTGGGATACCTCCCTTGTCAGTAGATCTGCATCCGCTACTTATTTGTTAAAATTTTAAAATAAACTCGACTCGAGTACCTCCTGATAATTTGAGAATAGATACATGTACTATGTGACTAATTTGCAAATCATTTTTCTGTTTCAGCTTTATCAAAAAACTATTCCATGCGCCATGCGGCGATAGTCCAAAAATAATCAACTATATCACATTAATAATCAGCGCTTTACTAATATGGGCCTTACTGTATACGTTACTACATCACGAAGTCGAGCCAGGAGGACGACTATTTGCATTGATAGTTTTAACAATATCAAGTTACTTTTGCGGATGGTTAGTTTCATTGCTGCGTTTGCCTCCGTTATTAGGAATGTTGCTATGTGGTATAGCATTGCGAAATATAGGCTTCTTCAATATGTCAGGCGTTTATACAGAAATAGTCGTAACTATAAGGTAAGCCAATATTATACATCTGATATGTAGCTAGAGCTACCTATACATATGTACATATAATTACATATTTTTATGTGTACCTACAAATATAGAGCTTGTAAGGCGAGGATTTATGCAGGTCCCTTTCTTCTTCCCTGGAGAATTAAAAATAAATTTTCCAGCGTTTTCTCCCCTCCCATCGCAGTTAAAACATCACAAAATGAATTTTTCGAAACTTTGACCCAAGAAAAGAAAAAAGTTGAGGAAATCAAAATGAGAAAATGAGTAGAAATTTGAACTCAGCGCCTCCGAAAATATAACAAATAATACCGTACATCACTCGACATTTTTATTTCATTATTTTTTTATTGGAAATCTTTAGCCCTTCAGTGGATCTTTCGAAGGAACGGAGAAAATTATTGATCGTTTTTTCATCGTTAGGACGAGTACGACTCACTAAAAAATAAATTTCAAGGCGATATTGTAAGATTTAAAAGGAATCTTGAGTTGAATACATAACATCTTTTGGTAGAAAAAATTTCAAGTAGATATACTTTTTCAAAATGTATTTAAAAAAACTCTTACAATAAGAGAGGTATCCCAGCTAAAAGTAAAATTTTGAGCCAAAACAAAAGTAAATCGAAAATACATCATTAAAAAAACCCATATCCAA